>JAJOZX010004673.1:0-385643 GCA_023014485.1 Bathynomus jamesi
CGACTGCTATCCTAGCTCATTTTAACAGAAGTCCCAATAAGCCTCTTCGGCGATTGTCCGCCGAGACAGGAGTGTCCAAAAGTAGCATCCATCGCATTTTCAGGCTCATAAATGGCATCCATATAAACTTCAGATCCTACAGAAATTAAGCGAAGATGATCCCGACCGGCGGATGGAATTTTGTGAATGGGCTACGGAACAATATGCTTGGGATGCCAATTTCCCGTCCAACATTCTGTTCAGTGACGAGGCTGTTTTTTATGGAAATGGTGAGGTAAATCGACAGAACACCCGCTACTGGTCTCAAAACAACCCTCACTGGTATACCTCTTCAAAGGAGCAAGGTGCATCTCGGGTGATGGTATGGTGTGGCATTTGGAAGGATCGCATCATAGGCCCCCACTTTTTCGATGAACATGTCACTGGAGGCACCTACCTACGTATGCTCAAGGAAGAAGCATTTCCCAGTGTCTTGAACGAAGAAGGAAATTTCCAACATGTTTCCAGCAAGACGGCGCTCCTGCACATTACAGCACCCAAGTAAGGGAATACCTGTACCAACAATTCCCTGGTCATTGGATAGGACGTCGAGGGCCTGTGGAATGACCAGCTAGAAGCCCGGATCTCACGCCACTAGATTTTTTATCTCTGGGGCCACTTGAAAGCGCTGGTATACGCAGAGAAAATTAGGAGTGTTGAACATTTGCGGCAGCGGATTATTGGGGCATGTAACACCATTACTCCTGAGATCATTCACCGTGTGCTTGCTGACTGGGTATCACGTCTGAATTTGTGTATTGAAATCAATGGTGGACATACTGAGCACGTTCTGTAATAAAAGCTTTTGTTTTGCCTTTTTTTATTATTTTTCCTATGATGCCGGACTTAGGGACACCCTGTATATATATATATATATATAATATATATATATATATATATATATATATATACACATTCATAAATAGCAACTTTAGTAATTCTAAAAGCAGATACTTTAATTCATTATTCGAGATATATGAGTAAAAGTAGAAATTTATATACCCTTTAATAGAAAAACGACATAGAATTTAAAAAAGTTTTACTACACGCCACAGATGCTCGTTTGCAATTACAGGTACATAAATTTTACTACTTACATTTGAAATGTGCTTCCTTCAACTGGTTGAGTCTGTAAGGTTCCAGATATATCAGCTACAGCTGAAAATAATTCGTTGAAAATAATTCGTTGAGGTCGGCGGCTGCGAAAAGTTCGAGTGTTGCCCCGGCAGAGGGGCCACCGACTTCAAACACCTGTAGGAAACAGTAGAATTCTCGCTTACTGGAAGTGTCCATGCTTGATGGTATAACGTGTTATTCACAGGTAGAAATAGCAACTGTTATGGCACGATCTGCTCGTGGAGGCCAATTTATATATGGTGCGATGCCCCATTTGTGCCCATAGGCCAGAAACCGATCCCACAATTCGATGGGCATCCTGATTGGACGTCAATATATCTGGGTGCGGCTGTAACGTATGTATGAAATTTTCCTCCAATCAGAGACCGTAGACTCGTTCTCATGTCCCGCCCATTGGGTCGTAATTGGGTACGCCGGGATTTCATGGGGGGGGGGGGCGTGTCTTTATCAAATTTGACTTATTCATTCCACAAATTTTTTCAGAGTTAAATGAATGGAAGATGAAGCCCTTATTTGTAATTGAAAATTTGTTTGAATTTCTTCCTAAAACTGAAAATTATTTAGCATGTTTTTAAAAAAAAATTATATTATTGTTATTATTAAATTAGACCAATACATTCCCACGTTCCTATCGCAGTATTTGTGCATTTTTCATAATTCATCACTTTATATACGTAAGACTCGCTTTTATATGAAAATGAAAATCTGGCTTAACATTTAAATTATACAAGGTGTTTATAAAGTCCCTATCTAGTTCAGTGAAAACGTGGCAAAAATGGTAAAATTCAATAACAATATAATAGAAGGCATACATTTAATGAATACTTAAGCATATGATTCTATATGAGCACCATCAGTATCTCTACAGAGTTCGAATCTGTCAGCAGCATTGCGAAACACATTTTGGAGCATGACAGGGGTTATTTTTGTAACTGCTGTTAGGATACGAGCAAGTAAATGTCCCAGCTTCATTCAGATGGTATTTTAAACACCGTCGTCTTTCAACAAGATGGGGTACCTTGTCATTACACAAACATTGTTCGGGAATACCTAAATGAACGATTTCCAAATCGGTGGATCGGACGTGGAGGCCCTGGGCGGCTCGATCTCCTGACCTAACGCCCTTGGATTTCTTTGCATGGGGCTTTATCAAATCAGACGTCTATCAAATGAGGATTACAGATCTGCAAGATTTACGTGCTCGTATCGTAACAGCTCTAAAATGTGTAAAATGTGTTCCGCAATGCTGCTTACAGATTCGAACGTTGTAGAGGTACTGATGGTGCTCATGTAGAATCATATGCTTTAGTATTCATTAAATGTATGCCTTCTATTATACTGTTATTGAATTTTACCCTCTTTGCTACGTTTCCACTGAAGTAGATAGGGACTTTATAAACACCCTGTATTGTAAAAATATTAATGTACGCGGTCATTTTTGGGTACGCGCAGGTGTCAAAATGTTCAGACGACAGAGGGCCGGAATGGATGTCAGGTGTTTGGATTAGTTTCCCCGAAAGGTATTAGCGATGGCCGAATCAAAAATTATCTGTTACCCTTCAATACAGGTTGAGAGAGAGAGAAAAGTTTTAATTAGCGATGATGGAGAAATTATTGTTTGGTGCCAAAAGGTCACAGTGAATACCTGTTGTTTTTTATTATTCAAAGTATGTATATATATATATATATATATATATATACAGTATATATATTGTATCGGTATTTAAAAGTAGAGGCGTGTAATAAGTGCGATATACTAAATAAAATTTTTGAGCGGAATAAAAATAAATAAGGGTTTTCGCTTGAACAACAGACGTCACGGAGGGAAATGTTTTCCTTTTGACTTGGATTTATTTCATTGAGTTGGTCCTTAAAAGGAAAATATTTATGTCGAAATTTTACCTGAATAGCGATTAAATTATTGCTATGTGCCTTAAGGGCTAATAAAGGTTATTCACTTCAATGTTTCAGTTTAGTGAATGATATAATAATGAGATGATGATGTAATGATGTGATGCTATTAAGAAACGCTTAAAGAACATGAAATTTAATGGAGAATTTACAGATCTCAATTGAAATTCCCATTTGAAACTGCACAAACATCCTCATTAATAAAACCAGTCTCGAATATGTATATATACTGTGTGTGTGTATATATATATATATATATATATATATATATATATATATATATATATATATATATATATATATATATATATTCCCTTAAAAGAATCAAACCCTTATACATATAATAAAATAGCAAAATTTGCGGTGGATGTTTCTTTAGAGAGCGAGGATCATTAACATATATATAAACATTCCAATTACGTCATCTTCTCAAACAGAGAACGATTGTATTCAATTTGGTATACGATCCTTAGAATTTCTATGATAGTTGATGCTCTGCATGACAGGGTTGGTCGAGAGAGGGCGAAGAAGAGAGTGAGAGAGAGAAGTTATTATTATTATATTATTATTATTATTTAAAATAGCTGTGGAGAAATACTAGTTGGAAAATGAAATTTGTAGTTTCAGAGCGCCCCTTCACGGTCTATAGGCTCTGCGAAGGATTATCGGCTGGGCACGTCAGATTAGAGCCAAAACACCTGTGTGAAGGTAAATTCAAAAAAGTAGTTTGAAAGTCTTTAGCGTCGGAATTTGATGCATCTCCGAGTTGGTCCAGCACTGGTTACTGGACCAAAATACCCACCTGCGCGGTAGGGTGACAGGTAAAACAGAAGTTTCAAATAGTTTATCATGAAAAAGTTTAGAAATATTTATTTTTAAAAATCTGAATAGCTAGTACTTTATAGATATGTGCCTTAAGGGTATATATATATATATATATATATATATATATATATATATGTTATAATGTTATAAATAATGTTATAATGTTTCAGACCAACAAAGACCCTAGGATCCACTCATGGCTGGTCTACCTAACTGTGTTCGTGTATTGTGTATGTCCTCCGTGGTGGCGAAGGGGACCTACAATTTTACGTGGGTTCCGAACGACAAGAACATAAGAAATTTATGTAAAAACTGCCGTAAATTGGCAACGACCAATTTTTACGAAACTAAATAATTATCAATTTAAAACTAATTAATTATCGATTTAAAACTAAAGATAGAATCTCTGATCCAGAGGATCAAGTCATAATAGACTACTATCCACAAATATGTTACACTCTATATCTATTTATAAAGGACATGCAAATATATCGGAATCCAAAGAATCCAGTCAATTTCATTACGATATCCATCAAGTCACGGTCCATATCGATAGCGGACCAAGTCAAAATTTACAATCATATACATTACAATATATACACTTACGAGAAAAAGAGTAGGTGTGGCTGTAAAGACTGTACAGTAATGTAGAAATGTGTGTGCACTCATTTTGGGTCTCCCATTTAAAGGTGTTTGTGGGGCAAGTGAAGATCATGAGTTTTTCAATACCTCACAGTACAATGGGGGCCACCGCTCGGCAGAGGAATCTCTTTAAATGGGGTGTGTAAGGACAGAGAGTATCCCCTAACCCAAGACGCTGCCTCCCTCTATCCCACAACACTTGTGTTGAGCTGTGGGATCTATCCCCAGAAAGCCTTAATTTTACTACCTTAAACTATACCCAATCTATCAACATATGCGTCTAATCGATTTTTAAACATGTTTATAGACGTCCTACTAATTACTTCTACCGGCAAACTATTCCAGCTATTTACTATTCTATGCGTAAAAAAGTTTTTCGCAACTGCTGTCTCGAACCTTCTACTTGTCAACTTACACCCGTTATTTCTAGTCCTATTATATTGAGATATTTCGAAAAAGCTATCTCTATCTACGTTATCGAACCCATTCATAATTTTGAAAACCTGGATTAGATCACCCCTTAACCTCCTGGTCTCGAGTGTTGTCAATTTTAACTCCTTAAGCCTATTCTCGTACGACTTTGACCTAAGCGACGGAATCATCTTAGTTGCTCTTCTTTGAACTCTTTCGATTTTGTCTATATCTTTGCGCATATACGGATTCCAAAATTGGACCGCGTACTCCAAATGGGGTCTAACTAATGATTTATAAAGTGGAACTATAATATCGCGCGATTTGTACTCAAAATTTCGAGCTATAAAACCTAACACTTTGTTCGCCTTATTGACCGCTGCTGTACTTTGTTTCGCTACTTTTAAATCACCAGTGACTATAACTCCTAAATCTTTTTCCTGCTCTACGCTTGTTAAATCTTTCCCTGACATACTATACGCAAATTTACCGTTACGCGAACCTATATGCAAAATTTTTCACTTATCAACGTTAAATCTCATTTGCCATGTGACTGACCAATCAACGATTTTATTCAGATCTTTCTGAATTTTACCTCTATCTTCGTCATTAATCGCCCTACCACCCAGCTTCGTGTCATCCGCAAACTTTGAAACTGTACTGACTAGGCCGACATCTAAATCGTTAATATATATAAGAAAAAGCAAGGGGCCCAATACAGAACCCTGAGGAACGCCACTCGCTACATTAGCCCAGCACGACTCCGCTCCATCAACGACCACCCTCTGTTTCCTGCCTCGCAACCACTTTTAGCCAATTTATTACTACACCCCTGATTCCATGAGCCTTAATTTTTTCAATGAGTCTTTTGTGCGGCACGGTGTCAAACGCTTTTTGAAAATCTAAATACACTACATCAACCGCCCGATGTCTATCGTAAACGTCAACCACGCTTTGGAAAAATTCTAAAAGATTAGTTAAGCAAGATTTGTTTCGCCTAAATCCGTGCTGCGTATTTCTAACAAGTTTATGGTATTCTAAGTGTTCGACTATACGATCCCACATATATATATGTATATATATATATATATATATATATATATATATAGATATATATATATATATAGAGAGAGAGAGAGAGAGAGAGAGAGAGAGAGAGAGTCGTATGAGCATTTAATATTTGAATTTACAGGGTGACGACTGGAAAAAATATTCAACACTAAGCTCATCATAATATTAATTAATCTTCGATATAATTATCTATTCTGAGATTGAATAAAATCGTTGATAACGGATGGAAATGTTTTCATTTTAACTAACTTCGATTTACTTCGTTGAGTAAAATATATTACTAAATGGACTGCTTTGGATAAATATATATATATATATATATATATATATATATATATATATATGCATATAACTGCAATGACCACGCAGTATATAAATGAATAGAAACGACATAAGTATTAAGGAACGTTTCTGCACACGAGGGGGAGAGATAACGAATAAATGAAAAATGAGGCGAACCGCCCGGGAATCGAACCCAGGGCCTTCCAATTGCCGGTTAATACATTTTAATAATAGGAGATCTATGAACGGTGGGTGTGCCAACTGGCTGGTTGTGCAGTCGGCAATGCCTTCTATGCCAACTGGCTGATTAAGCCAACTAACGGATTTCAAGTTCTAAGCCAGCTGATACTCGGATGAACTCTCATTATGCGTCTGGACCTCCAGACGAAAGCGTGCTCTCTTCTCTCTCTCTCTCTTACCTTCCTAAGCTAGGGAAACCTTTGAGGAGATCAACTTCCTCTCCTCCTGTTTGGGTGGGATTCCCCCAGCTTGTGGCAGCTGGGGGGATTCCCACTTGCTTCTTTTTTTTTCCTATTTTTTGGGACCCTGGGAGGAGGAGATTTGGCACCTTGGGGAAGTAGGGGAGTTTGGCACTTTGCAACATTTGATCAACATTGCATGCAATTGCACTCTACCATTTTGCGATCATGCTACTGACCTCCTACTTGCTTGACAGTGCTGCTGCGAGCTGCTTGTACCATGAAATGGTGTATATATATATATATATATATATATATATGTGTGTGTGTGTATATATCGTGCGGGCCACTTTTCCCACTGTGGTTTAGAAATTTGAGCACTTTGGACAACCTTACGAAGAGGTGGGCCTTGAAGTTTACAAGGCCTTAGTTTAAGGGATTCCGAAATTTCAATACGAGGAGATTAACAAAAAATAAATTATACCCAACAAAAATAGTAGGAACTGAGAGAAACTAAAATGTACTAAAGTGATTCTTCTTTTACTCCTCTCAACTTCATTCAATGAATGATTCAGAAAGAGGTTCAGAAGGCAAAGTGAATCAAAGAAAATTTGCCTTGGATAAATGAAATTGAATTGAAGAGCCTTTGTGAACGACTCTGATGGCCAGGTAGGAATAATTTTAATTTGCAACAAAGATAAATTTTATTTATCTATTTTATTTACAAATATATACAAAATTTACAGAGATTAGAATAATTTCATTGTTAAATACAGATGTTGTATACAATTGTAAGTTGCCTTTAGCAAGCGTGCACGCTTTACAGGCCGGAATCTACTAGTTAGATATAATTATATCATTATAATTTTTATTCGGAGGGATTGGAGTTCAAGGTTAACTTCCCCCTTAGTTAAAGATTCAAATAATTATGTGGCAGGCTATATCATCTTAAATAAAATACAGTTTACAGTAAAAAGAAAAATAAATAAAAAGAAAAATTGGCTGATTATACACTTTGAGTGGCGACACAATGTCCGCGTTTTACAGTGAATTCAGGTACATTACAATTAAGTACATTCTTAGTATATCGTATATCATGCACTTGTGGGAACTAATACATTATGTTAATAAAATTTCAAAGATTATAATATTTAATTATGTCGAATAAATACCTATACTTAGCCAATAACGTGGATGGAAGGATAGATTAGGACAAAACACACAGATGACATACTGTAGATACATAGCACATACAACAAATTACAACATATAACAATAGTGTGATGAGCTAAAAGAGGAGCGAGAGAGGAGTTTTTATGAAAGAGATTTAGAAACTTAACTTGGTTAAGTTAGAGGAATTGGGAGGCTTATCTCGGGAGGTAATTTATGACGGAGTCTAAAAGATCTGTTGTAAAACAAATTTAGGGTTGTGCCAGAACATTTTTTATAATTCACCAGAGTTGCTGTTGGTATATATTACTGCAGAAAGTACGACAGAGAGTGTCTTTAGCTTCACTTGTACAGAACCGGAAGTTCCTTATAGTCATATTCGCTTTAGCACAGAGGCTTCGATATTGTTTTCTGAGTCACCACTCAAGGAACTGGTAATAGTTTGACCCAAATACTTAAATTCTTGTACTTCCTCAATTACTTCACCTTTCATTTTTAAATCTAGTATCAGCTGGCTGATTAGAGCTTTTACGATGGAATTGTATAACCTTAGTTTTTGTAACATTAAAAAGAATATCATGTTTCTGCGAATATAATTCGCAAACTTTTAGCAGCTGATCCAGACCTTTAACAGAGGGACTTACGTATTAACACCATATCATTGGCATAAACTAAGTTATTTATCTTTGTGTTATCTATACAACATCCAACTGTTGCCTCATTAAGTGAAGCAATTAATCCATCAATATACACATTAAACAGCAGAGGAGAGAGCAAGGAGCCTTGTCTCACCCCGCAAGCGGAACCAAAACATTCGGATAATACATTGTCCCACCCAACAGTAAAACATTGGTGAGAATACCAAAATTTCAATAAATTTAATATGTACATGGGAACTTTCCTGGTCTAGTTTTTTAAATAAAATATTGTGGTTCACTCTATCATATGCCTTACTCATATCCAGGAAACAGCTATACCTGAATTACTGTCAGTGTATTTAAATATAATTTCCTTCAGTACGTAGATACACAGATCAGTTGAGTGGGACCCTTTAAATCCAAACTGAGTAGGAGATGTCCATAAGTAATCATTTAATCGGTGTAACAAGACTTTCTCTAGTAGTTTCGAGATGGATGAGTCAATGGATGAATACAGTCAGACAAGTACAATAGACACTGGTAGACAGTAGATAATGTATGAATTGAGTCAATTGACCAATTCGGTCGAGTAAATTCAAGAATAATTGAAGATTATTTGAAGAGTGAAGTAGTATGCATGCATTTGGTACGAGGGAGTTGGGGGTCCTACTGCCAGTGCTAAGTGAGGGGAAAGGTGGGAAGGGTGAAGGGAAAAGAGGAGGAAATAGCAGGAGAAAAAAGGAGAAAAAGAAAAATTTTAATCTCTCAAAGAGAGGTGAGGGTGATAAGTGATAATGATCTAACTTAACCAAAACTAGTGTGTGGGAGAGGAGTGCCACTGTGAGGAGTGAGAGGAAAAGAGGGGAAAAATGGAAAAAAGCAAAAATTGTCATCTCTCAAGTCTATTTGAGGGAGTGGGGGACGGGGGATGATAAGATAAGCGACAGTGATCTGACACAAATAGTAGATGTCCTCACTACCATGGGGAGGGGAGTGCTACTGAGGAGAGTGCGGGTAAAAGACGGTAAAATAGGGAAAAACAAAGGCAAAGGAAAAAAACACTTTAATTTCTCAAAAGGGGGCGGAGGACGATAAGGAGAAGGAGGATACGATAAGGATGATGATGATGATAAGAAAAAAATAGAAAAATAAATAAAAATAAATGTGTATGTGTGTATGTGTGTGTGTGTGGGTGTGTGTGTGTGTGTGTGCGTGAGACGTCCTAGTATGAACTTTAGTGGACATCATTTGTGGGTAGAGCCCAAATATAGACATGTATGTATATATGATGACTAAAACCAAGGTAAGCCATCCAAGTACCCTCTAAGGGCATACCCTCTTATGTCTTTTCAACAGCTATGAAAACATAAGACATGCATAGTAAAAAAAGTAATAATAAATTTTCACCATAATATATTGGGTAGGTGGAAGAGAGAAAAACTATGGGAATGATGAACGTAATTATACTTACGAATAAAAATTAAAAAATAATCTCTTGACATGATAATAAATGTTTTATGAATATGTGATTAATTCTAAAAAGAAATATATATATTAGCTATTTCCACCATTATTTGTAAGTTTATTATACTAATAAAAAAATAATCGTATGACATGTTAATAAATATTGTTTGCAGATGTGTTTCTATTTACTTCTCATTAATTTTTAAATTATATCTCTGCATACGTCTTAATAAGGATGTTGACTAACAAGGATGGAATGTTAGCGTTGTCGCCCAGAGAAAATAAAAAAGATAAAAAATAAAATAAAAATAAAATATATATCTACAGGGTGTCTCAGAAGTCGCGCACCACAGATTCAGGTCATCCACACCTATAAATATGGCTCGTGACTTCTGAGGCACCCTATATATTGATGAAAGTTATCTTTGGCTTAGTTTTTATTTTACGTTTCTTATACACTATTCTTCACTTGTGGGAAAAAAAGATCGGATGACATCCTAGACAGTCATTGTTTTCTGAATGAATCTGTGAGCAGAGCAGTGTTTTTAAATTTTTTCTTCCTCTTAAACTATTAATTTGCTATATGAAAACATCCAAGAATTCTGAACTTGCTGAATCTCAATATAGAATTTATAAAAAAGTTTCAGGAAAGACAGAGGGGGTTATAAATGAGTTGTTTGCAGTACAACAGTTAAAGGAGAAGACATGAAACTTGTAGATACTGTTTACAGATTTTGACGAAAGCACATGATGAGGTGGATAGACCGGCTGTAGCAAATTTTCTGTATAGTTGGTATGTTATTGAGAGTGGAAAGTTTTTATAAAAATAAGGTATTTGTAAGAGTGAATGGTACTTTGAGTGATTGGAATGAAATAGGGGATCACCTGAAGATCAGGGCTCCCAGCCTTCTTTAGTTAGCTTTATAAGGCTAAATAACGAAAATATCACGACCCAACCTAATCAGTCGTCAAGGGCGTACAGTTGACCTAACGATTGGTTAGGTTAGGTAGTGATATTTTTGTTACTTAGTCTTATAAAGATAACTAAAGAAGGCTGGGGGGGCCTGATCTTCAGGTGATCCGAAAAAGGTATAGGTGTTAGACAAGTGTATGTAATGTCTCCATGCTGGCTCATCATTTTTGCGGAAACTGTGATGGCCCAAGTTAAAGATAAGGATGCTTGAGAGTAAAATTGCATTTAAATACTTCTGTTTCTTGGATATAAGCAAGGCATATGATAGAATTTCACAGTCTTTTCTTTTAAAATTAGAGGACATGAAAGTTCCTTTGTACGTATTAAATATATTTAAATTTTGATACACCCACCCATCTTTTACTGACAGGTGGGCGAATGCATTGTCTGAGTGCGAGTGCTTTGGTTCCTCTTGCGGAGTTAGGCAAAGTTCTTGCTCTCTCATATTTTGTTGAATGTGTATATTGATAGCTTGATGGAGTAGAAGATAAATGTTGCTAAATAACTTCATATATATATATATATATATATATATATGCATAGAAACGACGTAATTATAGAGGAGCGTTCTGCACACGAGGAAGAGAAATAACGAACAAATGAAAAATGAGGTGAACCGCCCGGGAATCGAACCCATGATCTTCCGATTGCCGGTCAGATGCGCTATCCATTACACCACGGGCCTCGATCAGTCATAAGTCGAAATTCTCCTACATAGGGCAGAAACCAATGCCCTGAGAGGGCACCCTCGCAAATCGTGAATATGTACATTTAACTGCAATGACCACGCAGTATATTAATGTATAGAAACGACGTAAGTATAGAGGAGCGTTCTGCACACGAGGAAGAGAAATAAAGAACAAATGAAAAATGAGGTGAACCGCCCGGGAATCGAACCCAGGATCTTCCGATTGCCGGTCAGATGCGCTATCCATTACACCACGGGCCTCGATCAGTCATAAGTCGAAATTCTCCTACATAGGGCAGAAACCAATGCCCTGAGAGGGCACCCTCGCAAATCGTGAATATGTACATTTAACTGCAATGACCACGCAGTATATTACTGTATAGAAACGACGTAAGTATAGAGGAGCGTTCTGCACACGAGGAAGAGAAATAACGAACAAATGAAAAATGAGGTGACGCAGAACGCAGAACGCTCCTCTATACTTACGTCGTTTCTATACATTAATATACTGCGTTGTCATTGCAGTTAAATGTACATATTCACGATTTGTGAGGGTGCCCTCTCAGGGCATTGGTTTCTGCCCTATGTAGGAGAATTTCGACTTATGACTGATCGAGGCCCGTGGTGTAATGGATAGCGCATCTGACCGGCAATCGGAAGATCCTGGGTTCGATTCCCGGGCGGTTCACCTCATTTTTCATTTGTTCGTTATTTCTCTTCCTCGTGTGCAGAACGCTCCTCTATACTTACGTCGTTTCTATACATTAATATACTGCGTGGTCATTGCAATTAAATGTATATATATATATATATATATATATATATATATATATATATATATACCTCGGTGGTGTAGTGGTTAGCGTCGCTGACTACGAATCCATCGGCCCCGGGTTCGAGGCCTGGTGACAGCAGCCGGCGCGCAGCAAAACCCAGCTGTTCATCCTTCCACACAATAAAGAAAGTGGTTAGTAGATAAATGGGTACCCTGGGTGACCTAGTGGTTAAGACGCTGGGCTACTGGTGGGGCGTGGTTCGGATTCCACGTTAAACTGTAGGTCTAAGGTGGAGTGAAAAGCTTGACCTTCGTCAGAATGAACAATTCGGGCGGAATGTAGTAGGCTAGGTATAAGCTGTAAACCTTAGATCCTGTCCCAAAGCTGGATCCTATCTGCTTTGCAGATAGCTGTTCAGGGAAGCTACATTTTGTGGCCTCTTTGCGAGTAACCTGGTGCCCACGTTGGGCTTTCCATCATGAAAAAGAAAAAACTATAGTATTTATCATTTATCATTACTTATTCGAACTATAGTGGATGTAATTTCCCAGAAGAGTTCCTTGTTCCATGCACGGTCTGTGTTTAACATATAAGTTTCTCAGGGAACCATTCTGAGTTTGTATATATATATATATATATATCTGAGGTAGGAGGTTGTATATCCTTTTAACTGTAAAACGACACTAAGGCTTCGAGTTGCGCCACCTCTAAATATGCACAAATCGATCCAGTTTTTACTTTTAATATCGTTAGTGGTTGTAGAATATGGGCAAATGTCATGTGAAATATATTTTTCAATTTAATTTTTTTTGGACCTACTGTACAGTGTATATACGAATATATTTCATTATTACATAGCGTTTAATTTTTTCCTATCCTACATGAATTTCATATTATATAATACTTAAGGTGAAATATGAAGTGAAAATTAACATCTGCAGGAAGTGAAGTGGTTATTTAACATATAATTATTAGCCAATTCCATTATATTTATATTATTACTAACCAGTACAAAAGTACTGGTTAGTAATAATATAAGTATAATGGAATTGGCTAATAATTATATGTTAAATAACCACTTCACTTCCTGCAGATGTTAATTTTCACTTCATATTTCACCTTAAGTATTATATAATATGAAATTCATGTAGGATAGGAAAAAATTAAACGCTATGTAATAATGAAATAGTACCGGGTGTTTCAAAAGTACCTCACTAATTTGATTTTCAATTTTCCTTGCAGCTAATCGACCAACGACGTTCATCTTGTGGTAAACTCTTACTCAGTAGTTGAGAATATTTTTGAGTCTACATTTGAAGTTTTGCTCCGTTTTCTTCTGCTACCATGCTGACTCTAGAGCAGAGGTGTAAAATCGCTGCATGGCAGGAGGTTTTTCAATCTGTGGTCGAAGTGCAGCGACGATTCCGGGCAGTCTACGGACAGCATTATGCACCGGATAGGAACACCATCGTCGCCACCCACCGGAAGTTTATGGAGACCGGATCCGTAAAGGACAAACCACGATCAGGAAGACTTCGAAGTGGGCGGAGTGAGGAGAATGTCGAAACTGTCCGTGAGGCGTTTACTCAGAGTCAAGGAAAGTCCATTCGGCGAGCTGCTGCGGAACTGAACATCAGCGCGACATCTATCCAACGGATTTTGCGGCGTGGTCTCAAGCTGTATCCGTACAAGATCCAGGTGGTTCAGAAGCTGGAACCTCAAGACTACGATTGCTGGGTGGAGATGTGTGAGACACTGCTTCATCACTACGAAAGAGACCCATCGATCCTGGAGCACATGTGGTTCAGCGACGAAGCTCTCTTCCACCTTTCTGGTCGCGTCAATCTACACAACACCCGCATCTGGGGAACTCACAATCCTGCGGAGATCCGTGAACATGAAAGGAACACGCCAAAATTGGTCGTCTGGTGTGCCATCTCCTCAGCTGGGCTGATTGGTCCGTTCTTCTTCCGGGATCAAGATGGAAATTCCGTGAACGTCAACGGAGACAATTACCTTCGGATGCTTCAGGAGTTCTGCATCCCCCAACTGTCAGCTGTAGCTGACATGCAAGAAGTCATTTTCCAGCAAGACGGTGCCCCTGCTCATTACTCGCGTGAGGTTCGCTCATTCCTGAATAAGCAGTTCCCGGATCGGTGGATTGGTCGCCGTGGTCCCATCGAATGGGCTGCTCGCTCGCCTGATCTTACCCCATGCGACTTCTTTTTGTGGGGCTACATTAAGAGCAAAGTGTACGCCACCAAGCCGCGAGTCCTCCCCACACTAGAAGAACGGATCAGGAATGCGTGTGCTTCTGTTACTCCCGAAATGTTGTCCAATGTCGGCCAAGAATGCGTAAAACGGTGGTTCGCTTGTTTCGAAAAAGACGGTGCCCACGTTGAGATGTACCAGTGACTTTCCAGTAGACTTATGAAGCCAAGTTTGATGCCACCAAAATTCTCATGAATCGTAGACTCAGCAACCAAATTGTCATTTGGTTCCTCTTGTAATTGCTATTTTAATAAAATTTTAAAAATAATGAGGGACTTTTGAAACACCCTTATATTCGTGTATATATACACTGTAGGTAAAAAAAAAATTAAATTGAAAAATATATTTCACATGACATTTGCCCATATTCTACAACCACTAACAATATTAAAAGTAAAAACTGGATCGATTTGTGCATATTTAGAGGTGGCGCAGCTCGAAGCTTTAGTGTCATTTTACAGTTTGGGGTGGCAAATTTCTTCAAATTTGCGCCACACTTAAATATTAATGAATTTAACTCAACATCCGGTTTCAGGTCTTTTTCCATACAAGGAATGAAAAAATGCATCAGGAGCTTTTATGTATGCAATTTAAGTTTTTACCGTATATGTGTGGCTCACCCTAATATATATATATATATATATATATATATATGCGCGCCTCGGTGGTGTAGCGGTTAGCATCGCTGACTACGAATCCATCGGCCCCGGCATCGAAACCCGGTGACGTCAGACGGCGCGCAGCAAAACCCAGCTGTTCAGTAGTTTCTGAAATCTTTCACCATTATCGCGACCCCAATCAAGAGGGTTCGTGTCGCAACTGACTCATGGCTCCTTTAAATAGATGTCTAATTCTTTATGATAACTTTTCTGACTTTTTGATAGGTGGAGGCACAACCTCATCGAAATAACTCCATAAATTAACCTTCGGCTTCTTTTTCAAAGGTTCTTGATCTTCTCGTGAAACAAAATCAGTTGCTTCATCGCCATAGGTTATATTACGTGCAGGACTAGCGCGTTAGGTGATGCAGACATAATGATTATCTAATTTTTTTACAAATTCAGGCACTGTCATGCAAGCAAATTTGAAACGAGAATTTAAAACGTGAGAAATCATACGAGTAATGTCTGCCTTCCACTGCCTGTAACGATTTTGTAAATTTCTTATTAAATCGTTTTTCATAGTATGGACACCTGCATCATCAGTTATGTTAGGCAAAAATACCACGAGACCTGTTACATCGGGAGACACCATGTGAAGACAGGAAGAATCAGAGGAAAAGTCATTTGTTAATTTTTCAAATCGACTAAGAAGCTTTACAACACACTGAATTAGAGTCTACAGATCTACAGATCTACAAAGCTTAGACTAACAAAGACCCTAAGATCCACTCTAAGGTTAGCCCGAGAGAAAGAAGAAAGTAGTGGGTAAAAGAAGAGAATAAGGGGTTAAGTAAGTAGCAAAACCTAACATTCGTGGGTTAACATTCATTCAGAGAGAAAACGAGAGAAAGACTCACCATCATCCGCCGGCCACTGCCGACAAGTCGGAAAAATAGTCGAAGAGAATAGGAAAGGGGTGAAAGATGAAAAGCAGTAAAATAAAAGAGAAAAAAAAGTATGAAGAGTATAACAAAAACTGAATTACTTTACACGACGAGCTACATCAAAGTTCGTGTTAATCTAATTTTTTTTTTAATATAATTTTGTTGTTGGCATATCACACGCTGGCATGTCACAAGCTGGCATTACTCGTCATCAGACTCAAACTTCGACCATTCCTCCACAGAGCTCCTGTTGCTAATTGTTTTATTATTTTAAACGACGTTAATATTTTTAAAATGCTTATCTAAACGGTTTTTAAACATATTAACGCTGGTAGAGTTCACGACTGACGCGGGAAGATTATTCAATTTATCAATTACTTTAAACAAAGTTTTTAGCGATGTTAGTAATGAAACGTCTGCCACGTAATTTAAATCCGTTATTACGAATATTGCTATTATAGAAAATGAACAATGTCAAAATTTACGTTATCGATTTTATTAACGATTTTGAAAACTTCAATAAGTCCCCCGTTAATCTAGTTTCGAATGAATGCAAGTCTAACTCTTTAATCCTAGCTTCGCAAGACTTGTTGCGTAGTGACGGAATTAGTTTCGTGGCGCGTCGCTGAACCCTTTCTAACTTATCAATATCCTCACGCAAATATGGGTACCAAAACTGAACAGCATATTCTAACCGAAGCCAGACTAGGGGCTAGTAAAGGGGCAATATAATAATCTTCGATTTAAATTCGAAATTACCCGCTATGAAGCCTAGCATCCTATTAGCTTTTGCGCAAGACTCCAGGCATTGGTTCCTAACTTTTAAATCCTTAGATACGCGTACGACTAAATCTACTTCCTCGTCAACGCTCGCTAACTGTCTATCATCCATCGTGTACGTGTAAGTGTTGTTACGAGAACCTATATGCAAAACTTTGCATTTGTCTACGTTAAATTGCATCTGCCACTTATCCGTCCATTTCATAATCCTATTTACATCGTCTTGGAGCCTATTTCTATCGTCCACGTTAACAACTTTTCCGCCTATTTTAGTATCGTCCGCAAATTTTGACACGTTACTGGTCAAGCCTACATCTATGTCATAAATATAGATTACGAATAGCAATGGGCCTAACATTGAACCCTGAGGGACACCGCTACCTACATCCAACCACCCCGATTCACTACCATTAACAACGACCCTGTTTCCTGGCACGAAGCCATTCCTCTAACCAGATAGCTACCTGACCGCATATACCCTGCGCTTTAAAATTTGCGTCATAACCCATAAATAAATTATCCCAGTCCACTACTCTCATCCCATCCGCAAAACTATCAAACTACCTACATCCAACCACCCCGATTCACTACCATTAACAACGACCCTCTGTTTCCTGGCACGAAGCCATTCCTCTAACCAGTTAGCTACCTGACCGCATTTACCCTGCGCTTTAACCTTCGCAATTAATCATCTATGCGGAACTGTATCGAACGCTTTTTTAAAATCTAAATAAATAATGTCAGCCGCTCTATGCCTATCGTATTCGCTCTATTTCGTTATAAAACTCTAACAAATTAGTTAAACAAGACCTATGGCGTCGAAACCCATGCTGACTACTATTAATCAAATCGCGACTTTCTTAGTGATCGACGATACGATCCCTAACTACTGATTCCAAAAGTTTACCGACAACTGACGTTAAGCTAATAGGCCTATAATTGCTAGCTACTGTGCGGTCGCCTTTTTTAAAAATGGGCGTAACGTTACCTAATTTGAAGTCTTCAGGAATAATCCCTGCTTCCAGTGACTTATTAAAAATCTTTGTTAAGGGGTTTACGATAACGTCTTTCAAATCTTTCAAATGTCTAGGATAAAACGCGTCAGGGCCTCAAGCTTTGCTAACTTTTAGCTTATCGATATAATGCGCAATCTCACCCTCGTAAAAACCGCCGTTGGCGTCCACTGGAGGGCCTATGTTACCTTTTATCGGCTTACGATTGTTGACGTAGTCAAAAAACTTTTTCAGATTATGTTTACTATCCGAAGCTACAAGTATCTCAAAATTATGTTTAGCATTCCTAACAGATCTTTTAACCTCTAAGCGCGATATATCTATTTAAGTTAGCTACCGTGCCATTGCGCTTATTAAGTCTATACGCTCTGTTACGCTCGTTTATGAAACTCGCCTATTTCCCTAGTCCACCACTTGGGCTTACCATGATTACTAGCGCTTGGGCCTACGCGGAATAAACTCCCTTTCGATATTCAAAAAACTTTCTTTAAACGCCTCCCAATGAAAATTTGCGTCATTACCCATAAATAAATTATCCCAGTCCACTACTCTCATCCTATCCGCAAAACTATCAAAATTAACCGTACGAAAGTCGGACTTCTGTTATGTTACTATCCTTACTGTTTTCTATTAGTAGCTTAAACCTAATAATTTGGTGATCACTACATCCCAAACTCTCACCTACTTCTAAACCTTCGACTATATTTTCGTCGTTCGTCATCACCACGTCGAAAATATTGTCACCGCGCGTTGGCTCGATAACCATCTGTTGTAAAAAATTATCTTCCATGAACTCAGTCTCAAACCCTCATCATTATCAGTAAAAGTCTTGTAATTAACGTTAGGGCAGTTAAAGTCTCCGACAACTATACTATCCCGATTAATAAAAAAGTTACTAAGAAGTGTGTAAAATCTAGTATCGGTATCGAGGGGTTGAACGGGAGGTCTATAAACAACAACGAAATTAAAACTAATACTACGCGCCCTAACTTCAACGCATATTAATTGCTGCCGGAAAATCTGTCTTAACCTCGATACCCCTAAGGGAATTACGAATGTACAACAAAACGCCACCGCCAATCCTATGTAACCTATCATTAGTAAAAAGTTTAAAACCAGCTATATCAAGTTCCCCCAACAAGTCCCGAGTTACGGTATTTAACCACGTTTCGGTTATAGCAACTATATCGTAGTTGCCGGAATAAATTATCGCCTTAAATTCGTGCAATTTATTTCTAATACTACGCGCGTTACAATAAAAGACATTTAAATTATTTTTTACCACGGAGCGGTATTTTAAACTATTTTTCACGTCGGACCGGCGTTCCCGGACCCACAGCGTTTAAAGAGGGCTTCAACCTATAAAACTTTCGAACGGTCTCATCGATTAACCTACCTAGCCTAGCATTCCCTATTTCATTGAAATGCACCCCCATCTTTTATAAAAAGGCTAGGATCACTAAATTCTGACCACAGCTTTACGAAGGGTACATTTTCCTGAGCACAAATCTCTTCTGTTTAGTGTTCAAAAATATTGTTTTTGACGTAATCCTAAAATTTAAACCGTGCTTAGGGGTAATACCTAGAACTAAAGACCTACCTGACCTTGCCTTCAGGGACCTAATTAATCCCCTGTATCTCTCCAAAAGGTCAGGCACTCTCGTATCGGGCCTATACGAGTCGTTGCCCGCTACCATCGTCACCAACATCGAGTGACGGGAGGCAACATCAATCCTATCTATGATATTTCGTCTCTAATTGTGTCAACCCTGGCCCCCTGGTAGATAGACCCTCCTCCTCTTGGTTGGATTCCGTTCAACGAACTCCTTATCCATATGGCGCACTAAGGAGTCCCCAATTAAAATCGTTTCCCCCTCATTCATATCCCTATCCAACTGGGCGAAAGGGTTCGAAACCTCGATAGCGGGGAGGGGGATTCCTATCACCTAACGTACGTGGCCTAGTTCCACCCTTAACTACACTAAAGTCCTCCCCGTCTACTAATCTGGGATCTTTTCCGTTTGGGGCCTAGCAGCGAATTTTAATGGGTTAATATGTTTTAAATGACATGGGCTGGACCTGTAAATCAAAATAACTTTTTATGAGGTAGTTTTAGTCGCTTTATTCAAATTTGTCACTCATTTTTTGTGCAAATGCACATTAATGGTGGAAATTATGATACTAATAATATATATATAAATACATTCATTTTTGGTCAGACGAGCATAATTTTGGGCTATTTTTTCGCTACTGCACGACTTAATTAGTTTGTTGGTTTCTGTTCTGGCTATTTTTTTTCTAATTGGAATTCAGTTTGGTGGTGTTTGTGATAGAATTATGACGTGCCGTTCGTGTGGTTTCGACTTTGAGAACTTGATTCGTCATGTGCCCTCGATGGAGACAAAGCATTGGATGTTTTTATCAATTACGGCGTTATTCTCTCATCCTTAACTTGCCCGAAATGTGACAGTGAGTGTCTAATACGTAAAGATCAGAGGATTTAGGTGAAATAACCAATATTAACCTGTTAGGTTAATTGAATGCCCAATTAGGTCGACTGAATGCCCGGTTAGGTCAACTGAACGCCCTTGATGATTGGTTAGGTTAAGTCGTGATATTTTCGTTAGTTTAAGCGAAAATGATTAGAGCAAACTTTTCTGGTTAATTTTGAGGTGTTTTGCACGTTTCCCTATGATAATGTGTCGTTTACGAGATCTCGTAACATGAACAGGTTAGTTTATGCTTTATTGTATAAAATGTAGTCAAAAATACAGTTTTCAAGTGTATTTTGGTGTGCTTTGTTCGAATATGACCTTCATTTCTTGTGCAAATGAACAGAAATACAGTTGTCATTGCCTAGCCCAAACACATATTTCTGTTCATTTGCACAAGAAATGAAGGTTATATTTGAACAGAGCACACCCAAAATACACTAGAAAAATGTATTTTTTATTTCAACTTCAGGCCATGTCATTTCGACATAATTACCTTTTAATGAAAATCAGTATAATTAATATAGTTTTCGTCACTGATTTCAAAAATAACTTTTTTTTGGAGAAATGAAAAACAAACATGTTTGAACACTTTAAATAATTAATGTTTTTTAATGAAAATATCATGAGTTAACCAATCGTCAAGGGCTTACAGTTGACCTAACCGGGCATTCAATTGACCTAACCGGGAATTCAATTGACCTAACCGGGCATTCAATTAACCTAACCGGGCATTCAATTAAACTAACCGGGCATTCAATTGACCTAACTGGGCATTAATTCTTGATTTTCTTTCTGCTACTTTTACAGATCTGCCGGGATCCTTCAAAAAACGTATTCTTCGTAAAGTTGCACTTTTTACCGTTTGACCGACGCTTTTGGCAACTAAAGAACTGGGTATTCTTAACAAAGGAACACACTTTCTCATACTTAGAGCACTTTTTCATAAACAGTAGCAGTTTGTGACTCTGGCTAAATTTAACACAATCCTCTGTAACTAGTTTAAGCTAGTTAAAACACATTAATTATTTAAAGTGCTCCGAGACGTTTGTTTTTCATTTCTCCAGAAAAAGAAAGTTATTTTTTAAATCAGTGACCAAAGCTACATTAGTAAACCCATTCTCATTAAAATTCGCTGCTAGCCCCCAAACGGAAAAGACCCCTAATCTGGACCAACCTTAACCCCTTCTTCAACTCTGTCTAACCTTCCCGATAAGCTACCTATACTAGAAACTAGGTTCCTAACCTCACCCTTCAACTTACTAACGTCTTCAACGTTAGTATAGGTTCGGCCTTCGTCAACGGCCCTCATCAAGCGTTCAAATCTTTCAGTAACCTCGCGTACACTACGTTTTAAATCAACTATTTCTTCGCTTAACTCACAAAAGAAACAAACCGATCTCTTGGTAATCGCCATAGGACCACCGTTGTAATCTTTAAAATCTGTATACCACCGATTAACCCTACACCTAGCACACGACGCTTTCTGCGACGGCATCGCACAAGTTAAAGTAGTTAACGTTTATAACCGTCACAAGTTCAAAATAAATTAAGCCGGCACGCTATGAAAACTTCTAAATCGCTAAAAATCACTAATATTCAGTTACTTAACTATAACAATGTGAATATAAACGCAAATATATAAAATACAAGTACAAGGCGTATGCAACAACCGCAGTTTTTCGTTGAAGAAGTCGTTGTAGTATATAGAATGTAGAGTTTCATTGGGTAATAACGTCTCTTATAAGTTTGTTTTTGGATAAATTATGTTGCTTCTGGATTCCTTAAGTCTATTAAAAGCTGGAGATGAATAATTAAAATGCAACAGATTGGGTGCGCAATTGCACATGTCTCTGAAACAGACTTCTGGTTAAGAAGGGCTTCATCAACTGCAAGTGCTAAAGTATGATTCGCAAAAGTAACAGGAGTAATTTTGAGAGCGCTAACAGCTTTAGCAATATTACAGCCATTGTTGTGCACAACTGCATGCATACGATCACTCTTTATTGACCATTGGCGTCAATGCAGTTGCAAATTTTTCATGAGTATGGGAATCTGGCAGATTTTTGGTGGCTAAAACATGCTGCTTTTGCTCACATTTACTATTAATTCTATGTGCTGTCAAGCTGATAAAGGCTTCAGTTATTTATAGTGACGCCTAATAACACAAATAAAACTAATATACGGAATTCGGTATTCGGCCGAATAGTTTTACACCAAATATTTGGTATTCGGTGAATTTTAGTATTCGGTACATCCCTAATACTCATATATATAATGTTACACACAGAACATGCATGGAACAAGGAACTCTTCTGGGAAAATGAAATCCACTATAGTCTGAATAAATAATGGTAAATGACAAATACTAAAGTTTTTCTTTTTCGTGATGGAAGCCCAACGTCAGTAACGGGTCATGACCGGGTCATGATTTAATTTTCCCAGAAGAGTTTCTTGTTTCATGCGCAGTCTGTGTAACATAAAAGTTTCTCAGGTGACCATTCTGAGTTGTATCGTGTATATATATATATATATATATATATATATATATATATATTAGGATGAGCCACACGTATATGATAAAAAATTAAAATGCATAAGTAAGAGCTCCTGATGCATTTTATCATTTTTATATGGAAAAAAGCCTCAGTCCGAATTTTAAGCTAAATCCATTAATATATAAGGGTGGTTTGCTACCCCAAACTGTATAATGATACTAAGGCTTCGAGTCGCGCCACCTATAAATATACACAAATCGATCCAGTTTTTTATTCCCAATATCGGTAGTGGTTGTTAAATATGGGCAAATATCATGAGAAATACAGCATATTTTTCATTTTAATTTTTTTGGACCACCCTAAATTGTACAGGGCATTGAATGTTGGCCCTTCTTATCTACGTAAGTTCGAGCGGTGGCTGTACTTACTCAGCTGTTAAAATTGTATGCTTTATCTCTTTGGCTTCTTCGTTCTTTCTCTCAATCCCTGAAACTCTACCATATGTATGTATGTATGTATGTATGTATGTATGTATTTTCTCGAAGTTACTTTTTAAAAAATCGGATATTGCTCCTTTAATTTAAACTGAAGTGTGAACTAAAGTTGATAGCTTTTCGACAAGTATTTTAATAAAATGAGGAAAAAAGATCTAGGTGCTCATCAGATTGTTCCCTATTGGCCACTAATTTTAAGCGACTTTGGATCTAGAGAGAAAATTGTGATTTTGTACTGTTGAATCCTTCTGCTGTTGCATTTCACTTCGTTTATAGCGTTTGGAGCTCAGTGGTATTACAAGTAGCTTTTAAAAAGTTTTTTCTGTTTATTCTCTAGGTATTATATACTGTATATACAGTGTATATATATATATATATATATAAAAGGAGAGATTGTAAGCACTAATCTACCACGGAAGTACTCCGGGGGGGGGGGACTTGTTACAAAATCAAGAAGAGGAAGAGCCACTGTTCTCCCAAGGCGATATGATGACTAAGCTGACTGATACAGCATTGCTTGTATATACTAAGTTAAGGTGTGTGTATATATATATCCATCTCATAATTGTAAGGTTAGTGAAAAATTCACTTAATTTAGAGCTAGCATTTTTGGGCTCTTGTGGCATCATTGTTTTTGCACTCTTGTGGCATCATTTTTTTGGGGCACTGCTCGTCCTTTCTACTCGTTGGTTGAATGCGGCACTTACAGGGTGTGGTCTTATAGAGAGTTCTCTTGCAATTCAGTTTGGTTGTTTAGATACAAGATTGTTGCATCGTGCAATGGTGCAGGTTGTGTGTTGTTGCAAGGTTTAGAAAGACCACCATAAATAGTACCCCTTTTGTTTTTATCTTAATTTTATGCAACTGAGGCCTAAGGTAGGCCCACATCGAGTCAGCAACCCTGAAGTAGGACCTAATAGGACCTCCAAGTTCGTAAGTTTTAGTCTAGCTTAACTTGGGCTGTAGGTTGAACTGGACCTTCAGAGCTTGGCCATTCAGGGCTCATCTGGGATTCTGAACCCAATAAAATAAAAAATAACAGTACTACAGGACGCGGGCATCGCTGGCGTGGATGGTACGACGGTGCGCGTGTTTCGGCGTCTCCGGGTTCCAGGTGTTATACTAGGGAACTATGCGAGGCTATGGCCTCCCCCACCCACACCCAGAGGCTACGCGATTCTCAAATATAGTTTGTAAACGTTTATATAGTCCCCCCTAAACCAGGCCTACCCTTCGTTTTGTTTAAATTTGGTTGATCTTCCCTTACCCTCAAATACAGCTCAGCAACGGTTGTATGGACCTTGTGACGTTAGCTACCAAAAATTTTCCGTAAATATATAACCCATAAACAATCACGTGGATCTCGAGGGGAAATTTTCAAAACTATCCATTTCTGTCTACCTGGGTGCGTCTGTACTAAATTCTTTTAACAAGTAGAAAATATGATTGAAAAATGTGTGTGTGTGTGTGTGTGTGTGTGTGTGTGTGTGTGTGTGTGATTTGAAGTAGCTGACCTTCTACGAGAGACAGAAGAATAAGATCTGGATCATGTAATCTCTGAGTTTTACCAATGGGTCATATGAGAGAGAGAGAGAGAGGGAGAGAGAGAGAGAGAGGAGTTGCAGAGTTACAGGCTAACAAAGACTCTAAGATCCGCTCTAGGCTAGCCAAGAAATAGAAAAATTACATATCGCAATGAGAAAAAGAACACTGAAAACCTATACCATGCTTACACTTGTTGACGTGTAAAGCTTTCACACAGGAATAGTAGTAATAGTGAAGCATGGAACAGACAAGGCTCTCTCCCTCCTCCGACAGGAGGAAAGAAGTTTTATAATAAAGTAGGAAAAAGTATAATGAAAAGAATAGCTTCAGCGTTCATTCACACAATGCGCACACTTATCTCGTGTACTCAGTTACGCATTACATGACCGGAAAATAAAGGATAATATGAATACTAAACTCCTAATCTAATCTGCGCCATGCAATTTTTAAGTGATTTTTTATTTATTTATTATGTACAAGACGTCGTCATTTCGTTGTTGCATCACTTCTCCGTAGCCTGCCAAAGCCACCGCAGTGAAGATTTATTATATATTGCATCCGGTTATTCAGATAATACTATGCATTTCCATAAAACACTTATTAAATTTTTTAATTGAACAACCTTTATTAACAAAATAAATACACAAATTTCACAATTTACAATGACATAAATAATTGCGAAACCGGACCACCCATTCCACCCAACTCGGCCCACCAAGCTTTATGCTTTACTTGTAGGCCAGTGTCTGAGCATGTTTTCTGTAATTGGATGTTTGTCATATGTATGTGTCTGCCAACTCTTTGAATGTCGGAAGTATTCAACTTGGGTCTCCCGTCGTGAAAGGTGCTTATGCGGCAAGTGATATACTGAGTTGTTCATCTCCCAACTGGCCAGACCTACAGTTTAAGAATTCCCCTTGCATGATGGGGAATAATAATACATAATATGTATAACTTTCATTTGCGAAACTTATTTATTTTTATTGTGAAGTTTGATGTACGATGATTAAAACTAAAGTTCCAGTGTAATTAATTAGCTCCTTAGAGACGAATGTTACTATTCGAAGGTTCTGACTCCCAAGAGATCCCATCAAGCTGCCCATCATCTGAGACTCCCACTGCTCTGAAGTCAGACCCCGCCAGCACATCCTATTACATTTATGGCCAAAGAGGTTTTATATATATATATATATATATATATATATATATATATATATATATAGAGAGAGAGAGAGAGAGAGAGAGAGAGAGAGAGAGATTTCTTGCTTAAATTTTAATGATTCATTTTGTTTATCAGTCCCTTATCAGGGTAGAGAGAGATATGCAGAAGAGAATGGTTTATGTTTACATAACTGTTAAAAAAAGATAAGCGGGAATGCCTTCAGTGGGTATTTGAACGACTTACCTTGGCATTAGTCATCATAGAGATATATAAATACGTTCAACATTCCTTTAGCTTATTCCCTTTCCTCCTACCTCATATATGTTGAAAACTTTTTTTTTTTTTTACTGTGCATCCCTTATGTTTACATACCTTTCGGAAAGATATAACAGGGGATGAGAGGGTAGTTGGATGACTCAACTTGAAATTATATATCATATATACATATGCATTTAGGCTCTGCCAGTAGTATGGGAGCAAAATGGGAGACTGCAATGCAATGTTGCAAAGCGGGAGGGGGAACGTGGCAAGAAGTTATGCAACAAAGGGGGAGGGTCTTGCAACAAGTTGATGCTGCGAAGGGAGGAAGAGGTTATGCAACAAAGGGGGAGGGTTATCCCCATAGCTGCAATGAAGGGGGGAGTTTTGGGGGGAAGAAGTGAGGAAATATACATACATATATACATACATACAGCCAATCGGCTTAGAAGGCTTAATCTGGCTTAGAAGGCGTAAATGGCTTGTTCAGGTGTACATTATTAGTGTTGAGTTGCAAGATTGCACTATTTATTTAATTAAAGCATATATTCTTGACAGGTAGCTTAGAAATCCGTCAGTCGGTTTAGAAGGCCGAACCAGCCATTTGGTATACATATAATTATAATTAAATAATATCTTTTATATATGCAATCGTTCTCCCTCCTCATCTTGTGCGGAACGTTCTTCTATACAAGCGTCGTTCTTTACATATATATATATATATATATATAAAAAAAATATAGAATAAAAAGTAATACATGAAATACAAAACGATGGGGTATAACCATCAATATAATAGTACAGGCGAAATATATATATATATACACAATTATATTAAATATTTAAATATATTGAAAATAAATATACATCAAAATACATACACTTTATGTGCTACTGCGCTTAACTAAAACACTAAACTCGTACGTAATCGAGTCTACAGTCACATCATTATTGCTTTGCACTAAGCAGTAAATACGATTTAATATTATTTTACCGCTCAAGTTATAGGGATACCTATACTCAATGTAAATGGCCTTCATATCGTTCAATACTATTTTTGTGCCCACTTTACAGTCGGTTGGCAAGTTATCTTTAAACACTGCTAGAATACATTCAAAAGCACGCAAAAAGAGGTCATCGTTAGCCACAACATCATTATTAAATACAAGTTTATAAACACTCCTTTCTAAACGAGGGTTTATTCGTGCCGATCAGAGCTTTTTAATCGTGAACTCATCTTCACAATGAATAGTGGCAGTTAAAATAAATTTCTAAGACGTAACGACAGATGCTCATTATATAAAGAAATAGTTCTTCAAGGTGAACGGTGGAGGTGAGCTCAGCCCTGTACCGCTCAAGTGCTTTGTACCAAAGTTCATGATATTTCAAAGAGTCTAAACCTTTTAAATAAGCAACCAGCTCTAGACCATTCTCGCCTTGTTCAGTCCTACATTCGGTAAACCCATCGAGAAGAGCGGTGTATGCACATTCAAGAACCGTATCAAAATAAAGCATATCCGTTACACGCGCGTCTAATATAGGCTTCAGCTTGCGGAAAACGACGATTTCAAGCATTCTGTCGAGGATGAAACGGTTTCGCGTAGGGACAAGAACGTTATTATCAGAAGCATTCTTCCACATCAGTCGTATATCAATGCATGCTGATCGTTATTCATACACAACGTACAAACAATGGCATATGAGGGGGTATCACTAATCTGCTCCCTTCTTGTACATACACCTACAGGAATTTAATAGCGATCCTCACTCCAGTTCTCAACTACCACGAAGACTCTATTCATCTCTTCAACACTTAAATAAATAACATTCTGTTTACCAGAGTTTGTTTGTCTATAAGTCGTTTCCAGTAAATAGTTAATGGCATCGGTTTTACGCCTGAACACGCACAATGACTTCGTCACGGACACATCGTACACGGCATTGAGAATGCTGCTCAAAAGAAGTTCCATCGTATTCGAGGAGTGCACGTCACGTCCACTCGGTTCAAGCTCTGAGATGACTATGAGCCACAGGCGAGCGGATCGTCTCGAAGGGACGGCGTTGTTCCAACGTGAATACTTGTAACCCATTATACTGGGTAAGTGTTCTGAAAATTTTTCCGACTCATGAAGCAATACTGGTTTTAATGTTTTATCTCTCCAACTCCCCAGAATGCGCACCAGACATTTTCGTTCAGGGTGATTTTCAAGAACTAAACACATTTTATTCACACTCTGGCACACTATTTGAGGGAAACATATGCCCATATTTTTCCTTTTTGCTTAGCAGACGATATTCGTCTCTAAATTCTGTTAAAAACTCACGCAGGCCTTGAGGCACAACCTCACTACAAACCTCGTCGTGATATATCTTAATAAAGTGGGAAAAATACTTAAGATTCTCCATGATGACAACATTTACATTCTCAGCAGCAGGGTACGAGTACTTGGTATGATGCAACATGATATAATATCTATGGAAAAACTGTACGTGCTCACAACATGGTATCATATGTGTAGGCTGACCATATTTCCTTGAGACAAAAACGGGACATTGGGATGGCAAAAAAGGGACGGGGGTTATGTAATATTCTGTATTCATGAAAAAGTAAGTACATAAACATATTGAGCTTACAATTATTCTTCAGTGACAGAACCCATACAGAACCCATAAAAAAAACGGTACTGTCCCGTTCAAAACGGTACGTATGGTCAGCCTACATATGTGGTACCTTTATTTCATAATTAAATATAAATTATTAATTAATTGAATTAAATATCTACACAAAATTGGCTCGGGATTGGCGACATAGCCTAATGGGAATGAAATGATTGCCATACATACATAGAAACCGTATGTAGGCGTCGGGTCTGCATAACCACGAGAAAACATTTATTTCACGTGAACAAAATTTTCAATTGCTGACTCATGTAAAATACAAGAGAGAAAGAGTCAACAACCTTTGCCAAATCAGCAATTTATACTAAAATACAAGCGAACCAAGGAACGGCTCTCAGGGCTGTTTATGTTACAGCGAACGCTTTAAACAGGGAGGATGTGCTTTTGTCTTCCCTAAAGTTCTGAGTGAATTCCTTATAATAAAATTAATACATAAAATAAGGATAGGCCTATCCCCTAAAGTGTTTATATTGTGACAGCCCATATTTATTACAAGAAGTTAACTCATTGCGTAACTCCATCGTGGCGGCCCTACACCGAAAAAGATCGTAACGCCCTGCATCGAAGCAAACTAAGATCCATCAAAAATAAGGTGAGGCAATTTATTTTCATTCTAATATAGGCATCTAAAATCCCGACGCTAAAATTACCATAAACAATTAAATATAAAGAGGTCCTTTAAAGACCTACATATTCATAACTCTCTAACGAAAAAATATAGGGCTTTTGTCGTTCACTCTCCACTGAAGTCTGCTGGACATTTCCAACGGATGAGGGTAACGGGCAATCAACCCATAGCTCTATATAGTTTTTCATATGATGGCCCGTATGGGGAGAAGGGTTATTTCCTGTGAAAACCTTAACCTTGAATAAAATAACAAAACGTAATTAAAACAAACAAAAAAGAAAAAATACGCCTTATCAAATTTTGATGGTTAATATTGACCAGAATGATAGGCCTAACATTTTGACATCTGAACAGAATTTATTCCATGTTTGGCTTTTTCAGATATTTACTAAATATAAATAATAATAAATTACGAAGCCTACCTCACAAAGTAGACCCTACTCTTTACACTCAAGGCCTATTCTAACTAAAAACACTAAATTTATAATTCAACCTGTGGTGTAGGTTATAAAATTTATTTCAGCAATTTAACTTACTCATAAGACTCATTAACATCACAAAAATTAAGTGGTGAACTGTAACACCACAAAAATTAAGTGCAGAACTGTAACATCACAAAAATTAAGTGCAGAACTGTAACATCACAAAAATTAAGTGCAGAACTGTAACATCACAAAAATTAAGTGCAGAACTGTAACATCACAAAAATTAAGTGCAGAACTGTAACATCACAAAAATAAGGTAAGTGCAGAACTTTAACATCACAAAAATTAAAATTAAACCTACACCCACCTAACATTTATTCATAACCCTATTCTAAGTCCTATTTGACATATAGGCGTAACAAATTCTAACAAGGCTTGATATAAGGGTCTCAAATGCAACATTTGAGGATCTTTACTCAGCCAAATTAGTTTACCTAACACAAAACTCAAACATGAAACCCTACAACAAAATATACATTTACACACACACATACATACAATATATAAATATATACAAAACAAAGACTGTGTTAATGAAAACAGGGCTGGAGTATTGTAATATTTCCTATGGAAAATAAATTAAATTGCAACACCCTTTCATTTTGGAAAGAGTGAGGACTTTATAAAATGCTACAATTTTTATATTAAAAAGTGAGGAAAAACAAAAATGGAATAACAAATAAAACGTAAATTATAGGTAATCTAAGATGGGTTTTGTGGCCTCCCCTTGGCCACAGCCCAAACTATTACAAGGGTTTTGTGGCCTCCCCTTGGCCACAGCCCAAACTATAACAAGGGTCTTGTGGCCTCCCTTGGTCACAGACCAAACTATTACAAGGGTTTTGTGGCCTCCCTTGGCCACAACCCAAACTATTACAAGGGTTTTGTGGCCTCCCCTTGGCCACAGCCCAAACTATTACAAGGGTCCTGTGGCCTCCCCTTGGCCACAGCCCAAACTATTACAAGGGTCTTGTGGCCTCCCATGGCCACAGACCAAACTATTACAAGGGTCTTGTGGCCTACCTTGGCCACAACCCAAACTATTACAAGGGTCTTGTGGCCTTCCTTGGCCACAGACCAAACTATTACAAGGGCTTTGTGGCCTCCCCTTGGCCACAACCCAAACTATTACAAGGGTCCTGTGGCCTACCTTGGCCACAGCCCAAACTATTACAAGGGTCTTGTGGCCTCCCATGACCACAGACCAAACTATTACAAGGGTCGTGTGGCCTACCTTGGCCACAACCCAAACTATAACAAGGGTCTTGTGGCCTCCCTTGGCCACAGACCAAACTATAACAAGGGTCTTGTGGCCTTCTTTGGCCACATACCAAACTATTACAAGGGCTTTGTGGCCTCCCCTTGGCCACAGCCCAAACTATTACAAGGGTCTTGTGGCCTCCCATGGCCACAGACCAAACTATTACAAGGGTCTTGTGGCCTACCTTGGCCACAACCCAAACTATTACAAGGGTTTTATGGCCTCCCACGGCCAGAGACCAAACAACACAAAAACAGTACAGGATTCAAAGCCCCAAGCCCTCCAGATCTACATGTGGAGGAGTAACATTTACTCCACTAAAACTACGGGTATTGACTAGTCTGAAGTGGTAGGAGGTTTGAATACAGTACAAACTCTTTTAACCAAACAACATAACATGGAAGTACAGTACATTTCAATTAACTCACCAACGTAGAAGTCACTTTAATAAAAAAACATAAATCATTAACAAAACAAAACATGACAAAACTCCAAAACAACATTAGTGAACCAGCATTTAAAAATTGGTGACATAAAATTTACACAGATAAATAATGAGCAAAGTTAAAATGCTTAATAACTTTACTTTAATTCCATAAATTTCCTATACCTAAAGGGAGTCAAACTGATTGACATAACTTTAACTAAACTTGAGAAGTTGGCCTCTTGAACTTTTATATTTAAATAGGTCTTGAGTAACCTCTCTCTTCCTAAATTCCTATTTCATTCTTTTCAATCCATTTCACATGGTTTAAAACACAGTTTATCAAAAAATTTGATCTATAACATACAAATTTTTCTCCGGCCCCCCCCAGTATATGAAAAAACTATACGCGCTCACAACATGGTATCATATGTGGTACCTTTATTTCATAATTAAATATAAATTATTAATTAATTGAATTAAATATCTATACAAAATTGGCTCGGGATTGGCGACATAGCCTAATGGGAATGAAATGATTGCCATACATACATAGAAACCGTATGTAGGCGTCGGTTCTGCATAACCACGAGAAAACATTTATTTCACGTGAACAAAATTTTCCATTGCTGACTCATGTAAAATACAAGAGAGAAAGAGTCAACAACCTTTGCCAAATCAGCAATTTATACTAAAATACAAGCGAACCAAGGAACGGCTCTCAGGGCTGTTTATGTTACAGCGAACGCTTTAAACAGGGAGGATGTGCTTTTGTCTTCCCTAAAGTTCTGAGTGAATTCCTTATAATAAAATTAATACATAAAATAAGGATAGGCCTATCCCCTAAAGTGTTTATATTGTGACAGCCCATATTTATTACAAGAAGTTAACTCATTGCGTAACTCCATCGTGGCGGCCCTACACCGAAAAAGATCGTAACGCCCTGCATCGAAGCAAACTAAGATCCATCAAAAATAAGGTGGGGCAATTTATTTTCATTCTAATATAGGCATCTAAAATCCCGACGCTAAAATTACCATAAAGTATAAACAATTAAATATAAAGAGGTCTTTTAAAGACCTACATATTCATAACTCTCTAACGAAAAAATATAGGGCTTTTGTCATTCACTCTCCACTGAAGTCTGCTGGACATTTCCAACGGATGAGGGTAACAGGCAATCAACCCATAGCTCTATATAGTTTTTCATAATATCGCTTGTCACACCACTCATCAACAAGACTCACTAACTATATAACCGTTTCTTCTCTTCTGCACCTGTTGTTTCTTCCACTTCACGGTATATGTAACCTTTCATAAAGTTTAGTCCTGCAACATACTTCAATACATCGCTTGTACCACGAAATCCAGCAATGCTCTCGCCAGAATAGCCGTAGAGTATTTGTACTTCTTGTTATGTTATAATGTTATAATGTTTCAGACCAACAAAGACCCTAGGATCCACTCATGGCTGGTCTACCAAACTGTGTTCGTAATTGTGTATTGTGCATGTCCTCCGTGGTGGCGGAGGGGACCTACAATTTTACGTGGGTTCCGAACCACAAGGAACATAAGAACATAAGAAATTTTTATAGTGGGCACACTAGGGGCCACGTCGGCCCATCGAGGCGGCTCCGCTATGTAAAAACTGCCTGTACATTGGCAACAACCAATTTTTACAAAACTAAATAATTATCAATTTAAAACTAATTAATTAGCAATTTAAAACTAATTAATTAGCAATTTAAAACTAAAAATAGAATCTCTGGATCCAGAGGATCAAGTCATAATAGACTACTACCCACAAATATGTTACACTCTATATCTATTTATAACCGACATGCAAATATATCAGATCCAAAGAATCCAGTCAATTTCATTACGGTATCCATCAATACCAGTACCTTGCCAACCAAAAATAAGTCACGGTCCATATCAATTGGGGACCAAGTCACAATTTACAACCATATACATTACAATATACATACTTAGGAGGAAAAGTGTAGGTGTGGCTGTAAAGACTGTACACTAATGTAGAAATGTGTGTGCACCCATTTTGGGGCTCCCATTTAAAGATGTTTGTGGGGCAAGTGAAGATCATGAGTTTTTCAATACCTCACAGTATTATGGGGGTCACCGCTCGGCAGAGGAATCTCTTTAAATGGGGTGTGTAAGGACAGAGAGAGTATCCCCTAACCCAAGATGCTGCCTCCCTATATCCCACAACACTTGTGTTGAGCTGTGGGATCTATCACCACAAAGCCTTAATTTTACTACCTTAAACTATACCCAATCTATCAACATATGCGTTCAATCGATTTTTAAACATGTTTATAAACGTGCTACTAATTACTTCTACCGGCAAACTATTCCAGCTATTTACTATTCTATGCGTAAAAAAGTTTTTGGCAACTGCTGTCTCAAACCTTCTGCTTGTCAACTTACACCCGTTATTTCTAGTCCTATTATACTGACATATTTCGAAAAAGCTATCTCTGTCTACGTTATCGACCCATTCATAATTTTGAAAACCTGGATTAGATCACCTCTTAGCCTCCTACTCTCGAGTGTAGTCAATTTTAACTCTTTAAGCCTATCCTCGTACGACTTTGACCTAAGCGACGGAATCATCTTAGTTGCTCGTCTTTGAACTCATTCGATTTTGTCTATATATTTGCGCATATGCGGATTCCAAAATTGGATCGCGTACTCCAAATCGGGTCTAACTAATGATTTATAAAGAGGAACTATAATATCGCACGATTTGTACTCAAAATTCCGAGCTATAAAACGTAACACTTTGTTCGCTTTATTGACCGCTGCTGTACTTTGTTTCGCTACTTTTAAATCACCAGTGACTATAACTCCTAAATCTTTTTCCTGCTCTCCCCTTATCAACTCTTTCCCTGACATACTATACGCAAAATTACCATTACGCGAACCTACGTATATGTTCCTCAAGCTTCGCACGGTTCAATGTAACCTTAAAAGTATCAAAGGAGGGTGGAATAGGGAGCCATTCAGTATCCACCATATCTTCACACTTTGTCGAATACCCAATATTAAAGGTAGCCATTACTATTTTTTGTCTACGTGGGAAAATACACGTCTGAGACCCAGGGCTTGCAGCGGTCAACTGAACACGCAAGAAAGAGATATGCCCAGGTACTAGCAGGAGTAACGTGACCAATCATACAGGGGGAGGAGCTTAGAGCTTTCTCCTGTACATACGCGCACACACACACACACACACACACAAAGGAGAAAGTGAAACGCTAATTCAAACACGATCTATTTAATAAACGAAATATTCAAGGTGTGTGTGTATATACAGTATATATATATATATATATATAGAAATACATGTAATAAATGTAATAAATAAAATAAAACATACCGTTAACATATATATATATATATATATATATATATATATATATATATATATATATATATATATATATATAACAATCAAGGATTATGGTATTCAATTATTTCAAAGGGTACGGTATCATAGGTACAAGAAACCTGGTAACGTTTCCTATAGGTGTTACGGCACACCTTCGTACCCCTAAATTCCTTCACGCACACAAGCTTCTGTGTCCGAAAATTGTGGGACCCTACAGTTAGTTCGGGTGGCTGGTCGCCCTCATCATCATCCAAACACACTAGATCCTTCAACAAATCAAAGTTAACGACCCATCGATTCACCTGGTTGAGCATGATACCCTTAGCCTTCAAGATATATAGGGTGTCCATAGATGATTACCCTGATTAAAGCATGCTATAACTTTTAAATAAACACTCGTATTCAAACACTGTTTTAATCATAAGTAGATAAACATACAAAGGTTTGATACATAGTTAATGAACTTAATAAGCTTCCACATGTGCACCCCTAGTGGCACGTAAAATGTCTAAAAGGTATTCACACTCGCGCCACACATTTTCCAACATTTGTGGGTTAACTGTTGCAATTGCATCCGTAATGCGTTCTCGCAATGTCCTGATATCTAGAACAACTGTTGCATAAACCAAATCTTTAACATGACCCCAGAGAAAGAAATCCAGTGGGGTAATGTCTGGTGATTTTGGGGGCCATGGGATTGGCCCGTCCCTGCCAATCCATCGATTTGGAAATGTTGCGTCGAGAGTTCCACGAACAACATGCGCCCAATGAGGGGGTGCTCCATCTTGTTGGAAGATGACAGTTGGCTGCCTGTCCTGCAGCTGTGGGATGGCGTAATTGGTGAGCATATCCTGGTACACAGTTGCGGAAACAGTGTTCTCAGCGAAGAAGAAAGGACCAATTATCTGGTCATGCATTAGTCCACACCAGACATTGATCTTCGGACTGCCCCGAATATGCTCCCTTACGGCACGTGGGTTTTCCGATCCCCAAATACGCACATTGTGTCTGTTGACTCTACCACTAAGATGAAACGTGGCCTCGTCTGAAAAGCAGACACGTAACAAGAAATCATTATCCTCGTCAATGCTGTTCAAAATGTCAATAGCGAATTGTTCACGTTTTGGACGGTCATCAGGCTTCAGTTCTTGAACAATTTCTACCTTGTAGGCGTGTAACTTCAAACGTTTGTGTAACACCTTGTGCACCGTAGACTTCGGTATCTTTAGTTGGCATGAAGCTTGTCTCACCGATTTCCTTGGTGACCGTGTGAAAGCATTTTAAATGTTTTCCATCGTCCCATCGGAAACTGATGGTCTACCACTGCTCTTTCCCTTTTCCACGTTTCCAGTTTCCAAGAATTTTTTCATCCACGACTTAATTAACTTCACATTAGGTGGATTCTTTCCATACTTTCTGAACCTTCGCTGAACACTGACAGGAGATTTTGTTTCTGCAAGCCACACAACACACTGTGCCTTCTCTGTCACAGACGCCATCTTAACTGAAAAGCTACTACAGCGCTCCTAGCGGCGAATGCGGTAGACGAAACACAGCAGCACAGAAACTCTATGCGTGTACGAGATCACCTGTAAAAAGAAAAAGGATGTAAGATTCGTCATTAAAACATGAGAGCATACTGTTTTCAGGGTAAACATTTATGGACACCCTGTATTTCATATCCTCCCCCACCATCACCCGTATCCCATAAATTTTGGCCCTGTTGAAACAAAAGAGTCGGCGTATGCGATCTCTCCCTACTCATCCTTGATCTCATCAGTCAACTCCCTGAGGAATTCACCAATAGGAGGCATGTATTCACTCTCCCTCGCTGTGAATATCACACTATCTGTATCGGCAATAAGCCCCAAAGTTTGATGTGTGCGTAGGCCGTTGTGAAACTGGCTTCAGGTATGTTTGTAACCCGTGAGGTATCTGTGGCCAATTCTGTATTGTTGTATTTTATTTTGTATTACCTATATTCACGATCTCCCTCACCTCTTAATAGGGAGCGTTGGCATAATCCTAGACTTCACTATAACTTTTGGCCAAATGAACGTTCCCTTTGCCATTATTCTGTGCAAATTTTCACCAAAGACTGTTTAGACACAACTTTGCACTAAAGCGCTTGCCTGGGTTCTTTACAATTTGGGAACGGTCAAGCTGTATACCTTCATATTCACGGGAACGTTGAATATAAGCCGATTTTTCATCGTCGGTATCAACTCCTCGCGGATACCCTGATGCTTCTACCCTATCCTTCAAAAAAGCGTTTATATATGTCGTGAAAAGGCTGGGTAGCTTCTGAAAACTCCACACTTCATGTAGCTTCAATATTCTGTAGCCATGGCGAAAGGCTAGGTCCAGCTCAGGGCTTGTATATACACCTCTGATCTTACGCTGGTTGGTTGTATGATTACAATCCCCATTGCTCTCCTCTGCGCACTTCACGCACAGGGAAACATGAACTTGTGATCAATAACGACGGGTAAGATCGGCATCCAAAAATCGCGTGGGGGGAGCACATCTACGAAAGAAAGGCCGAAATAGTATCCGTTCAAATTTGTGGAGAGAACCTCGATGGGGGGGCAGGTCAGGTCACACCAGTTTTTCAGGTGCACCTACGGGGTACGGTTTGTTCTTCATACGTAGGGATATAAAAAACAGAATTCGTAGTAATAGAGTTTCACCCCCTCCGTAGGTGGAAAGTATAGCTTGAAGGGATTTGTACGCCCTCCAAACAAGCTATCATCGCATTTGGGAAGATCCAGCACCATTGAACGCTTGATCGTGTTTATTTCTTCACGGTACTGTCTATCTGTTTCCATCCGTGCATCATACTCAGGCTCCCACAAGATCTTGTAAGTGAACTAGGAGCCTATAAGTTGAACGCGGGTGCAGGTCCATGCAAGACTGTCGGCAGGAGATCTACCGTGGATATCTCCTACGATTCCGCACTCAAGACGTTGGCATCCGTGCAACCAGCAGCCGATAAAGGAGTACACAGTCTTCTCATCAGTGGCACGGTTTTCGGTTAGACCATTAACCCAAAAAACACGACCATTATCCTTAATGGGTACTTCTCCCGTGTTGCGGGCATGCTTTATATATACACCTGTCTGCTGCTGTAGGTGTATGAGCCAGTAAATAGCCTTGTGCCCATAACTGCGGGGATTGTTTCTTTGAATAACGGCTAAGGTGTCTTTAGGCATGAAATTGTTCTTGAACAACGTAAAGCACAATGAGGCGATCGTGGTTGCGACTTGCAACGGATCGCATTTGAAACGGTCTATATACATTCTTCTAAAGGCCTGGAAACATACTCTAAGCACGCGCACATCATTCACGCAATAACGCTCACATTCATCAGTATATTATAAGGATTAGATTCATTAAAACTGTTGTAGTAGCGGTCAAAGTCTTCACGTTCATCTGTACTAATACATTTATAGTTAAAGTAATGTTTGGGTGGAGGTAGTCCTACGTAATTTAAAGTTTCGCTAGTGAGGAATGTTTAAGGGAAATATACTTTTGAAACTTCAGCGGCTACGCCCATGACCTTGGGTAGCTTTGCTAATTTACAAGGTGTTAATAGTAAAGTGTCTTCAAACTAAACATTACCGCTTATTTACATCTGTATAAGTTTGTTCCATCTTCTCAAGGGATCACTTGTAAATATCACAGATGACTCGTGCTCAAGCAGCTCCTTATAAAGGAACTGTGTGTCAAATTTTACACCGTTATGGGCAAGAATATACAGTTATTTTTTTAACTTGTCCGCTAACTTGCCAATATAGGACACAAAGAGTTTTACAGGGCTATCGTGGGCAATCGTTTTAAAACGTTTGTCCGTTTACCACGTTTGTGACACTCATCACACTCGATCTCCATACACTCATCACAGATAGTCTGGCTTAAAGTAAATGTGGAATAAACTCTTTGGTTTCAGCGTTCGTGTTTGTTTCTATATCGTAGTACACAGTTATACAAGGTCTATTTTTAGCTTAGCGTCTTTCATAAAACATACATGTGTTGGTTTACGTCGTCGTCGTCGGCCTAGGCAAGCTACGGCTTGGGACCGTAGCGCATCTATCCGGTATAGGTTAACCTGGATGATGTAGCCATAAGCACTGCCGCTGGTTAAGTGCCAACCAGTGATTATCTCACTAGCCGTATTGAGTCCGTTAGGCGAAACTGCGACAGTACCAAAGGTGGAAAATATAACCTTTGGATTCTATTATTTATTTGTAAAATGGACATGGTATTAGATTGAAATAATTATTTGAATATAAATAATTAACTGACAATTGTGATATATAATAAATTATGTTTACATACAATAAAATAATATAGTATACATAAAATTAGTATTAATGTGGTTCACAATTGAATTATGATGGGTAACTAATTTAAAATGAATTTATAACTATTCCGAAATTCAAGACGGTAAAATTAACATTTATCTTGAAACTAAAATAAGAGTATTCACTACACACTCCCCCACCAGAGAGGAAGTTCAAAGAGTTCCGAACGACACAGATTTCCCCGGGACCTTTTTGGTAGCTACATGTACCTCACTTAAGGTTGATTCCAAAAACGCAGGCTTAAGACGATCGATAGAAACCTTGTCGACCTTGGAACCGCGCTGGATGAGAAATGATTTGCGCGTACGTCGGAGAACTTCATAGGGCCCGTCATATGGACATTGGAGAGGCCGTTTTGGGACAGGTACACGAACGAAAACGTGGGTGCAAGATTGGAGGGCTGGGGAAACAAAGATGTTCTGTTGGCTAGTCAATCGAGGGGGAACAGGCTGAAGGGACTGCATGTGAGAGGAAAGTGTTTGAGCGAATTCCGTAGGATCACATGACTTATCCCCTGCAGTGAAGTAGCCACCTGGTAGCCGCAGTGTTGTTCCATAGACTAGTTCAGCCGCTGTAGTCTTCAGATCACTCTTAAATGCAGAGCGAATACCAAGCAACACGAGTGGAAGCTTATCCATCCAATGGGAGTCTTCGTGACACATAAGGGATGACTTCAGCTGGCGATGGAAGCGTTCGACGAGGCCGTTAGCTTGCGGATGATACGCACAGGTATGCGCATGTACTGTACCCAACAAGCTGGTAAACTTCTTCCAAAGCGAAGACTCAAATTGGCGACCTTGGTCAGTGATGACTTTTGTCGGCAATCCAAATCTTGATACCCATCCATGAAGAAAGGCTCTTGCAACAGTGTCCGCTTGGATATCAGGAAGTGGGATGGCTTCAGGCCATCTGGAAAAGCGGTCGAGACAGGTGAGCAGATAACGTTGGCCTTGAATCACTGGAAGAGGGCCAACAATGTCTACATGAATTACCTCAAATCGCTGGGATGGGGGCGGAAATGCGTCAAAGGGGGACCTGGTGTGCCTTTGGACTTTGGCACGCTGGCAGGCAAGGCACGTTTTGGTCCAATGTTTGACATCCTTCCGCATCGAGGGCCAAACAAAGCGAGAGGTAACCAGGTGTTGCGAAGCACGGATACCAGGATGGGAGGGCTTATGAAGATCCGTGAAGACTGCTTGTCTGTGACATGGAGGGACATAAGGGCGAATAGCAGCTGTTGATACGTCGCAATAGAGGGGCACAGACAATCCTGGCATACTCATTTTCTTGAGGGAAAGTGAGTGAGTGGAGTCTTCTCTGAGCAGGTCTTGTAGTTCCGTATCCTTATCTTGATCCTGTGCAATAGCATTCCACAGTGTAGAGCTGAGGGTAACAGAAGTAATCTCTATTCTTGAAAGTGCATCCGCTGGAGTGTTCAAGACACCTTTGATGTGGCGGATATCTGTGGTAAATTGCGAGATATAATCGAGTTGCCTGATGACTCTGGGAGAGTGGTTACAGCTGTTTTTATTGAAGACAGTGACCAAAGGTTTGTGGTCGGTAAAAACACAAAACTCTCGGCCTTCAAGGAAATGTTGAAAATGCTTCACGTTTAAGTAAATAGCAAGAAGTTCACGTCCGAAAGCACTATAACGCGTTTGGGCTGGCTGCAGCTTTTTCGAGTAAAACGCGATGGGTGCTTGTTGACCGTTAATGGTTTGTTCCAACACTCCACCGATCGCAACATCTGATGCATCGACCGTCAGAGTTAGGGGGGCATCACTGATAGGAAATGACAGAGACAATGCACTATTGATAGCATTTTTGGCATTGTCGAACGCCTGTAAACTATCGCTACACCATACCAATTTCGTTACCTTGCGTTTGTGTGTGATCATAGCGTGTAGAGGAGCAAGAACACTGGCACAGTTTTTAATGAACTTGTGGTAATAATTTACCAAACCTAGAAACCGACGTAACTCACGCTGATTATTTGGCATAGGGTAATTTTTTATCACTTCACACTTGTCCTGAAGGGGGGTAATTCCGTGCTGCGAAATCGTGTGTGACCAAGAAATTCCAAGGTTGGCTGTGCAAACACACACTTAGATGCATTAATAGTAACACCGTATTGTTCTAAGCGTTGAAAGAGGAGTGAAAGATGTTCCTTATGTTCCTCTTCCGTTGAGCTGGCCACAAGCAAATCATCGATGTAGGCATAAACAAAGTCTAAGCCTCTGGTGACCTCATCTATAAACCTCTGAAAGGTTTGCGCAGCATTCCGTAGCCCGAACGGCATCTTCACAAATTCGAATAACCCAAATGGTGTACAAACTGCAGTCTTGGGAATATCCGAAGGCTCTACGGGAATGTGGTGGAAAGCCTTAACGAGATCTATTTTACTGAAGATAGATTTGCCGTGGAGAAGAGAAGTAAAGTCTTGGACATTTGGTACCGGATATCGGTCCGGGATGGTTGTCGAATTCAAAAACCGGTAATCCCCACATGGTCTCCAGTCTCCTGACTTCTTCTGGACCAGGTGTAGGGGAGAGGACCAACTGCTTTTGGAAGGTCTTATTATCCCAAGATCTATCATAAGCTGGAATTCCGATTTGGCAGCTTTCAGTTTGTCCGGGGCAAGACGTCTGGGTTTTGCAAACACAGGGGGACCTTTTGTTGTAATGTGATGGGTAATGGTGTGCTTAATGGTATCACCCATCTGCATCGGTTGAAGAATTCCTGGATATCGCTGGAAAAGGCACTGGTACATGGAATTAGGGGGAACGAGGGAAAGTGCAGAGTTCGAGGCGTCCGGAAGGGCAACCTGTTTGGCAAGAACAGAAAGCAGTGTGGCCTGGTCGCATAAGCGTCGCTTGTCAAGATCCACCAGGAGTTTGAAATGCTGGAGGAAGTCAGCGCCGATTATGGGATGCTGCACTTGAGCACAGATGAAAATCCACTTGAAGGATCGGTGAAGGCCCAAGTTTAGTTCACGCGACTGAGTACCGTACGTGGGTATGCGTGAACCGTTAGCAGCGTATAGAGGCGGAGATTCCGAGTGCGTATGACCAGATTTTTGAGGGAATACACTGACTGACGCTCCGGTATCAACCAAGAAATTGACACCAGAGTTCCTGTCCTTTATGAATAACAGGTTGGCAGTGCGAGTACTAGACGCCATTAGGACTCGCTGCTGGGGTTTTCCGACGAAAAATTGCAAGGGGAGATGCACTTCCTAGCCTTCTTTCCAAATTTGGCGTGGTAGAAGCAGTTCTTCCCGGAACTCGAACGATGCCTCTTCGTAAATCTTGACCGAGAATGGCTTCTTTGCCGTTGATTTTGTAGCAGAGAACAAACGTGGTTGAGTTGTTGACTTAACTCTTCCACTTTCAACTCCAGTTCCGATTGTGTGTTCACGTTGTTGACCGGAGCTGTGTCAATCTCCACTACTTTGTCGGCAGTTTCTGCTAGTTTATCAACTGGAGTAGCAGGATCCATAGTGGCCAAGACACGCTGAGCTGATGGAGGAAGTTTCTGCAAGAACAACTGTCTAAAGATGTCCTTATCGAAGGTTTGTGTGCGTTCGCCTAGAGCGCACTGCATAGCCCTCAGCATTTGAGTGGGCTTACGGTCTCCAAGTTCTTCTTTTGAGATTAACTGATGTAGTTTCTCACGCTCGGAGACAGTGGTGCGGCACAGGATGGCAGACTTCAGATCGTTGTATGGGTCCTCACTCGTGGAAGTAGACACGATGACGTCACGGACTTCAGAGATGATGCTCGCTGGTAGAGAGGACAAAACATGATCGTATTTCGTCCTGCTAGTGGTGATCCTTCCCAAGTTGAATTGTGATTCCACTTGGTGGAACCAAATAAATGGATCACCCGGCCAGAAGACGGGGAGCTTTACGCTCAAGTGGGAGATGGCACCAGCGTCGTCAGGCATCTTCTCCTATGCTTGCTGACGTACAAGCAAGACGACAAGTTACCAACGAAGGAGTGGAGGTTGAGACGAGCGCAGGCACAGAGCGCACGGGCAGGGGTGAGGGGCAGAGGGCACGAGCGACATTACAGTCTGATCCTAGTCGCTCGGGTGAAGGGGGTGATGGGCACGAACGACGTTACAGTCTAATCCTAGTCGTTCGGGTAAAAGGGGGGAATCCAACTCCGGAGTCACCAATTGTTGGTTTACGTCGTCGTCGTCGGCCTAGGCAAGCTACGGCTTGGGACCGTAGCGCATCTATCCGGTATAGGTTAACCTGGATGATGTAGCCATAAGCACTGCCGCTGGTTAAGTGCCAACCAGTGATTATCTCACTAGCCGTATTGAGTCCGTTAGGCGAAACTGCGACAGTACCAAAGGTGGAAAATATAACCCTTGGATTTCTATTATTTATTTGTAAAATGGACATGGTATTAGATTAAAATAATTATTTGAATATAAATAATTAACTGACAATTGTGATATATAATTAATTATGTTTACATACAATAAAATAATATAGTATACATAAAATTAGTATTAATGTGGTTCACAATTGAATTATGATGGGTAACTAATTTAAAATGAATTTATAACTATTCCGAAATTCAAGACGGTAAAATTAACATTTATCTTGAAACTAAAATAAGAGTATTCACTACACATGCTTTACTCCAACCGCCTTATATTTCTCATGGGATGTAGAACAGTGAATTTCATCACATTTATGCTTGAAATTACCCCAATTATCCATCATATGGAACATACCACATTCAGAGATTCTCATTTTCCTGCACGTGCCAATTGACTTATGGAGCTCAAAACAGTTATTATTGAAATATATGCGTCTGTATACATCACATTCCCTTTTCTCAGCTTCAACCACACGGCTTTCACATTTGGAGCTTTTCCACTGCGCACATACAATGTTTCACTAGATCATCCGCAAACTCGAGACACCCCTTACACAAATCATGATTTCGTCCATATTTTCGACTTTTATCATAACTCACACAAAGGCCCCTTATATTACGGATCGGGAGATACGTTGTTCCTGACAGTCCTTAAATAAGTAGGGGTCTTGAACGATCTCTCACACAGCTTTTAAAAACAGACACAGTGTTACGACGATTATCCATTCCAAATACAACTATACGAACATTCATTTCCTGCTCTACCCTTCTCAGCTCTTCAGTACCCATATTACAGTCAAACTCAAGTGTACAGTCGACAGCTAGTTTACGGGCACGATCCACTTCCGTAGGCAACCAAATTTTTTGGGTCCGTGTATTTAGTACAGTAAAATTATGAGCTAAGACTACTGCTATAAAACCGCAACCACGATCGACGTTCAGATGCTGGCTGCAAATAGCCTGAGAATTGAAGTTAAAAGTATACGGTATGGCACTCTGTCCCGCAACACGGAATACACGGTCAATATTTACCGTGAAGTTGTCCATATTGAAAGCTATACTACTTTGAGAGGAATGCAGTATACAGCCTAATATATACTCTATATCTAAGCTGCCAAGCGTCTGAATGGAACTACTACCCAAAAATCATCTACATCTCCGTCATCTGACCCTAACCCGAAGAACAGCCTCGTCCTGACTTCACGTTTGTCGCGGTTCTGAAGGGCAAACTCTACAATACGTTCAACTATACGTCGCAGTCTGTGTTCAACACCATTGCTATACATGGATCTAGGATCAACCCTGACTATATACCGATTTCTAGTCAAGGCTCGGGTGGGGGTAGCGGTGCGCACCAACTCGAATGTTATGCCATCCTCTACAGAACGAGAAACTCCTGCTGCTCTGAAGGATGTACCCGGAAATAAACAAGAATAAGGGGGTATATTTGAGGAAGGTACTATTGTGGGGGTTGTGCCGTAAGACGTAGAGGGTTGGGGCTCTATTACTAGGGGTCTAACAACCGACGCAATCCTGGCACGCTTTATACCTGTCGTGGAGGGCTCTTCATCATGCCTCCGCTTTGAATTATCACGTGCTACAGGTATCGCTGGTGTGGACTCGGCACTCCTAAGTGTGTGACCCACTTAGGAGTGTGACGTGTTAGAAATGGATTCTGTAGAAAAATTCAGGTTCACGAGCCCATCCACATGTATTATATCTGACCCTGAGGATGTGGTGAAACTGTGTTTATGCTTAAAATCAGTAAAGAAAAGAGAGATGTTCTCAAAATTTTCTGCATAAAGTTATATGGTGCTATTCGACGTATCAATCAGTGTTCAACGAGTGCCAAGATGATATTTTGTCCCACAAAGGTCTATATGACGTTAATTCTTTAAAGGGAAATGAAATACAGTCATTGTAATTGACGATCTCATGTTGGAGATGGATAAAACGTTTGCCGAGACATTTACAGTATTCTCCAACCAACTTAACATAAGCGTGTTCTTTATCAATCAGAATCTATTTTTCAAAAATAGATACATGCGTGGTGTGTCGTTAAATACACAATATCTAGTCTTATTCGCGCAACGTAGAGATGTATCACAAATTGGGGAATTAGCCAATCAAATGTTCCCGAATCAGCGTAAGAGATTTTGGAAGTTTATAAAAAAGCCACAAGCCAGGGTTACGGATATTTACTTTGTGACCTTCATCCGCGGAACACGTTTAGGGTGCTTCTAAGAACGAATATATTACCAAACGAGCCTGAAACGGTGTATATTCCAGAATGACAAAGAGGCTAAAGAAATACCATGAATTAATCAAAATCTATCATCGACCGCCCCCGGCAATGCAACAGATGTTTCCTAAAAATATCGATTCCAACTTTTTAAAATGCATCTGTGAAATCTGTCTTAACGTTATAAATTGCAATGTATCAATGAAACCCCATCAGAAGGCTCGCCTACGCCGTTACAAGAACATAATACGTGCACTCGCTCGTAAAAGTCAAACTATGGGGAAGAAAAAACGAATTATTGTACAAAGAGGAGAGTCATTCCTCCATATCTTATTTTCATTTTGGGTCCTTCACTGACTAGATTAATATAATGAAGAAAGTGGTAGTGATTCCACACGAGGTGTATGCTTCACTGCAAGGTTCAAAGAATCCAGACACGGTTCTAGAACCCCGTAAAAGTAGGCTTAAAAGAATGGAAAGCGAATTGTTAGACCTATTCAACCTGATGAGAAAGAATCTCATACCAAAAAGTTAGGCAAAAATTTCTTCGTGAGTACGAAAATTATAAGAGTCCGACAGAGATCCCCGTGGTGTGGTTATTAGGCACAGCACGGACAACGACAACGATGGGCATGGTGACATAGGGTCTGTGTCCGACGATAAAGCTGACCAACCAACGAATAATGGGTCGGCCACATAACATATCGAGCATGTATTAAAATGCACCCTCCCACGTACATTGAGGAATAAAGGTTTGTCTTTATAATCTATTGAATGAGGATCCCAACATACAGTGGACCGATACAGGTGAGATCATTGTGGAAGGAGCAAAGGTACAGGGGTCGAATATCGTAGACATCGTCCATGATCTGGCGAGAAAGTGGGATAGGTCCTCACCATCACGATGGAAGCATATTAAAGCAAGTTTACAACAGATAAATATCTCCAAAACAATGATAGGAAATCTGAACAGGTTAAAAGACTTGGAACATGCATCGCACGTGCCACAATTGAAAACGCCATCACCCCCAGCGGTAACACCTCTGAAGAGGAGAAAAAAGAGGTTAAACAACAGTCAACCCTACCCACGTGCCTCTAAAATACACAAATGGCTAACATATTAAGAATTCATTATTATGGCATTTCTAGCCCATCCTTCTACGGAGGCGTAGATAGACTGTACAGAAGTGTTTACAATGATGGAGTAAGGAAAAAAGATGTTGAGAGGTTTTTGCGGGAGCAGGACGCTTATACACTTCATAAGCCTATGAGAAAAAGGTTTAAAACAGCCAAGAAAACAGCTGCACCGATTGACTGACATGCAAAGATATTCAGTGTATAACGATGGTTACCGCTACATCCTATTCATAATAGACGTATTCTCTAGAAATCTGTGGCTAATTCCTCTGAAAAATAAATCGGCTGAAACAGTTGCTAAAGGCACCAAACCGTAGTACAGATCAAACTATACAAGGTGCCAGCAGGGTTGGCATCGAAACAGATAGAAAACATCGCCCTTGGAGTTCTACCTAGGAGGATATTAATTGGAATGCAGGAACACAATTCGGTGAATGGAAAATATAAAAAGAATGTCTTTAAATTCGAGAATCTCGGCCTTAAAAATATAACTATACGTCATGGCGTTGCGTTGGCGGAACATTGGATACGGACTACTCATCAGACGCTGTGTTTCCGCTTTGCGCGAGAGCATGTAGTAATCTGGCCCATATTGCAGGTGATTGTGATGAGCTCGGGATTTGGGGTAACGCAGAAACAATTCATCGATCAATTTAACCTTTATCCGTTTGACATCACACCTGATTAATCTTTTAGTGTAAATACACACTTAAGTCCACAACAGAGTGAAAACATCTTAGTCGGATTGGAATTCGCCAAGCTGATAGAGGCGCCTATTAGTGTACTAGTATACCTTGAGTCACAAGCCCTAATAGAAGTAGACAGATTTAGGGGCGTTGTCACTGACTTTGAAAATGGACGCGAATACTGTTGTGACGACAAATTTGCGTGCCAAAATCTCTTACGAAAATAAGAGCAGAAATTTTAGTTTTAACATTTTGTTGTTTAAATCTCTAAAGCAAGGTGTTTTAGATTATGGTTATTGAAGAATATCAGTAGGTTTCTTGTTACAAGGTTAAAAAAAATAAATAAATAAATAAATAAATAAAAATGTTTCAGATTGTTTAACGTTCATTCGATTTTTATTTTTGTGTTCTCACGTGAATGATAACCAAGGACAACCGTGCGGTACTAGAGATTTATGGTAGGGTCGAGGAGCGGCCCTAGATTCAAAGAGAAGGGAAAACAAGTTGGTCGGGTTCAGATGTAAAATGGTTTGTTTTCTCTTCGCTTCGTGGTTAAACTTTTGTGAGGCAGACTTCGAATCCACTTGTTAAATTGGACCATGACGTTGGCCATAAATTTGAGAAACCAAGTCGCTTCGAAGAATGAACTTTATTTTAAGTTGATTTTAAAGAAAAGGAGGAGCTTTGTTTTTGGAAGGGAATGTCAATGTCCTATCAAAGGACAATGATTCTTGGAACACCCAGTGAGGGAAAAGAAAAGTTCCTTCTTTCCTTATGTATGGATGAAAGCTTTCGTAGGGACGACCTTATGTAATGAAAATGTTTTTGATAGGTCATTCAGAATATTGTAAGGCGGAGTCCTTGAAATTTTAAGGTGTAACTTAGATTTCTAAGTTAGTTGTAGTTCGGCCTTGTAAAGATAAAGTGGCTTGTGAAGAATAAATCTTTAGGTTCTGTGGCGTAATTGGAAATTTCTAAGTTGAGTTAAAACTGTTTCACGTTGTACTTAAAATGTGAATTGCCTTTGTTTTGTGCGGACTTAGTTGGAAGAGCCTAAGTAATGTTAGCCGACAGACAAAGAATTTTGTGAAATTTCGTTTAATTTAATTTTGTTCAAAATAAATGTTAAACTTTAAGTTTGCGACATATTAGGTTTCCTCAGGAAAGATTCAATATCTTGTGCTGAAGTTGGTTCCCGTGGAAACCCGTGAAGTTAGTACATGACCATTCAGTTATTGTGAGAAGTAATCTAATTTATTGGACGGACTTTTTTCCTGGAAAAATCTGCGGAACTCGCGTAGAACTGTTGAGAGTAAATTTCCCAAATTTTTGAAAGTAAACCAATTTTTAAACTCCTCCTTAGATTAAGAAATTTGAATTTAGTGTTGTTTTTAAAGTTACACGCAAATAAAAAAACCCTCTGTATAAATGTTTTTTGAGACTTATATACTTGCAAACATTTTCTTTAAATTAAGAATTTGATTTTTTAAACAAAATTTGTAATCGTGCATCCGTATATTTCGTTCAATTTATGTTTTAATTGGAGTGAAATTAAATAAACTTTATAAGAGGGAGTGTGTCGTTTTTATTCTATCTTGCAAAATGCCTCTCTTGTAAGCTGAGGATAAATTAACATTGAAAGTTTGAAAATTCAAAGTGGGCTTCAAGTAAGCCGAAGGAAACTACGCGTATAAAATTGAAAGGCCATCCGAGTGGATAGGCAGAGTCATCCTGAAATAAACGAACACGCGCGTACGAAATAAGTGCAATCGTAAAAATGGGTGCGCACCACATAAATTAAGGGGTTGTGCACAACATAAAAGGTGTCAATGAAGTGAAATCGAAAAAAAAAGGTGCGCACCACATAAATGAAGGGGTTGCGCACCACATAAATGGTGTGAGAAGTGGGATCCTATTGCAAGGTATTGGTAGCACGAGTGTGACTTTTTGTTAACATAAATTTGCGTTAAGGAGAAAAACACTAACGTAGAAAATATTAGGAACAGTGATTTGTTAAAATAAACTTTGGTACAGAGTAAAGCACTGACGTAGAAAATATTGTGAACAGTGAAAAGTGTCGCTAACAGTGGTAAACGTTTAAAAAAAATAAATAAATAAGCTTCGCGATGTCGGTAAAGAGCGTGGATAGAAGGAACGGGGAAGACAGTGTAAGTGACATTAGTGATACCAAGCCAAAAAACTTGGAATAGATGAGTATAGAAAGTTTGGAAAATTTAAGAATGATAAATGTTTCTAACATTAATCGGTTACTAAAGGAATGCATGGAATTAGAGGAAGAAATAAACCGAAGAGGCTCAAAACCGGAAGACCTTACAATGACTACTCCGCAGCAGGAGTATTGGGACAACCGCAGGTCGGGGGGTTCGTCCCAGGAGAATCTCCCTAGTTCCTCCCGCTACAGAAGAAGAACTTTTGTCGCAGGAACCTCCTTCATCTTATATCCCGAATTTCCCACAGGCAGTAAGAGGTCCTGAGCAAACGACTTTTGGCACACATTGGAAAGAAGTTCGCCGACGTTTATGGGCAAACGGCCACAAGAGAATCCAGGAACCAGCCCAAATGCCGCCAGGAGGGTAAAAGGTGGGACACTCAACATATTTGCCGCAAGATTATTAAGTTCAGGTAATGCCTTTGTTGGTTCAGGCTAATCCTATAAGGAGACATATTAAAGATGGCATACTTAAGGACGCGTTGAAGTCCGTTATGCCGGAGTATGCTCGTAATTTCATCAAAGGAACATCCTTTCGGGAATAATGGATGGAATCAATCAAGTTTTCGGTAAACAACCCAAGCTTAGGACTAAGAGATAAAGATGTCCTAAGAGAAGAAACGCCACAAGACAGAAGCCGAAGACTGCAGAAACTGCAAAATCCTCCCACATCCTGGAACTACAACTCACAACATCCAGAAGAAAGAATAGCCATTTCCACGAAGGAGAACAACATCAAGGATGTGGAGGTGAACGTCGGAGACAAGTCTATCAAAAGAGAAGAGCCCAGAAGGAAATGTGACACTGGTCACAGGAGAAATAACACAACTCAAGAATGTTACTACAACCCCATGAAAAACTAGAAGCGAAAACAAACCAAGTCAGACGAAGACAGTGACTCCAAAGAGGAAACAACGGAAGAAAGTGGCCGAAGCCAGTGCAAGATTTGCCAGCAAATGGGACATTGGGAAGAGGCGTGCCCTCGAGCAAACCTTCAGCAGGACTGGAAGGGGAAGCCTCCCGAATAGCTTCAGAGGAAGTAGCGGCGAGTCGTCGGCTAGGACTGATCACTCTATCAGTATTCGTCGCTCAACAAGCTTCCACCGCGCTGGGCGATGGTGGAGCTTCCGTCACATTGACATAAGCTATGCACAAGAACATCGGGAGCCTTCTTTGGACAGTTGCCAACTTCTCAGTACATAGTTGCACAGGACCCGCCCATTCATGTAAGGGAGTAGAATTAAGTTTGACTATGGGAAAGGGCGTTGAAGAATTCTTTTGTGTCTGTATAATTCCAGAGGCTCCGCAAGGCTTGAACATAGGCGTGTTGTTTTGGAGAATATGAAGACGAAACAAAGGTAACTTGGAAAAGAAAAGAGTCGTCACTCTGAACGAAGAGGTAACCAGACCAGGAATGGGAGTGGACAGAATAAAGAAGCCAGCATGATTCTGACAAGGAGATTCAGAATGAAACTCCGGGACGAGGTTCCCGTGGACGTCTATTCTCCGGTGCGTGGGATATGCAGTGAGGCTCGAGGATACTTGGAAAAGTTGTCGAGCAGAATCCAAAAGGGAAGTTAGATGATAAGGGAATAGACATCGAAGAAAAATTTGGGGATAGGGTTTCCCCTGGACGTCTACTCTCCGCTGCAAGGGATGTGCAGTGAGGCTCAACGTGATTTGCAAGTATCACAGAGCGGAAATCTCAACGGGAAGTTAAGACTTTCCAAGGAGGCGGTAAAGTTACTCTTGAGAAATAAAAGTGACGACTGACGAGTACTACCTTGAAGACAAGATGACATCGGCATGGTGGTTGAGGCAAAGAGAACGGGGAGGTTAGTCAGAACAGCCTTTCGAGTCCTCGCCCGAAAAGAAAAAATGGAACAAGTGTCACTGTGAGAAAGAGCCAAAATTCCACAAGTGACTAAGAAGAGATTGACACACCTCAATACACATCGCTCTCAAAAGAAGACCGACGAAGGAAAGACCAGATTAATTACTACCGTCACAGGTAGAGTACCAGGACCACGTGGTCACTAGGAACGAAGAGTGATCCCAGCAGCCAAAAGTGGAGGCGATTAAAGAAAAAGAAGTGTGGTGCCCTGAGGCTCTGTGTAGACTATAGACCTTTGAACGCCATATACATCAAGGACAAGTATCCACTACCCATTATTGATGAAACCTTGGCCAAGCTGTACGGGACTCATTATTTCTCGAGCATGGATTTACGTTCGAGATATTGGCAGCTGGCAATTCACGACGACAGCATCTCTAAAACTGCCTTCTCAACGGGAAGCGGTCATTTCGAGTTCAGGGTGGTCCCGTTTGGGTTGTCCAATAATCCACCAGTGTTCCAAAGAGTAATTAATTTTATTTTTCGGGAGCAACCGGAGTGCGCTTCCTGCCCACTGGCAGGACCGAGTGGCGGAACGAGAACCGCCTGGTGCTTCCGAACTACTTCCTCGCGGACACCTTGTGGGAATAGGGTCCCCCGGACAAAGCAGACAGGCTGCTTTCACAGGGCCACCGTTTGAACGTCTGTATGCTCTTAGGCCCAGACCTCGAGTACACTACGAAGAAACCGAGAAGGATTAAAAGTAAATGTGCCAGTGTTAGTGTCCCAATAAAGGGGACAAATAAATTAAATAAAAAGTAGTGAAAATTGTGAATCCAGTGATGATAACCGCCCCTAGCTAAGAAAGTTTGCATCGGAGTGCAAAATTAAAGGAGGGGAGGGATGTTCTGACGGCAAATTTGTGTGCCAAAATCTCTTACGAAAACAAGAGCAGAAATTTTAGTTTTAAGTTTTTGTTGTTTAAATCTCTAAGGCAAGGTGAGGTTTAGATTATGGTTATTGAAGAATATCAATAGGTTCTTGTTACAACGTTAAAAAAAAAAAAAAATAAAATAAATAAAAAAAAATGTTTCAGATTGTTTAACGTTTGTTCGATTTTTATTTTTGTGCTCTCACGTGAATGGTATAACCCAGAACAACCGTGCGGTACTAGAGATTTATGGTAGGGTCGAGGAACGGCCCTAGATTCAAAGAGAAGGAAAACAATTTGGTCGGGTTCAGATGTAAATTGGTTTGTTTTCTCTTCGCTTCGTGGTTAAACTTTTGTGAGACAGACTTCGAATCTACTTGTTAAATTGGACCGTGACGTTGGTCATAAATTTGAGAAACCAAGTGGCTTCGAAGAATGAACTTTATTTTAAGTTGATTTTAAGGAAAAGGAGGAGCTTTGTTTTTGGAAGGGAATGTCAATGTCCAATCAAAGGACAATGATTCTTGGAACACCCAGTGAGGGAAAAGAAAAGTTCCTTCTTTCCTTATGTATGGATGAAAGCTTTCGTAGGGACGACCTTATGTAATGAAAATGTTTTTGATAGGTCATTCAGAATATTGTAAGGCGGAGTCCTTGAAATTTTAAGGTGTAACTTAGATTTCTAAGTTAGTTGTAGTTCGGCCTTGTAAAGATAAAGTGGCTTGTGAAGAATAAATCTTTAGGTTCTGTGGCGTGATTGGAAATTTCTAAGTTGAGTTAAAACTGTTTCACGTTGTACTTAAAATTTGAATTGCCTTTGTTTTGTGCGGATTTAGTTGGAAGCGCCTAATTAATGTTAGCCGACAGACAAAGAATTTTGTGAAATTTCGTTTAATTTAATTTTGGTGAAATTAAATGTTAAACTTTAAGTTTGCGACATATTAGGTTTCCTCAGGGAAGAGTCAATATCTTGTGTTGAATTTGGTTCCCGTGGAAACCCGTGAAGTTAGTGCATGACCATTCAGTTATTGTGAGAAGTAATCTAATTTATTGGACGGACTTTTTTCCTGGAAAAATATGCGGAACTCGCGTAGAACTGAAGATAAATTAATTGAAAGTTTGAAAATTGAAAGTGGGCTTCAAGTAAGCCGAGGGAAACTACGCATATAAAATTGAAAGGCCATCCGAGTGGATTGGCAGAGTCATCCTGAAATAAACGAACACGCACGTACGAAATAAGTGCAATCGGAAAAAAGGGTGCGCACCACATAAATTAAGGGGTTGTGCACAACATAAATGGTGTCAGTGAAGTGAAATCGAAAAAAAAAAGTGCCCACCATATAAATGAAAGGGTTGCGCACCACAATACACTTCAGGAAGTAATGAATAGTAAACGAATCACACGTTCCAAATTTATCGGTGTGTTTCCGAAGAATAAATCAGTGAAATTGCCAACTACTAGAGATTGTGGTAGTCTTATTTTGAGCACAGATGTTACTGGTAGTGAAGGGATTCATTGGTTTGCAATCTATTTTAAAAATAGTGACCGCATGTACTATTTTGCTTCACTTTGTACTCAACCCTGTAGTGACCCTGTTATTGTAAAATTTCTCGAGCAGTTGCATATCCCCGAAATTGCATGGAATCTCTATAGTTTTTAAATTTATTCGACACGTGTCACACTCAACGAAACGACGAAATGGTTTGCAGACAGATTAAAAGCCGTTTACCGATTGTGCGCACTCGTTGTATAGTATGATATTTTGTTCGTATATATACATTTGTGTTCAATAATGTTAGTTTGTGTATTCTGTAGCTTATTTAAGATGGTTAATGTACTAAAAACATGATTTCTTTCATTTAATAAGTTGGTGAAAATACGTTGCATCTTCTTCTTACCCGAAAAAAAAAGATCGAAACATAAGAAAAAACTTATATTATTTCGTTAATGATGTGACAATCGTTGGGTTAAGTGCGCGGTAAATATTGTACCTCCGTATTCAGGTCCACGATATGCGTCTCTTCAAAACGAAAAGATTGTATAACACGAGTCAAATCCTCATCGGACCTTAAAGGAGAAAGAATAATTAATTAGTTCATACTGAATATTTTTTAATAAAAACCCAATTGTTTAAAACATATGCAGAGTATTACACTGTGAAGATATCTTCGAACCGCTCAAAGGAGTTCCTTTAAGAGAAAATGCCGAATAACGTTTCATTTATTATGGAAATTATAAAATTATTTAAAACTTGCTAAGGATTTCTATTAAAAATTCAACGAATCAAATATAATATTAATATTAATTGCAAACTCTTTCATAAAAAATATAGAAGGTATATAGAAAGGAATGGCATAAGTAAATAGACACTTTCGGAGAAGTTAGTTAAAATAATTATTGCTTTTCTTTTATATATAAAAAGTGTGTACTGTTATTTTGTATGCATTTTTCTTTTATTTTTAATTAAAATAATATAAAAGTGTATATATAGACTTCTCATTTAATTCTTTTGTCAATTACTTTGATTTCGCTGAAATTTCTTTATAAAAAATAATAGACTTCTCATTTAATTCTTTTGATTGTATATATAAAGTGTACTGTTATTTTCTGTGCTCAATTTGTTTTTTTATTTATTTTTGATTAATTGTCAAGTGAATTTCTTTTAAATATTGGGATTTGTTTTGCGTCTAAATGTATTGTAATAATTCGAGCAATTACGGAGAACGTATTCCTGTAGGCAGTGTAAAGCTTTCGCATAGTTAACTGTATTGAGAAGACACAGAGGAATGACAAAAGTAAATAGACACTTTCTGTAATTTATTTATTTATTATAAAGGGTGATCCAGAGAAATGGGACCCAAAAGAAACCCCTGTAACTCTTAAAGTATAAGTCCTTTTATAAAATCATACGCATCATTCGAAAGAGGATAGTTACAAGTTTGTACAGGATTGTATAGCAAAGCTGGGCACTTGCGGTTTTTTTTGCGGTACTGCGGTACTGCGGTACTACCGCACTACCAAACCGGTACCGCATAACGCAGTACCGCAAAGGATCGCTGAAAGTACAGCAGTACCGCTACCGCATTTTTTGCGGTACTGCGTTATGCGGTACCGGTTTGGTAGTGCGGTAGTACCGCAGTACCGCAAAAAAAACCGCAAGTGCCCAGCTCTGTTGTATAGGTTTTGACAATACAAGACAAGATAAGATACAAAACAAAATAAAAGTGTTAGTTAAAACTAACCCTTCAAGATGACTGCATGGACTGTGGAACAGCTGCGTTTCATAACTGAGCAATATTATGAGCATGGAAGAAGTGTAGTTTCAGCTCTTATGTGATTTTGACATCTGAAAATTTGTCTTGAAAAATCTTTGAGCTGAAACTACACTTCTTCCATGCTCATAATATTGCTGTTATGAAACGCAGCTGTTCCACAGTCCATGCAGTCATCTTGAAGGGTTAGTTTTAACTAACACTTTTATTTTGTTTTGTATCTTATCTTGTCTTGTATTGTCAAAACCTATACAATCCTGTACAAACTTGTAACTATCCTCTTTCGAATGATGCATATGATTTTATAAAAGGACTTATACTTTAAGAGTTACAGGGGTTTCTTTTTGGTCCCATTTCTCTGGATCACCCTTTATTACTAAAAAAAATTAAATATTGGGATTCGTTTTGCATCTAAGTGTATTGTAATAATTCGAGAAATTATGGAGAACGTTTTCCTGTCTCTTGTAGGTAGTGTAAAGCTTTCGCTTAGTTAACTGTATTGAGAAGACACATAGGAATGACAAAAGTAAACAGACACTTTTGGAGAAGTTAGTTAAAATAATTATTGTTTTTCTTTCATATATAAAAAGTGCGTATATATAGACTTCTCATTTAATTCTTTTGTCAATTACATTGATTTCGCTGACATTTCTTTATAAAAAATAATAGACTTCTCATTTAATTCTTTTGGTTGTATATATAAAGTGTACTGTTATTTCCTGCGGTCAATTTGGTTTTTTATTTACTTCGAATTAATTGTCAAGTGAATTTCTTTTAAATATTGGAGTTCGTTTAAATATGTTTTAATTAATTCGAGCAAATTAAGTAGAACATCTCTCTTGCCTTTAATAAATAAGTAATTAAATTAAATGGTGCTGACTGATAACCCTGCATATATAAATGGTGCTGTCTGGCAACTCACCCTAATAAGGTACACCTGAACATAATTAAATTATTTAGGGTATCTGCCAACTCATCTAAATAAAAATTACAATAAATAGTGCTTTCTGACAACTCATCTATATGTAAATAGTTAAAATGGTGGTATCTGGTAACCCACCTTATATAAATAAATAAATATATAGTGCTCTCTGGTAACCTCCGCATATATAAAGAAGTGGTATCTGGCAACTCATGACCCTCTACATAACAGATGCTGGGCCCCTGGACTCTCATTACACTGGTATGCATCAATTTTGCTGTCAAGGGTTTTGTAAGTGATTCTTATAGAGTGTTTCCTGCTGATTTCGAATCTGCAATCCGTTTTTCTCAATCAGCTCAGGTTATCCGGCTATGGCCTCATAAGTAAAATAGAATTTTTCGTGATTTTGTCAAAGCGGAATTGGAACAGTAACATCTATCATCACTTGTTTCACTTGTATAATATCTTTTTTTTACTTTTCAGGCATATAGATAAAATATTTCATAATGAATAGAGCGTGTAAAAATATCCCAATAGATTCTGCTACATATGTGGGACGGTTACCATGCCAAATAACCAGTCCCAAATCACTAAATTTGTGAAGACAATGTATAGAGCATACTTTGGAATTAAGCTAGGGGACCAGGACAAACATTTTGCCCCTCATATGTGCTGCAAGACGTGCATTGAAAATTTGAGAAGATGGAGCAAAGGCAGAGCGAAATCTTTGCCTTTTTGAATTCCCATGATTTGGAGAGAAGGAAAGGATCACGTGACAGATTGCTATTTCTGCATGACAAACCTCCAAGGTGGGCTTATAAATTTATTTTTCTTAAATATTTTGAAATCCTCGTATGAAACTTGACATAATATTCACCATAATGTAATATTCACCATATATAGCATAATATTCACCATAATGTTAATCATACATTACATATTCATATTGTTATAGAAAATACATTTACACATACATATTGTTATACAAGTTACATTTACATATACAATGATTGTATATTTTCTTTCTTTTTCATTCATATTGTCCCCGAAGGGACAATATGAATGAAAAAGAAAGAAAATATACAGACTCCATCGACCTATTTCATATCTTACAGACCGCAGCCTTCCCTCACGAGCCGCCACTGTCTGAATGCTTCTTCTATTTCATATGCAAGTTTTATATCCATGTTTCTGTGTTTCTATTTTCAGGAGTTAACAAGAAGAATAAACACATTGTTGTATACCCTGACATTCCTTCTGCTATGAGACCTGTACCCCATGGTCCTGGAATTCCAATACCCGACCCACCTCAAACCCTGGACTTCGATGATTCTGATGATGAATCAATGACCAATGCCAATGACCAGTCCCAGTTGTATATACCTCAAAATACCGCTTCAAATGAGCCGAGGCCTCTCAACCAGGCCAAACTTAATGATCTTACCAGGGATTTAGGACTTTCCAAATTAGCTGCCGAGATCTTGGGCTCACGACTTCGAGAGGACAACTTGCTGGCTCGGGAACAACATTCTCCTGGTATAGGAAACGAGAGGAAGAATTCCGCAAGTTTTTTGCAGTGCACAAAAATACCTCTTCCTTAGTGTACTGCTGCAATGTTGAGGGGCTAATCGAATCCTTGGGCCTGCCATATAACGCATCAGAATGGAGGCTATTTATAGACTCGTCTAAACGAAGTTTGAAAGCAGTACTTCTCAACATTGGGAATAGGGTTGCATCAGTCCCTGTAGCACATTCCGTACAACTTACTGAGAGCTACGATAACATGAAAATTTTACTGGATGCTCTCGTATACGACCAACATAACTGGAGGATCTGTGGAGATTTGAAGGTAATACTAATATCATAAGTAAACTATTGCTATTGACTATGTTGTTTTTCCAAAGGTTATTTGAGAGCGTATAAGAACACTTAACTTCCCACAGAAGTGATACAGTCCAATGCATAGATTTTTTATCTGATAGAACAAATTCTCTAAATTCTTTAAATATTTTCATTTTTTTTCAGATTGTGGCATTTGTATTGGGAATGCAAGGGGGATACACGAAATACCCATGTTTCCTCTGCAAATGGGATAGCCGAGCGGATGAGAAGCACTATGCACAGCGTGAATGGGCATCCAGAGAGAATTTTGAACCTGGGTCGCATAATGTCGTTTCAGTGCCCCTTGTACCACCAACAAAAATTTTGCTCCCACCACTTCATATTAAGCTGGGCTTGATGAAAAATTTCATCAAATCAATGAATAAGGAGGGTTCAGCATTCCGATATCTCGAGAGTAAATTTCCTCATATATCTGATGCTAAACTAAATGCTGGGGTTTTTGATGGTCCTCAAATTCGAACTTTGATCAAGGATACTCAGTTGGAGTCATTGCGTTTTCGAACTGAGAAGAATGCCTGGCAGGCATTCAATTCTGTTGTCACTGATTTTATTGGCAAGCGTAGAAGTCTAGAATACGAGTCCGTTGTCGAAAACTTGATGGAAGCTTTCAAAGCTCATGGGTCGCGCATGTCCATAAAAATGCACTTTTTGTGGTCCCACTTGGACTATTTTCCTGAAAATTGCGGGGATTATAGTGAGGAACAGGGTGAACGATTTCACCAAGATATCAAAATAATGGAAGAGAGGTACCAGGGAAACTGGGATATCAATATGCTGGCGGACTATTGCTGGTGTTTGAATCGAGACGTGCCCGAAGAAAAACACAGACGGAAAGCCAAAAAAACTTCATTCCTTCCTCAATAAACTTTTTTCCATATTCATTGTATGAATAAAAGTATTTATTCACACAATGTTTTCATTTTTCACGAGTGTTCTTATAATATTACTCGTATCTACAGTGTTTAAGCTAAAAAAATCAATAAATTTGGGGATAAAATTGGACTTATAATAAATGGCCAATAGAGAAAAAAACTGACTTGATTGAGGAAAACCAATGTCATTTTCGAATTCAGCATGGTCGAATTATATAGTATGAGTTGAAAAAACCCTCACAGCAGACAAAAAAATTTCATATGCATACCAGTGTTATGCGTCTGGCTGGAGCCAGGCAAACACCCTCTCTCCTTAGGTTAAGGCTTAGGTTAGGGTTTCCCTTTGGGGGATGAGGACATTCCACTTCTCCCCCAAAGACCCTCCTCCTTCTCCTTTCTCTCCCTCTCTTAGGTTAAGGTTACCCCTTTGGGGGGAGGTTATCCTCCCTTCTCCCCCAAAGCTAAACTAAATCCATTAACTTCATTTTCAGGATTGTTTATACAACTAATACGAATAAACAAAAAGTTAGAATGAATGGTCTCATTCACCGAATGCGTATTACTCACAATTATATGCGGTATATACAGGGTGTCCCAAAAGTCCTTATCTATTTTGTTGAAATAGGCTGAATTTCAAATAAATGTCACACTGACCTGAATACAGATGCATTTCTATACAAATTACAAGTATTACACCATTAAAATCTTTAATTAATAGTTTTCACATGTGCTCCATCTGTATCGCTGCAAATCTCAAAGCGGTCAGCTGCATTGCGGAACACATTTCCGAGCATTTCAGGGGTTATTTTCTCAACTGCTTGCCTAATGCGATCTCGCAGATCTGGCAAATTTCGAATATTTCTGCGATAGACCTCTGATTTAATGAAACCCCAAGCAAAGAAATCCAATGGGGTCAAATCCGGAGATCGCGCTGCCCAGGGCCTATTTCCCCCACGTCCAATCCAACGATTTGGAAAACGTCGTTTAGGTATGTCTGAACAATTCTGGCATAATGACATGGTGCCCCATCCTGCTGAAAGACTACATTGTCGAGAATGCCATCTTCAAGAAGTTGAGGTTCTAGAAAATTCTGAAGCATACCAAAGTAAACAGGCCCTGTCACTGTAGCCTCTGCAAAGAAAAAGGGCCCGTAAATCTTAGACTTCGTCATTCCAAGCCACACGTTGACTTTAGGTGAGTTTCTTTCCCATTCAGTGAACTCAGTTGGCTTTTCATTAGCCCAGATGCGACAATTATGTCGATTGATTTTACCACAGGTGTGAAAAGTCGCCTCATCGCTAAACAAAATGTGGTCCATTAAATTGTTATTTTGGATTTGTTCGACCAGTTCCGCACACATTGCTGCTCTTTTTGGAAAATCTTCCTCGTGTAAGCTGTGTAACAGCTGAATGTGATAACACTTCTTCTTCAGCGTCGAACGCAAGATTCTGTGAACAGTTGTTTCGGTATGGTCAATCTGTGGGATGCTTGGCGAGCTGACATTCTTTGATCGTCTTCGAACATTATGCGAACAGATTCAATGTTTTGTTGTACTGTTCTCGGGCGTCCACTTCTTCCTTCATCATGCACAGATCCAGTCCTTTTGAATTTGTTCACCAACTCACGAATTGCTTTATCTGTCGGTCCAGGCTTATGAAACCTTCTTGAGAATCGGTCTCTAATTTCACATTTCATTCCTCTGATGCGACATGTTACTATCATAACGCGTTCATGCACATTCATCACCAATGATATGGATCTCAAAAAATTAATTAAAAATTTTAAAATAATTAAAATAGAAATCTAACGCATGTATTTGTCTAGAAAGGTGCATGCAATCATGTCATTAAAAAATTCATTTGAAATTCAGCCTATTTCAACAAAATAGATAGGGACTTTTGTGACACCCTGTGTATATATACGGGTGAACCAAAAGTAGGTGGACAGTAAATGATAACGTTTATTTTGAGAATACATATACAATTATATTTAATTTTTTTGTATACTATAATACAAAATAAAAAAAAATTTAACTTATACCAATACAATACAAAAGCACTGAAAATTTTATCAGCGCAGGTGCTCAAATTGCTCTCCATCACAATTTACACAGCTTTGAAGTCTACCTTTCACACTTCGACAAACATATTTGCACAAGTTTCTTTGTGCATTAATTTCTTGAAATGCATCTCTGATGTAATTTTTCAAATCACCAACACTTCGTGGTTTTCGACTATAAACTTTGTCCTTGAGTACTCCCCAAATGAAAAAATCCATTGGGGTAAAGTCAGGTGAACGTGCAGGCCATTCAATTTGACCTCTTCGGCCGATCCATTTCTCGGGAAATGTTTCATCAAGATACTCACGGACTGCTCTTGAATAATGTGGAGGGGCCCCATCTTGTTGGAAATAGAGGTCATGTGAATTAGGCTTGTTGTAAGTGTGGAACAACTTCATTCATTAGAATTTCGAGATACTTATCACCTGTGACTGTTCCATCAACAAAAATTGGTCCTAAAACACCAGAACTTGAAATACCACCCCAAACAGTGACACCAGGCTGGCTTAGTTGCTGCTCTAATGTTAAATGCATGTTCTCACTATACCAGTAAACACAATTATGTCGGTTAACATGACCTGATAATTTGAAAGAAGCCTCATCGGTCCACACAATGTTATCTAAAATTATTGGATTTCCTTCAATTTCGTTCAGCATGATCTCACTAAATTGCAGCCGCCTGTCTGGGTCATCCTCCAATAAGCCATGAATTAGCCGTGGACGATAATCTTTCAACCCAATAGATTTCAGAATTCGTATGATAGAGGTTTGTGAAATGTCCAGTTCTGCTGAGGCTCTTCTGGTGGACTTTTTGGGACTGTGAACAAATGCTTCGGCAAGAAGTTGCTTATTGTCCTCTGTGCAAACTGTTTTGGGTCGACCAGTTCTTGGGGCATTAAGAATTGAGCCAGTGGCATCAAATTTGTCACGAATGCGGTAAATGGTTTGTCTCTTTGGGGCTTGAGTACCAAATGTTTCAACCCATTTTGTTCTAACAGTTTCAGTATTTTGAGATTTCCAATACTCTTTTAACACCCATTTTCTGGCATCAGTATTTAGATTATTTGCCATTATGGGTTCTCTGAACTATCTGAAAAGAAAAAAGATTAAATTTAAATAAATTTAGTTATAATATTAATATAATATAACACAAACACCATAGTTATAATGAACACCATAGTTATAATATAATATAACACAAACCCTATTCAACCTACTGTCCACCTACTTTTGGTTCACCTGGTGTATATATATATATTATATATATATATATATATATATGGGAATGAACTCAGAATGGTCCCCTGAGTTTTTTATGATACACACAGGCAGTGCATGGAACAAGGAACTCTTCTGGGATAATTAAATCCACTATAGTCCGAATAAGTAATGGTAAATGACAAATACCATAGCTTTTCTTTTTCATGATGCTAGCCCGACGTGGGCAACGGGTCACTCGCAAAGAGGTTCCATAAATATATCTTCCCTCACCAGCTATCTGCAAAGCAGACAGGATCCAGCTTTGGGACATGGATCTAGGGTTTAAAGCAGCCTAGCCCTGCTACATTTAGAACCTCAATATAAGCAAAAGACTCGCTGCCTTCACGTCAGATTGTATACATCAAAGAAAAAGGGGTAACTATTATATTTTAGCCAAAAACCAAAACTTAAACCTCAACTGGCAGAATTGAGCGTCCACTCTTCAAGGCACATAACATGTCCGTTTCATGATGGGAATGAAATCAGAATGGTCCCCTGAATTTTTTATGATACACACAGACAGTGCATGGAACAAGGAACTCTTCTGGGATAATTAAATCCACTATAGTCCGAATAAGTAATGGTAAATGACAAATACCATAGTTTTTCTTTTTCATGATGCTAGCCCGACGTGGGCAACGGGTCACTCGCAAAGAGGTCCCATAAATATAGCTTCCCTCAGGAAGACAGGATCCAGCTTTGGGACATGGATCTAGGGTTTAAAGCAGCCTAGCCCTGCTACATTTAGAACCTCAATATAAGCAAAAGACTCGCTGCCTTCACGTCAGATTGTATACATCAAAGAAAAAGGGGTAACTATTATATTTTAGCCAAAAACCAAAACTTAAACCTCATTTAAACACATTTAGGATTTAGGATACTCGTTTTTTCACCATACCTCATTGTTTCCTCAGCTGTGGAAAAAGTATTTTATGTAGAGGTCTGAAATTTTTATTATGGCTTATCAATAGATTGCGGTAAAAGTTCTGTAAATTTTGGAAGTGTAAACTGCATATTTTTGAAGTTATTGATGTTCAAATCTCAAGACGTTTTTTTGGGGCCACCCGTATATATACAGGGCGTCCCAAAAAAATGTATACACACTTTAACAGCTGATAGCTCAACTGATGTTTCTTTCTTTCCAAGTTAAACTCATTAGAATTAATAATGGCAGTCAGACTAAGCTTTGAACAAAGGAAATTCATTCTAAAATGCTACTGGAAGTGTGAAAACGCAGTTGAAGTGCAAAGACAGTTTAGGAGGGAGTTTCAAACAGATCCACCAACGCGACTTACCATCACTCGAATTAGAGATAAGTTTGAAGCCGATGGAACTGTTCAGAATGTCCACAAGAAGCGTTCCGGAAGACCACAGACATCGACAAGCCCCACAAAGCAAGAAAGAGTACTGGAAACGTATCACCAAAGTCCAAGAAAATCTGTGCGGCAAGCGAGTCGTGAGGTAGGAATTTCAGAATCGTCTGTCCAACGCATTTTGAAGCGCTGTCAATGGAAAAGTTACATTCCAAGATTAGTCCATGCTATTAATGAAGATGATCCGGACCGAAGAGTGGAGTATTGCGAGTGGTACTTGGCACGATGTGGATGTGGATTGGACGAAGGGGTTTCGTAGAATACCCTCCGCGTTCACCAGACCTCACACCACTAGACTTTTTTTATGGGGATACTTAAAAGACAAAGTCTACGCTATAAAACCTGCAACAGTCGCTGAATTGAGAGCAGCCATTGAACGAGAATGCACACAAATACCAAACGAAATGTTTCGTGATGTTTGCGATTCCATTGCTTCGCGTTATCAGCAGTGCCTGGACCAGAACGGACGTCAGTTTGAAAACAGGCGTTGACAAAACAATTAAATAATGTCTGTAGATTCTATTACATTTTGAAAATGAAATGTATTTAATAAACACTGCCTTTATAAGTATTTAAAGTGTGTATACATTTTTTGGGACGCCCTGTGTATATATATATATATATATATATATATATATATATATATATATATATATATATATAATATATATATATATATATATATATAATGCGCCTCGGTGGTGTAGTGGTTAGCGTCGCTGACTACGAATCCATCTGCCCCGGGATCGAGACCCGGTGACGGCAGCTGGCGCGCAGCAAAACCCAGCTGTTTATCCTTCCACACAATAAAAAAGTGGTGGGTAGATAAATGGGTACCCTGGGTAGCCTCGTGGTTAAGACGCTGGGCTGCTGGTGGGGAGTGGTTCGGATTCCACGTTAAACTGTAGGTCTAAGGTGAAGTGAAAAGCTTGTTCTTCGTCACAATGAACAATTCGGGCGGAAGCTAACCAAAGGTTAAGGTTATATATAAATTAATCGAAACCCATGTGAAAATTATTGACTGTCCGGTTAGATCAACTGTCCGCTCTTGACGATTGGTTAAGTTAAGTCGTGATATTTTCGTTAGTTTAAACGAAAATATCACGAAATATATGTTTGGACCCGGAAAGGTTATTTTAGTTGGAATATACGTCGGGACCCGGAAAGGTAAGTAGTACCATTAGCATGTTAAAATTAACTAAATTGAGATATAAATGTCATCATAAGAATGTATGAGAGGAATACAGATCAGAGAGACATAATAATCACAGAAATAAAAGTACACAGGCAAAGTACAAGACACCATGAATAAAATCAGAACGTGATAATTACATTTATAAACTATGTATATATCATAGTTTGCTATTTACAAATAGGAACTATGTGACAATAGATATACAGTAATCTCGAAGTACAAGGAAGGGGTTTAATCTTATCGCATCCAACGTGCATACATGATACGATGAAATTCATAAATGGAGGAATGGATGTAAAATTAATACAGTTAATATCACTGATTCCATAACAAAGAGGAAATGGGAAAAATTCTGATGGAATACTAAAATAGTCTGAAAAGTTGATTATCTTAGTTGTACTTCGATGAAGAATAGGAGGTTGAGATTAAGGAACATTTGCTCTTGGAACGAATTTCTCATGGACGAAGGTAGGAATAGTGCGAAATTTGGAATGAGCCAAAATGGTTATTTTCGCCTTTGGAACATATATATTATCATAGATTTGATTTTATGTCAAGGAAATAGCAATAAACCCTTTTCAATGCCTATCTATTTTAATACATAGATACTAAAATTCAGTGAATGATGCCTTTTCTAAACGGAAGAGATGGAAAGTAAACCATAAATATTTCTGTAACTGATTCAACAAAAGCTTTTCCGACAATTTAGAGAAGCAGGAAGCTGCAGCAATTGGTCTGTAGTTGTCACTGGATAGCGTTTATACCATATTTATTTCTACTCTAAGGCGTGATATACAGAGTCACGAGTTCTGCATACGGGCCATAACCATACGAAAACGCATTGCCGTAAATTACAACGAAATGGGTCTCTTGAGTCATGAGCACAAGTTACATGTTCACAATATAAATCAACCGTTCTTTTTATATGAAGAGCAAATCCTGGTTTTAAATCTTTTATATGAAGATTTAGCTTCAAGGAATGACGTATGAAAAGAATATTTGGATTCATTTACTGAGGCGTTATTACAAACTTAATTTATTTCCTTTACTCTCACTTTTAAGGAGTAATCTGGGGTAATGGACTCTCTTCAAATGTGCAATGTCCTGGCCCCTCTAACCCCCATCGATCAAAGGAGGAAGGGGAAAGTGATTATATCATTGTTTGATTTTTAGCATATTTTCAAATATTTGTTATAAGTATATAAATCCTTTTCTCACTCCTTTAAGGACTTTAATGTATCTTCTAATCTGAACCGTCTCATTTTCATTGTCATGCATATTGGAAAACTTCCGTAAGACGTATATTTCTTCAAATCTGATTGAAATGGAGTTTGAAATCATTTCCTGATAGAATACTTTTTGTAATGGTTTTTTGAGGCAATTAAAGGCCTTTCCGTTTTTCTCAAAATTATGATAGTTATCATGGTCAGCATCAATGAAATTATACAATACAGCTAACAACAAAGTTTCATTGTTTCCAACAATAAATTTAACGTTTTCTTACAAGTGATTTTTGTTTTTATTGTTTTGATTACTATTTGAATAATCGTTTACACGTTGGTACAATAGTCTAGAAGAGCTTATGTACCTTTAAATTTCTCCGTTAAATCAAATAATCCAAGATTTCAAGAAATTCTTCCACTATAATACAGGGTGTACATAAAGTCAGGATCTATTTTTGTGAAGCACTTGGAAATTATATGGAATTCAATCATAAAATGATAAAGTGGTAACATTTATTAAATAATTAAGAGTAGGATTCGACGTGACGCCCATCAGTATCCCTGCACAGCTCAAATCGTTCCGCAGCATTTCTAAACACATTCTGGAGCATTTGCGGGGTTATGTTATCTGCAGCAGTTCGTATACGTGTACGTAAGTTTTCAAGACTCGTAATCTTCGTCTGATAGACGTGCGATTTGATAAAGCCCCATGCAAAGAAATCTAAAGGGGTTAAATCTGATGATCTCGCTGGCCAAGGTCTGTTGCTTCCGCGTCCGATCCAGCGATTTGGAAAACGTCCATTTAGATAATCCTGAACAATTTTGGCATAGTGACAAGGAGCACCATCATGTTGATGGACGACGGTACTAACAATCCTATCCCCAATCAGCTGAGGTTCAAGGAATTGCTGCAACATGTCCAGATAAATAAGCCCCGTAACTGTAGCTTCAGCAAAGAAAAAAGGACCATAAACCTTAGATTTTGTTACAGTAAACCCATCCAGACATTAACTTTAGGTGAGTCTCTTTCCCAATTTTGGACGAAATCATTCGGTCTTTCATCTGCCCAAATTCGACAGTTATGGCGATTTACTTTTCCACACGTATGGAAAGTGGCTTCATCACTAAAGAGAATGTTGTCCATTAAATTATCACTCCAGATTTGTTCTACGAGATCAGCACACACAGCACTTCGTCGAGGGAAATCTTCCTCATGTAAATCATGTAAAACCTGCAAATGATAGCTTTTCTTCTGCAAATTAACTTTCAGAATTTTGTGCACAGATGACGTTGGGAGGCCGAGTCTATGTGATGCAGCACGAACGGACGTACGTGGCTCCTCAGTGATAATTCCTCGTACTGCATTCACGGTAAGATCTGACATACACGGTCGTCCTGATCTTGCTTCATCATTTACAGATCCCGTTCGTTTAAATTTGTTCACCAATTTTCGTATTGTCTTGTCTATTGGCCCGGCTTATGAAATCTCCTTCTAAACCTCTCTGATGTCATGGTATTTCTTTCCCTCGATTCGCCAAATTACTATTGCCACACGCTCTTCTGTATTCATTCTAAGGGCTTCTGAAAAGAAAAATAGAAAAAATAATTATTTCACAAAAATAGATCCTGACTTTATGTACACCCTGTACTTTGCCAGCCGTTTTTCAAAATAGGCAAACTCATTACAAATGATGCTTATGCCTGTCTGTAAATTATAATTATCTCAACAACATTCTTATCATTACATTCATTTCAACAATTCCCTTGTTGCAGGAGTAACGATAAAAATGGTTTATAGTAACTTAAATAAGCAACAATATCCGCAACAACGCTCAATTTTGTTGGTCAAACACCACAATTTTTTCAATGTAGGAATTTTTGGACTCTGAAATTTTGCATTTGATTTTTATCATTTATTGATAAAAAGGGAATGTTTCCCAATTTCGAATTTTCATTTTGTTATCAGCATATATTTAATTTTATTGCAGGATCATTTTTATGTCAATCGATGCAGTGGTTCCAATGAAATAAAATATTTAGTTGTTCACTCAAATTTTTCGCTAACTGGGGTTAGCTGTTAAGTAATGCATATGGGTGTTATAAAGTCCTTGTTCAGTTTAAAATATTAATAACTTAGGTTCTCTGTATATGAGATAAAAACAATCTGTAAAATGCATTAGAAAAGGTAATGTATTCCAGTTTTTTATGAAAAAAGAAATTTATTTATTCTAATTTTGTTTTTTATTTTTTTGGAAATGCTACAGAATTACTTTATTCCTGAACTGAGGCGATTAAGACTTATAGCCAATACAGTTTTTTAGCAAGATGGTGCACCTTGCCACTTTGCTCGTAGTGTTCGACAGTTTTTGAACGAAGTTTTCCCAAACAGATGGCTCGGAAGAGGTGGGCTAATTGCTTGGCCAGCAGGGTATATCATACTCTGGGTTCAGGGTTGAAATTTTGGAAAAACAAAGTGGCTAATATGTATTCGTATGTAAAAATTAATTCTAAGATGGGTTTATTATTTGCAACTTTTCCGAAAAATCTCATTTTCATGGTCAAAATCGCGATTTTCTGATTTGAAGGCTGCCTAACGCCTGCCTCAGGGTACCGAAACCAAAGCGCGCAGCTGTTCTGCATATGATTTAGTCTAAAAGCTGCTTTTCTGACCTCATCCTTGCTTTCTTGCGTGTTTGAACACCTCTGGGTGCTGAAAAAATGTTTAGATTTCACGTAAAACTTAAGAATTTTAAGTTTTTCTTCAAAGAATAGGCGCGGCTCACCAGCTCTACTCTGATCGAGTAGCGGGAGACTTGCCACCTCTACGTGTAGGTTTACACGCCTGTTCTTCCTGGATCCCTGAAAAGCGTGGCCTCATAAGATCTTATATTATGATCTTATGAGGACTTTCAGCTCTTATGAGCATTAACGATGGCTTCATCCTCTTCATCAGCCACTCGAACCTGAAAAGCTCTTAAGTATGTCCTGCTTCGATCTGAACACTGGGAGCATTTCTCGATGGTCTATCCTGGCTCTCACCCACCCATCTCTCCTCTCGTGACCGTACACAGCTTGGGAAGCAGTTGAGACTTCCTGTACAGCTCTCTCGCAGGACTGAGTATGAACAGAGAAAGCGTCCACTTTGAGTGGAGTTTTCCTGAGATCCTCGAGCTCAGTCAAGGTCATCTTGCAGGTGAAAATAGGCTCGTAAATATTCTCTGATTCCCAGTTGATGAGATCCTCAGGTGAAGTGGCTTGCAGATTGACTTTGGGATTTTTATGGGGCCTTACTGTCGTATCACCAAAGTCTCTTCCTTCTCTGATCTTCTCTATCTGGCTCACAGCAAAAGCTCTCTGGTGCTCATCCTCACTGCACAGGAATGAAGCCAGGATGTTCTCAGGATGTGCGTAGTAAGCTCCTCTTATCACTGCAGCAGAGATGATGTTCCTGACCTCGGTAGTCTGGTTCCTCAGCAGCCTCAGGCTTGAAAAAACGTGTGCAGGACCAAATTTGAGGTGGTTCTTCACTTTGATGTCGTAGTACATTTTGAAGTAGAAGTTAAGGCAGAACTTCACGAGGACCTCAAGCCTCCTCAACACCGCCCCCTTCAGTCCGTGCTCCCTCATCCACAACAGCAAGATGGCCTTTGCAGTAGTGAGCCACCTGGATTGGTTGAGAGGTCCGCACTTGAGACCAGCCAACTGTGGCCTGAGACTTCCAGACTTGATGGCTTTGATCAGAAGATAGCAGTTGTGCTGGTCTGTGGAGAGAGATTTGACTATCTCTACTGGCAGCTCTATGATATCTTCAGTTCCTTCCACTGGTTTGAAGTTGAAGTTCACCTCAAGTTCATTCACTTTCTCAAGAAGTTTTCCAATAGGCCCACTGAAGCCTGACCGGGGAGTTACAGAGCCGTCCAGCTTGATGATTAAGTGCCTCAGGGGGAGCTCGTTCACATGGAGCTGACAGATCATCCAGTGGCACTTGCGACCCAGCATCTTCTCCAATAGGGCTATGGCGCCTCCAGACCACCCCGTGTTGGTGTTAGTAGAGTCTCCTCCAATCATTACAAGGCTCTCGTCACCTCCGTGATCCAGAAGCCACTCATGCAGGCCCTGAGTGATCTTATGAGCAGGCTTTTCTCCTTCGTCAGGTTCCTCGGGAGTGAAATGGAAGAGGTACTTTCCTTGAGGCTCCCACGTGATAGTGTAATGCTCCTCGATCACTTTGCCAGGATGAAATCTCCCTGTCACTTCGTCATATTTCAACACCTTTGTGTTCCTATCTGCTTGCCATCAAAGAATATCCCAGAGATCTTCTCCTCCTCTGACCTCTGCGTGAGAGCTTCAACTGATGAGGCCATTACTTCCTCCTTGGCCCTCCAGACTTTCATGCCATCTATGGCCAAGTAAGCCTTGTCTTTGGAAAGATGACCGGCCTTGATGAGGTCGTTCAGGAGGCCAGTGGCAACTGCAGCTGCCGGAACATTTGCCACCCTGTACTTCAAAGCTGCTGAAGCTGTCCCTTGGATCTTCATGTAGTTTCGTGTGGCAGAAGTTGGAGTTTCGGCAGGTACTTCAGCGGGAACGTCCATAGGAGCTTCAGTAGCCTCAGCATTGCCAGAGACTTCTTTTGCAGCTTCTTCCAAGTTTGGCTCTTCGTCCTCCTCAAAGTCTTTCATGAGAAGCTCCTCATTAGTAGCCTCCTCTTTCTTCTTCCTCTTCACAGCAGAAGCTTCTTCAGCCTCCTTCCTCTTCGCTGCTTTGATCTGTCTCCTGCTGTCTTCGAAGTCTACAGAAGACATCTGGATTCCTGAAGCTTCGGAAGTCTTCACTTTCTGGTAGTACGGCCACTGAAGGTCCAGTTTAGGAATCTTCACCTCCAAAGGACAGTTACAGTTCACATGGGCCTTGAGGGAGCATCCTGAGCATCCACTCCCCTCTGAGCCGCAAAAGAAGATCTGATGCTTGCAAACGCAGACTTCACAGAGTTTATCTAGATCAGCCAGAGAATGTTGAACTTCGCCTTCTGCGTCCAAATGGTTACAAAGATTCAAATGGAGTAGATTTTTTCCTTATGTATGTATGTATTAAACCTGTGTAAGAGTTAAGCAAAGTTAATGTGTCTAAATGGCAACAAATTACGACAAAGGGTTAAAAATATGAGGTTGTGTTCAATTGAATATTCAGTATTTCAACATAGAACAGAAAACCGCAATTTTGAACATGATAACGGACTTTTTGGGGAAAGTTGCAGAAAAGAAACCTCTCTTAGAATTAAATTTTACATAAAAATACATATTAGCCAGAGTGAAATTCGGACTCGGAAAAGTATGATATGCCCTATTGGCCAGCTCGTCACCAGATTTGTCCCCATTAGACTTTTTCTTATGGGGACATGTTAAAATTGTAGTTTACTCATCAAAACCTCACTCTTTAGACGATCTTCGTGCTAGGATAATTAATGTGATCAATGCCATAACTGAAACACAAGTGCAGAACGTGTTTGTGGAACTTCAAAATCGTACTATGTTTTGTATCCGTAATGATGGTAGATATGTTAAAACTTAACAATCCTAAGATAAAACATGCTAAAACTGGAATAAATTACCTCTCTAATGTATTTTACAGATTGTTTTAATCTCATATAGAACCTAAGTTATTAATATTTTAAACTGCACAAGGACTTTATGGACATCCGGTGTGTGTATATATATACAGGGCGTCCCAAAAAAATGTATATACACTTTAACAGCTGATAGCTCAATTGATGTTTCTTTCTTTCCAAGTTAAACCCATTAGAATTAATAATGGCAGTCAGACTAAGCTTTGAACAAAGGAAATTCATTCTAAAATGCTACTGGAAGTGTGAAAACGCAGTTGAAGTGCAAAGACAGTTTAAGAGGGAGTTTCAAACAGATACACCAACGCGACTTACCATCACTCGAATTAGAGATAAGTTTGAAGCCGATGGAACTGTTCAGAATGTCCACAAGAAGCGTTCCGGAAGACCACGGACATCGACAAGCCCCACAAAGCAAGAAAGAGTACTGGAAACGTATCACCAAAGTCCAAGAAAATCTGTGCGGCAAGCGAGTCGTGAGGTAGGAATTTCAGAATCGTCTGTCCAACGCATTTTGAAGCGCTGTCAATGGAAAAGTTACATTCCAAGATTAGTCCATGCTATTAATGAAGATGATCCGGACCGAAGAGTGGAGTATTGCGAGTGGTACTTGGCACGATGTGGATGTGGATTGGACGAAGGGGTTTCGTAGAATACCCTCCGCGTTCACCAGACCTCACACCACTAGACTTTTTTTATGGGGATACTTAAAAGACAAAGTCTACGCTATAAAACCTGCAACAGTCGCTGAATTGAGAGCAGCCATTGAACGAGAATGCACACAAATACCAAACGAAATGTTTCGTGATGTTTGCGATTCCATTGCTTCGCGTTATCAGCAGTGCCTGGACCAGAACGGACGTCAGTTTGAAAACAGGCGTTGACAAAACAATTAAATAATGTCTGTAGATTCTATTACATTTTGAAAATGGAATGTATTTTAATAAACACTGCCTTTATAATTATTTAAAGTGTGTATACATTTTTTGGGGACGCCCTGTATATATATATATATATATATATATATATATATAAGGACTCGACTGGATAATTCTCAGGTCTGTTTCACTTTGCAAAATGAAACAGACCTGAGAATTATCGAGTCAGTCCTTATATATATACAGGGTGTACATAAAGTCAGGATCTATTTTTGTGAAGCACTTGGAAATTATATGGAATTCAATCATAAAATGATAAAGTGGTAACATTTATTAAATAATTAAGAGTAGGATTCGACGTGACGCCCATCAGTATCCCTGCACAGCTCAAATCGTTCCGCAGCATTTCTAAACACATTCTGGAGCATTTGCGGGGTTATGTTATCTGCAGCAGTTCATATACGTGTACGTAAGTTTTCAAGACTCGTAATTTTCGTCTGATAGACGTGCGATTTTATAAAGCCCCATGCAAAGAAATCTAAAGGGGTTAAATCTGGTGATCTCGCTGGCCAAGGTCTGTTGCTTCCGCGTCCGATCCAGCGATTTGGAAAACGTCCATTTAGATAATCCTGAACAATTTTGGCATAGTGACAAGGAGCACCATCATGTTGATAGACGACGGTACTAACAATCCTATCCCCAATCAGCTGAGGTTCAAGGAATTGCTGCAACATGTCCAGATAAATAAGCCCCGTAACTGTAGCTTCAGCAAAGAAAAAAGGACCATAAACCTTAGATTTTGTTACAGTAAACCCATCCAGACATTAACTTTAGGTGAGTCTCTTTCCCAATTTTGGACGAAATCATTCGGTCTTTCATCTGCCCAAATTCGACAGTTATGGCGATTTACTTTTCCACACGTATGGAAAGTGGCTTCATCACTAAAGAGAATGTTGTCCATTAAATTATCACTCCAGATTTGTTCTACGAGATCAGCACACACAGCACTTCGTCGAGGGAAATCTTCCTCATGTAAATCATGTAAAACCTGCAAATGATAGCTTTTCTTCTGCAAATTAACTTTCAGAATTTTGTGCACAGATGACGTCGGGAGGCCGAGTCTATGTGATCAGCACGAACGGACGTACGTGGCTCCTCAGTGATAATTCCTCGTACTGCATTCACGGTAAGATCTGACATACACGGTCGTCCTGATCTTGCTTCATCATTTACAGATCCCGTTCGTTTAAATTTGTTCACCAATTTTCGTATTGTCTTGTCTATTGGCCCCTGCTTATGAAATCTCCTTCTAAACTCTCTCTGATGTCATGGTATTTCTTTCCCTCGATTCGCCAAATTACTATTGCCACACGCTCTTCTGTATTCATTCTAAGGGCTTCTGAAAAGAAAAATAGAAAAAATAATTATTTCACAAAAATAGATCCTGACTTTATGTACACCATGTATATATGGGATGAATTTCACAATTAAACATGTGAAATGAATGAATGCTGCAAACCACAAGGAAAAAGAAAAATGATTCCAATCGGGTTTTTTTTTTTTGGGTTTGCAGCATATATATTATATATATATATAATATATATAGAGAGAGAGAGAGAGAGAGAGAGAGAGAGGAAAAGGCGGTAGAAGCGATAAAGGAAAATCCAAAATACTTCTGTAGCTATGCGAAAAGGAAAACAAAAACGCACACTACTATCGGGCCCTTAAGGAAAAGAAATCATGAACTAACCGACGATCTAAAAGAAATATCTGAAACATTGAGAGCCCAGTATGAATCAGTCTTCAACACCCCAAAAAGTAGCAAAGCGACACGTGATAGATGCATTCTTTGAAGAGAAATTGCAAGGAGAGTATAACAGACTTTGATTTTACCCCAGAAGATGTAGCGAGAGCTATAGGACAAATAAAACCACATTCAGCTGTAGGTCCGGAAAATTGGAACGCATTATTGATTAAAAACTGTAAAAATGAAACAGCTACACCCTTATACTGGATATGGAGAAGATCCCTAGACACTGAGGAAATACCAGCATCTTGAAAACAGCAAACATTGTCCCTATATATAAAGGAGGGGATAGCTCTCAAGCAAAGAAATACAGACCAGTGTCATTGACGTTCCACTTCACCAAAGTATTTGAAAGAACAGTTAGAGAGAAAATCTATGATTTTTTAGAGACACTGGAAAGATTCAACGAAAATCAGCACGGATTCCGATCAGGAAGATCATGCCTATCACAACTTATAGAGCATTATAACAATATCCAAGATGCACTGGAGGGCAATGACAACTACGATGTCATATACACGGATTTTGCTAAAGCTTTCGACAAATATGATCATGGTATAATAGCACATAAAATGAAATATATGGGAATAACAGACAAAGTGGGAAATGGACCTACAACTTTGTCAGAGAACGTTTACAGGTCGTCAAAATTCAAGGTATGTCATCATCAAAATCGGAAGTACGCAGCTCATTACCACAAGGTACAGTACTGGCCCCACTCCTGTTCATTATCATGCTAACAGACATAGAGAGTGAAGTAAACAGCAACATTATATGTAGTTACATCCTTTGCAGACGATACAAAGATCAGCAGAAAAATCAGCGATGTAAATGAAGTAGAGGCCTTACAGAGGGACACGAACAAAATATACAAATGGTCCGAAGACAACAAAATGACATTTAACATCGAGAAATTTCAGCTCTTGAGATATGGTAGAAAGGAGGAACTTAGACTGCATATTATGTTCCAGATAGACAGGAAATTCAGAGAAGCACCAAAGCGATCGATTTGGGGGTAATAACGACAGATGATGCGAAATTCGAAACACAAAATCAGATAGCGATAAACAAGGCAAAAAGTCGCGGGACGGGTACTAAGAACGTTCAAAAGAAGGGACAGGACAGTAATGATTCCCCTGCTAAAACCCTGATTATTCCAAAACTTGGATACTGCTCAGTCTTCACGTCCCCATATGAAAATGAAAATGAAAAGGTTTATTGGCAGACTATAGTCCATATGACAAATATTATTAATACAATGACGGGACATTGCGGTTAGCAAACATTTGCGAAGCTGAGCATCTCGGGGGTAATTTATGTAAGAGTCTAAAAGACCTGTTGTACAGCAATTTAGAGTTCTACCAGAACATTGCTGTCCGTATATATTACTGCAGAAAGTACGAAAGAGAGTGTCTTTAGCTTCATTTGTACAGAACCGAACGTTCCTTAAAGTCATATTCGCCTTAGCACAAAGGCTTCGAGATTGTTTTCTTATATCCGAGTCATCACTCAAGGAGCTAGTAATAGTTTGACCCAAATACTTAAACTCTTGTAGTAATAGTTTGACCCAAATACTTAAACTCTTGTAGTAATAGTTTGACCCAAATACTTAAACTCTTGTGCTTCCTCAATTACTTCACCTTTCATTTCAAACCTAATGTCAGCTGGCTGATTATAGCTTTTAGAATGAAATTGCATAACCTTAATTTTGTAACATTAAAAAGAATATCATATTTCTGCGAATACACTTCGCATACTTTTAGTAGCCGATCCAGACCTTTAACAGAGGGACTTATTAACACCATATCATCGGCATAAACTAAGTTATTTGTCATTGTGTTATCTATACAACATCCCACTGTTGCCTTATTAAGTGAAGCAATTAATCCGTCAATATACACATTAAACAGCATTGGGGAGAGCAAGAAGCTTTGTCTCACCCAGCAAGAGTAGCCAAGACATTCATATGAAAAGGAAGAAAGTAATAAGCGAGAAGAAACTCACAGACATTTCACAGCTAAGATTGATGGCTGCAAAGAACTCAACTACTGGGAAAGACTAGTAAACTAAATCTGTACTCCCTGGAAAAAAGAAGAGGTACACCATAATCTACATATGGAAAATTATCTAAAAACTGGTACCAAACCTCAAACTAAACGTAATTACTATTCAAGCAACACTGGAAAATAGGAAAGGCAGAATATGTAGTGTTCCCAAATTAAAGGCCTGATAAAGGACCTCTTCAAGGAAAATAGCTTGGTTGTCACGGGGCCAAGAGTTTTTAACCAGCTTATAAAGAAGGACAGAAACGTTACAGGGATCAAATTTGAAGTCTTCAAGAGAAGACTAAGACTAGATACCTGGCTCAGGACGGTACCAGATGAGCCGGGTGCGGTGGAGAGCGCAAGAAAGCAACTCCCTCCTCCACCAAGACAGGCAAAGAGGTGGGGCCACCAGCTTGACCTTCGTGTGAAGAGAGAAACCAACACACGGAACATCAACGAGGTTAACGACGTATAACCTTTGGTTTGGTTTTGCTTCCCCCCGAATTGTTCTTTCTGACGAAGGTCAAGCTTTTCACTCCACTTTCGACCTACAGTTTAACGTGGAATCAGAACCACGCCCACCATCAGCCCAGCGTCTTAACCACTCGGCTACACACTGTACCCAGGGCCGCCGAGAGCTGCCACGGGCACCGGGGAAGGATTGATATATGGGCCTCCCTGTTTACTCAGTATTTTATTATGAATGCTTTTTGTGTACATAACAAGCAAACTGATTATATGTCCAAGTCACTATTCAAAACCATTTTATTTTTTGAATCAATTATATTGATTCTATCACCATACAATTTACAAATGCAGTACCAATCCATGCAGGCAAGACAATTGTTTCCTGCAAAATTTTCATAATTAGAAGTGTACTTTCTTTGCCTTCTCTCTAGCAAAGTGGTAAATGATTCTGATAAAATTTAAAGTACGGGCTAACTGGCTTTCAATTACAATGGTTCCCAGATCTGTCATTCGGTCTTGGCCGTTGGTGGACCGCAGCAGATAATATTTTATCTGTTTCAGTTTGACTATGATAATCTCAATAAAATGTATGTTCATTAATTATATATATTTCCTCTCTGTTAGTTAATCAATTGCTTTATTAATATTTTTAGTTTTTATCCCCCCTCTTTCCAGGCCCCTTAGAGGTCCGGGCCCAGGGGATTTTTCCACGGTATCCCCGCCCTCTCGGTGGGCCTGACTGTACCCATTTATCTAGCAACCAATTTCTTTATTGTGTGGAAAGATGAACAGTTGGGTTTTGCTGCGCGCCGTCTGTCGCCACGGTCTTGATCCCGGGGTCGATGGATTCGTAGTCAGCGACGCTAACCACTTCACCACCAAGGCACAGCACCATACAACGAAGCGCGTATTTATATATATATATATATATATATATATATAGAGAGAGAGAGAGAGAGAGAGAGAGAAAAGCAGAAGTTAAATAACTATAGTTTTGCGTGTGTGTATGTATATATATATATATATATATATATATATATATATAGAGATACATATAGTGTATGTGTGTGTGTGTGTGTATGTGTGTGTGTGTGTAATTCTTTGAGTATTATACCATACTTCGGAACTTGGTACGATTAATGAGGTCTAATAATAACGTTTGATTTGTTTAACCTCCTTCTTTAACGGCAAAGGTCATATAACAAAGGAGACCTGCAGCTTTACTTGGGATCCGAACAAGTGGCCTACATTATCTTGACACAGAGGAGGGTTACCTAATCACCCATCCAACTACTGAACAGACCCAACGTCGCTTAACCTCACTGGTGTAACAGGAAGCAATTTTGGGCGTGTCACTCCGTAGCCCGATTATTGTAAAAGGATTGGAGTTATTTTTGTAAAGGACAGTATCCTCCCCTTTCCGAAATTACCTGACGAATCCGGGCCGTGAAGTTCCTTATCATGGCTTGCACGCGGTCTTTGCCTCAAACTTTATTGACACAACAGTGAATCAAAATATTTACCCCCGTATGTTCCAAGAACAGTTTATCTCGTTTCTTATCGGCTAAGATAGTGATAATACTCGTAATTTAAAAATTGTTTTAGCAGAATGGCGCAAGATCTCTTAAAGCAAAATTTTTTGGCTGAAACTTTTCGCTACTCTCACCTTCACGAACGTGGTCCCGCATGGCCTGTCTCCTGACCTCAATTAATCACTGTGATTTCTTCTTATGGGGATATCTAAAGGACAGGGATTTCAAGGAACTCTAAAAGTAAGGATTCAAAGTGAAACGCACTCCATATCTATCGAAAAGCTGTGATAAGAAATTACGCTGGCCGGATTCGTAACGTAATTTCACAAAAGAATGTGACAATCTTGGATGACCATCAATCAAAAAAAAAACTTCAGCCTTTCACACCGATCGTGCCAAGTTTAAGGAAAATAAATACATCCATGAAGTATTTATTAATTTTTGAAAATACAGCATGATTAAAGTATCACTTACATATACGAGGGCCACTCAATATATTTTGCCCCACTTTTTTTTTTCTTTCAAGTTTCCTTGTAAGTTCCAGAAATTTTGTACACAAGTAGTTTACATACCTTTTTTACAAGTTTTTATTTTTCCACATAGTCTCCATCCCTTTCTACGGCTTTCCTCCACCTCGAAACAAGGGCCTTTGTTCATTGCTGGTAAAAGTCAGCTGGGTTCAGCAGGAGCCACCTCTTAACCTCCTCAACAACCTCATCGTCACTCTGAAACTTTCTTCGATTAATAGCATCCTTCACTGGCCCAAACAAATGGAAGTCTGAAGGTGCTAGATCCGGGCTGTATGGAAGGTGGGGTAACACAGTTAAGCGCATTTTTGTGATGGCCTCTCTTGTTTGCAAACTGTTGTGTGGTCTTGCGTTATCGTGCAAAAGAAGGACGTCGTCCAGTTTTCTCTCCGGTCAAACTCGCTTTATACGTCTCTGGAGTCTCTATAGGGTAGCAATATATGCCTCTGAGTTGATTGTTTGTCCTTTCTTCATAATATCGACAAGAATCACCCCTTTCATGTCCCAGAAGATGGTGGCCATAACCTTTCCTGCAGAGGGAACCATTTTGAACTTTTTCTTGCGTGAGGAGTCTGCGTGATGCCACTCGATGGATTGGCGTATTGTTTCAGGTTCAAAGTGGTGTACCCAAGTCTCATCCCCAGTCACAATTCGTGAAAGGAAGTCATCCCCTTCTGTCTCGTATCGAACCAACGACTCAGAAGCAGTTTCTTTTCTTTGGGCTGTGTGATCTTCAGTCAGTTGGCGAGGAACAAACTGTGAACACACTTTTGAGTATCCCAGTTGCTGAATTATCGTATTCACACTTACTTCACTAATTTCTAGCTCCAGTGATAGCTCTTTGTATGTGACTCGCCGATTTGATCGAATGATGCTGTTACCACGTTGCACAGCGTGAGATGTCACAGCCGATGCCGGGCGACCGCTGCGTGGCTCATCATCGAGGCTGGCTCTCCCTCTCTCCGATGAACTCACACGTTTAGACCAGCGTCCAACTGTGCTTCGATCAACAACAGCATCTCCGTTAACGTTTTGTAGACGTTTGTGAATATTTCCAACTGTTTCCTTCTCTGCGGTTAAGAACTCGATAACAGCTCTCTGTTTACGACGCACATCACTGTCAGACGCCATTTTCGAAACTGCGTTAACCATCGGTTTTATACACGGGCGTTTAAAACCGGTTTTATACGAGGAGGGAAGATTCAAACTGGAAAAATCCGGTTATGTGAGGCACAGAAAGTTCAAATTTACGGCCCAAAAGACATTTCAGCCCCATGGCCTATTAATTATTTAGCTAAGAAAAAAGGGTGGAGCAAAATATATTGAGTGCCCCTAGTATATATGTTACAGTCAATGTCTAAAATCAGGCAATATGTAAAGTGACTGAAATTTATCAAATTGATGATACACACGAAACCTAACCTAACCTAACCTAACAAACATAACGTTTGTGGTAATGCTGCATATGCATGCCCACTGGTATTTCCCAATATGCTGCCTAAAAATTCATTAGGTTAGGTTAGGTTAAGTTAGATTAGGTTTTGTGTGTATCATCAATTTGACATATTGCCTAAAATTTCAGTCAATTTAAAAATTGCCTAATTTTAGACATTGACTGTAACATATATATATATATATATATATATATATATATTATATATATATAATTTAGTGGTGGACCGGATGTCAGTTTTTCAACATCTGCGGATGCGGATGCGGATGCGGATATTTAGTTAATCTATCAATATAATATAGAATTATGAATATATGACAAAAATTTTCAAATTTCGTGATATTACTATTATGGCAGGCAATGCATAAGAATTAAAATTAATATTAATGTTTTCATTATGATAAAAATAACAACTTTCTCAAGAGTTTCAGCCACAGAAAATTCAATGAAACAAGTTTCATTCAATTTTCTGTGTTACCAGGTATTTGTATTTTGAGGTTTATATATTTGTTTGTTCATTAATAATTAATACTTAACATGAAATGTGCATGACTGGGCCTTATAAGCTACTTTATAAGTTAATTTAATTGTAAATTGGCTAATTTATTAGAGGTAATATCCGCATAACATCCGCAGTCAGAAATGCGGATGCGGATATCCGGTACACCACTAATATATATATATATATATATATATATAGAGTGGCGCAAAAGTCGCGCATCATAGAAATTTTCAGTGTTGATTATAATATATTATTTTTTTTCTTTTAGGTACGGGATAGCTGCGAAATTAACAATAGACGAGAGGGTGAGCGTGGTTTTAATGCATGGAATACCAGGTACTACAAATCGATGAATCGGTACAGAATTTAAATTCTGTACCGATTCATTTGTTGTACCTGGTATTCCACACATTAAAACTAAGCTCACCCTCTCGTCTTTAGTTAATTTCACACCCACTCACTACCTAAACGAAAAAAAAAAAATATTATAGTCAACACTGAAAATTCCTCTGATGCGCAACTTTAGCGCCACCCTGTATATATATATATATAGCGAGAGAGAGGAAATTTTTCTTAAATCACTGTACAGTAATTTCAATAATTTATTTTTGGGTTTCACCAACACTTCATCTTCGTTTCATGAATGTTGTCACAACGTTTAATAAATTTTTCAATATCAGTGTTGACACAACGCTGATTAATCTTCACTAAAAGTCAGTCTAGCACCAACTTTATCAGTGTTGTATGACGTTATTGGCGCTTTATTGGTGCTACCTAAGGTGTGTGTGTAATATATGTGGAAAAGTGTTTCCACGAGAAAATAAATTTATGTTAAAATTTAAAGATTTTATCATTCTGTTTGTATAAATTAACATATTAATCCTTTAAAAAATATTTTTCTGTTCATCTAAATTAAAATATGATTCCGTTACATTCTTAATTTTGTATAAAGTCTCATTGCCAGTGGAAAGCTTGGCGCCCTTTTTCTTAACCCTAACGAAAACAGTGTTGCCACATCTAGAATCTTAACAGAGATTCCTAAATTGTAAATGTTCTTTTCAATTATTATAAATCACATAAAAGAGTTAAGTGTAAAACTACAATTGTATAAATTCTTTTGCTAATATCCAATTTTACCAATTCTCTTGTTAATATCATTATTAGAGTAGGATTTTGCAAGTTTAATAGTCTTTTGTAAAACTTGGCAACATGTGGGTTTCCCAGGACAAAGGGAACCGCCTTGAGGAAGGCAAGACGCCTTGAGACGGGAGTAAGAGTCTCGCCTCGGCCTCGAGTGGGTGTGAGTGTTCCGCCCTTGGGCCGGGCCGTTTCGGCTGGTCCCCTTAGCTTTTTGATGTAAGCATTTGCTCGTTAATAACTTCTCTCTATCAAGTGTTGTGTAAAGGATTTCATTTCTAATATTCTGTGTTAAATAAAGAAGGACAAAAGTGTGATGCGTCATTTTATAGCCTTCCAAGAAGAAGCATTCCCTTCTCTCAACGGGCCGAGAGAGAGAGAGTACGCCATCAACCGAAGGTATAAATTGTTGTCTTTGAAATTCGCAGTCAGAATAAATTAATTAAACGGTATACACTTCCTTGTTGGTGCGAGAGAATTTAATGATAACAACATCCTTCGCCGACATTGGCAGACCTATACCAGGATCAGAAGAAATAATAACATCATCCTTTCGCTGACACTGTCGACCGATGCCAGGATTAGAAGAGAACAGCACCCCATTTTCCACCCCCCTCAACGGACGGAGGGAGGGGACGAGAAACGTTCCTTCAAGACGAGGAGCCAGGATTTGAAAACCTTTGTTCGGGCAGAACCCCGCTACAAGGACGTCAACACTTGTTTAGAAGAGACGACAGCACTTGTTTAGCAGAAAGGACCGTACGAAAATCGGACGTCATACGCGACGCATAGCATTGGCGTAAATTTCTACAACGAAGATTAGAAGAATTTTCGAAATTTGGAGAAGATTTTCAGACTTTGATCGTCAACGGAAAACGGACGAACTGCATTGGAACTGATTACGAAAATTGGACATCTATGCGACGCATAGCATTGGCGTAAACTTCTACAACGAAGAGTAGAAAAATGTTCGAAAATTTGGAGAAGATTTTCAAAGACTTTGAGTGTCAACGAAAAACGGACGAACCGCATTGGAATTGATTATGAAAATTGGACGTCTATGCGACGCATAGCATTGGCGTAAATTTCTACAACGAAGAGTGGAGGACTCAGAAACGAAGACAGAAGTTAGGCGTGTTCGATTCGGTGTGCGCATCTCGTTGGGAAAACGGCTTCGCCTTCATGGATCGCAGAGAGTCGAACGCATTTGACTCTGTCTCCGCAACGAATAGAGCAAAGAAAACGAAAGAAAACGGAAACAGACGTTCTCTCAAGACGAGACGGAGAAAACCGAAAACAAACGTGTTTTTAAGACGGAATAAAAGGAAATCAGGTTGCTTTTGACAAGTAAGCTTAACACTTGTATCAAGAAATAAATTAAGTACGTGAAAAAAAAAAAAAGTGTATCCCAGTGTTAACGTATCGGGTTGAAGATTTGTTTTTCCATTATTATTCTTCTTTTGTTGGTAGAAGATTTGTGGTTTTTTTTGCATGCAGCAGTGTTTTACGTATATCGATAAATTACAGTATATGTTTATTGTTTGTAAACAATTTAAAATTTTCATTGGTGAGTTGAAAACGATTTTTTTTGTTTGTCGGTGTTTACAATCAATTGAATCAAATTTTTCTTTCTTTTTTTTGGGTTGTGGTAAGAAGGAAAAATTTAAAGGTTTGTTTTTTGTAAGCAGAAATTGGGTATTTAAATATATAAGGATTTATATATTTCATTGTTTGTAACAAAACGATTTCTGCAAAGTATCCGGTAAATTTATGGAATTTGAGAAAAAAAAAAATTTTAAGTGAATTTTAATGTTTTTTTAATTGGAATTGTCCCACATTTTTGGGTTAAGAAAACGAAATTTTGGAGTTGAGTTTCATTTTTTGACTGAAATTAATTTTACACTAAATTTGTGTATATATAGTTCGTTTGTGTTTTGGCTCGTTTCACGCGCGCGTGGATTGGCGCGTTTCGGCCATTTAGATATAGTAAAAAGGATTTTCTTTCCTTTTTCTCTTGCTTTTCGCGTCGGTGCGCGAACTTTTCATTTTTGTTTTTAAGTGGAATTTTGCGTTGGAGCGCAAATAGTTGTTTGTTTTTGTGCTTTTTTTGGGTTTAAATTAGAATGAATTAGTACATTTTGAGTAATGTATCGAAATCGACAGGCAAGTTTTTCACCTTCGTTGGGATGATTTTATTGTTTGTTTAAACCAAAAATAGCTAATCTTAAACTTAAGTTTTTCTGCTTAAATTCTGTTGTACATACGATATTAGGGATAAGTTTTTTCTCTTTTTTTTTTTTGTTTCGCTTTGCTTTCCTCGTTTGGAAGTCCATTTTTTCTTTTGTCGTTTTCGAAGAAAAATGGATAGATGTAATTATCGGACGAGTAATATCCCTACGGTTCCAATTTTTACGTGGACGAATGCGGTAACGTGGTACCCCCATACGTGGACGAATGGTTGGATGCATTAGAGGGATATTACGTTCATTATAACGTTCGCGGTGATATCGCGAAGAATCAGATGGTTACTCACTTCTTACACGACGAAGACGGAAGCGCCCTATGAAGAGACTGTCCCAGACATCACGAGGGAAGTTCTCGATGAGGGAAATTTTCCGGGGGAAGTGGTCTGTGACGAGATCGTCCCAGATGAAGTCCCTAATCACGACGCAACTTTTGCTCATACTTGGAAGAGTAGTGAGCATTGCGCGGATTTTTCGAGGGATCCCCTTCTTCTGTAAATTTACGTGAGGTCACGGAGAACTCGCCTATGTTCCTTGGACATGATGCAAGTTCGGTTTATGACCTCGACGAACTCGAAAGAAAATTGCCACTCGTTTTCGTCCTATCAAAGGGAGTGATGCATCTCTGCATCGCTCTACAGGACAACGTTCATTCGATTCTGTTCTTTCTAATCAGAAGGTTTGGAAATCGAAACTGGAGCCATCAGCCACTTTGATTTCACTGCAAAAGGACCAACTACACGAAACGAAGAACAGTAATCATAACGTCGGTTTATCCCATTTACAAATTGTTTATTACCCTATTTCCAGTTCAAGTGCTACCACACGTACCCCCTATACCCGTTTAGGCTATACCCGTGCCTTCATGCACTACGTACTAAATTATTGAAAGACACTCGAGACGTGGAATGATTGATGTCGGAGGCAATTAGCCACCAACGCGTACATCCAGAAACTTGAGCAATGTCCACATGTAACCTTTGAAATTTCATACTTTCCAAGTTATAGAGTTTAGTCAATTCCAAAGTTCTAAAAAAAGTTCTCAAAACGACACTATAACCTTGCAGAATTCGTATCAATTTCACTTAAGTGCTTTTTCCAATAGCTCATTGAAATCCATTTCTCTAAAATTTTGTTCTTAACGTTCGATAAGACAATCGCGTATGATTTAAAAGTGTATGCACACGGTGAATTTAGACCAGTGTAAAAAAGTGGACCTAAAGAAATCAGACTACAAGTGCTCAAAGGACACACAAGTGACAGTTAATTATAAGTGTTCATTAGTGCATAAGTATAAATTTTAATGTAAAATTTAACTGATGAGTAGAGTGGATTAACTACTCAGTAAATGTATTTTGTTAACTATTTCTTTTGTCTTTATGTAACAGTATCTCCAACTACTTCTTTAAATAATATCTTTGCCTTTATAAAACCCTATATCCAACTGCTTTTGTTTGAGAGGATTTTTCAAACTAACCCCCGAGTACCAACTCTGGGAGGTGAGCCATGTGGAAAAGTGTTTCCACGAGAAAATAAATTTGTTAAAATTTAAAGATTTTATCATTCTGTTTGTATAAATTAACATATTAATCCTTTAAAAGATATTATTCTGTTCATCTAAATTAAAATATGATTCCGTTACATTCTTAATTTTGTATAAAGTGTCTCATTGCCAGTGGAAAGCTTGGCGCCCTTTTTCTTAACCCTAACGAAAACAGTGTTGCCACATCTAGAATCTTAACAGAGATTCCTAAATTGTAAATGTTCTTTTCAATTATTATAAATCACATAAAAGAGTTAAGTGTAAAACTACAATTGTATAAATTCTTTTGCTAATATCCAATTTTACCAATTCTCTTGTTAATATCATTATTAGAGTAGGATTTTGCATGTTTAATAGTCTTTTGTAAAACGTGGCAACATGTGGGTTTCCCCAGGACAAAGGGAACCGCCTTGAGGAAGGCAAGACGCCTTGAGACGGGAGTGAGAGTCTCGCCTTGGCCTCGAGTGGGTGTGAGTGTTCCGCCCTTGGGCCGGGCCGTTTCGGCTGGTCCCCTTAGCTTTTTGATGTAAGCATTTGCTCGTTAATAACTTCTCTCTATCAAGTGTTGTGTAAAGGATTTCATTTCTAATATTCTGTGTTAAATATAGAAGGACAAAAGTGTGATGCGTCATTTTATAGCCTTCCAAAAGAAGCATTCCCTTCTCTCAACGGGCCGAGAGAGAGAGAGTACGCCATCAACCGAAGGTATAAATTGTTGTCTTCGAAATTCGCAGTCAGAATAAATTAATTAAACGGTATAAACTTCCTTGTTGGTGCGAGGAAGCGACATACCGAGAACACCTGTGAAACGTCCTTGTGGACCGAGAAATTTAACATCATCATCATTTCGCCGACATATATATATATATGGTGATGTCGTGGTTAGCGTCGCTGACTACGAAACCATCGGCCACGGGTTCGAGACCCGACGACAGCCGGCGCGCAGCAAAACCCAGCTGTTCATCCTTCCACACAATAAAGAAAGTGGTTGGTAGATAAATGGGTACCCTAGGTGGCCTAGTGGTTAAGTCGCTGGGCTGCTGATGGGGCGTGGTTCGGATTCCACGTTAAACTGTAGGTCTAAGGTGGAGTGAAAAGCTTGACTTTCGTCAGAATGAACAATTCGGGCGGAAGCTAACCAAAGGTTATAAAATATATATATATATATATATATATATATATATATATATATGGGAAAGCATCCCGATATAGTTTTAGGTATAGAAATAATATTTCTGTATTTTCCTATATACTTTGTAATAATATGAGTATATAAGACCTTCATAATAATAATTAACCCATTAGTGCCGAAAGTTGATCAACTGGGATGATTTTGCTGAAAATTCAAACGGAGGCTAATAAAAGGGATGTAAATGACTACACAAAGTTTTATTTTCAAATCTTTATTAATTACCAAGATATAAGGTGTCCGTTTTTACGGACGCCAGGCACTAGGCGGATAGGAACTAAATAGTTGTCATTTATGCTTAGAAGACGTTACAATTCTCTTTTCATAAAAATGATTACATTGAAATCATCAAATGCAGTGGCTGATATTTATGCACACAAAAATATATTTATATAATATCATACATATAATACATACATACACGAAATGCAGTGGCTATTTATTAGTATGATATTGAAATTAGCTTAAATTAGTAATCAGTATCATTTTTGTGCTACTGGACATGATATGCTTTGAAGCATTTTGGGTGAAGCCCGATGTCGCACTTTTCGCATTGAAAGTGACTTTTTTCAGCGCAATGCTTGCATCTTCTTTCTCTTTCGATGTATACTTATCCAGTGTCCAATGTTATCATAGCGACCTATATTTGCGAAATGTGAGGACAGTCTTTTACCTTGAAGCTTTGGAGTACCGTGTATCTTCATTAGAGAAAGGGTTATATTTTCAATAAATTGAAAGAGAGTGATTGTGTGTCCGGCTTTGTTCATCAAAATGCATGCATTATTTACGGAAACAGATATCATGTAGGAGAATATCGGCCACCACCACTTCCTCTGTCTAATCCGAATTCGGTATGTGCCAACATTTTGATCCATCTGATCAACAAATCCCATGTACTTATTATAATTTTGAATGGATTCAGGCTGTGGCACTTTAACATATTTCTTCTCCGTTCTATCCCATTTTTCTGTTGAACTTATTTTCTGTTTCAAAGTTGGACACCAGAATGACATCATTATTATCCTTCCAGTTTATAATAATCAAGTTATCTGATACTCTGTAATCAGAGAAGCCTCGTACGACCTTCTTCATTTCAGATTTTGATTTCAGTGAACACTTCTCTGTTCTGTTTTCTCTGCAAGTTCCCGATGCACAAATACCTTGTTTAGATAGCTCATCAATGAGGCCAAGACCAGTAAAGTAATTGCCAAAGAACACTTTATAACCTGCATCATTAGGCACACGAGCTTGAGAAACAAGCTGCAACACAACATTGCCATCAACGCCAATCTTTCCGTCAGTTGTTAATGTTTGATTTGAATTCTTTCCCATGTAGATATCAAAAGAATGCAAATATCCGTTCTTTGAACACAGGGCCCACATTTTGAGGCCAAATCTGATGGGCTTACCTCTGATAAGTTGTTTTGCATAGTGTTTACCGTAATATGGTATCATGCTCTCGTCTACAGATAGATGTTCTTCCAAACCACTGTGCTGAAGAAACTTTTCTTGCAAATGATCAAACAATGGCCTCAGCTTATAGGCTCGATCATCAGTTTGGTTTGTATTGTCAGCCAAATGAATGTTCCTAAGTATTGCTTCGAATCTATCCCTCCTTATATGTTCGGACAGTACTTTCGGTACATTGTCCTCAGATGACCAATATTTTCTTTTATTTGGGAGAGGGCAGTGCTCAGAGAGCAATAAACCTGCAATAAATACAAATAATTCAGACTCCGATAAATTTAGATTACGATTAATTTGAGGAGCGTAACTATTGCTTTGTTCAATTAGTAATTTCATCAAATCTTTGTCAAAAAAAAGCTGAAAAAATTCAACGGGCGAAGAACAAGTTTTTGATTGTTCAGATATTTCTTTCGGTTGACAATCAGTTGTGAGGGATATTGCAGGTTTAATTTTCCTCCATTTTCTAAGCATTATCTTTTTTTGAGGGTTCTCTTTTACTAAATCAGATGTGCTTTCATCGTATGTATCTAATGCATTTTGATAATTTGAATATCGAGTATGAAAAATTTCCGCATTGGCTTTCAAGACTCCTTTCTTCAAACGGATTGAACTGCCAGCGGCTTCATCATCTGAATGGTCACTGTCACCATCTGACAATTCATCAGTATTGGGAAGTCTCATGTAAACATTACCACCTGTATCCAGGTCCTCTAGAATAGCCAAAGCAAAGCTTCAGCAGTTGTCAGTCTGAAAGAAAAAAAAATGCAAATGTCGCAAAAGGTAAAAAAGTAACAAATAACTAATAAATAAATAATAAACAAAATAGTAATTAACTAATAAACAAAACAGTAATTAAATAATAAACAAAGTATCTATTTAGTTTCCCCAAATTTAACACAGAAAACGTTTCTTGTAGAGTTCATTGAAAATGGACACTTGAAGGTGAAACATAACAGCACTCTACTGCCGAGTGTCCGTTATAACTGACACTGATTTTTGAACAAGCTATTTAGAAAATATAACAGACATATTCGATATTATGTGGTTTCATCATCTAGAGCAACATATGAACTTAGTGTCAGTATATAGCTATCTACTGAAACTACATTACAGAACTAACAAAATATTCACTTTTTACTAACTTCGTGAAAATACTCCGATTCGCGACAGCCATCTTAATGTTATGATGCTAGTGAAAGAAATGTTGCCAGATGATAGTTGTGTTTTTTTTGTGAAAAGTAATCTCAAAACAATAATTATCGTGTTATTATAATGAAATATTCTAAAAAATAAATGCACTCAGAAAGTAACGCACATTTTTCAGCGTCCATTAAAACGGAAACCAGGCACTAATGGGTTAAAACAGAATAGATCATTTCTCCGAAGAGTTCACAATTTATTTTTAATTAAAAAATTATGAGGGCATTACTCTGGCAACTGACAGATTTTCTATATATATATGTGGTGTAGTGGTTAGCGTCGCTGACAACGAATCCATCGGCCACGGGTTCAAGACCCGACGGCAGCCGGCGCGCAGCAAAACCCAGCTGTTCATCCTTCCACACAATAAAGAAAGTGGTTGGTAGATAAATGGGTACCCTAGGTAGCCTAGTGGTTAAGACGCTGGGTTGCTGTGGGGCGTGGTTCGGATTCCACGTTAAACTGTAAGTCTAAGGTGGAGTGAAAAGCTTGACCTTCGTCAGCATGAACAATTCGGGCGGAAGCTAACCAAAGCTGTATATATATATATATATATATATGCAGTAAAATCACAGAATAACACGTGATTTTATTAATATATATATATATATATATATGACGCAAACCCACAAGGAAAAAGAAAAATGATTCCAAGGCCTTTCGTGTATTCAGAAGTATACCTCGTCAGGGAATGAAGGGTGGAGGCGAGATGCCCAAAAATATATACAATGGGACAGAAAAAACAAACCAAAGATTAACAAGAGTTGATTAGAGGCAAAACGTATTTTAACAAGATATTGTCAATTTTATACATTCCCGTACTGTTATTGAAATTATTTTTAAAATGGATAAATGCACATTTTAGAATATTCTTTCGATTATATCTGTGTTTTTAACGAGAGCTTTAGAACTATCCCACTTAATACTATGATTACATCTATACATATGGTTAAACAATGCATTAGAATTATTTCCTGTTCTACACGCATATTTATGCTGTTTTACCCTAATATCTAACGTTTTACCGTTTGGCCTATATATACTAAGTCACATTGTGTACATCCGATCGAATACACACAACCAACAAGATTATCCGGGCTATTGTTTATTAAGCGTGATTTTACAGTATTATTATACTTAAAGACTACATTGATACCAATTGCTTTTAGTAAAGTCGGAAAATATTGAAAATTTACATGGTAAGGTAGGCTAAGGATATTTTTACGCTCAAATTCCTTTACAGTTACACTATTATAATACCTATTCTTGGCTTTCCTAAGGCAGTTATCTAAAAATGAAATAGGGTAACATAAGTTAGTACCAATATTCATTATATTGCATAACTCGGAATCTAAAAATTCAGGACTGACAACTCTCAATGCTCTAAGAAACATAGCAGATAAAACAAAAGATTTAATCGCGGGATGATGGTCGGAATAAAAATGCACATAAGAGTTATTATTAGTAGGCTTACGATAAACTTCAAATTTGAACTGATTAAAGCATCTCCGAATTTTTAGATCCAGAAAAGATAAGCTTCAGTCACGGAGCTAACTGAGCTAACAATAGGCCTCATGGGATTATTAACTTTATGTGTTTTTTTATGGTAGCGATGGATTAATACTAAGAAACTTAGAAAACCCATTATGGGCTTTCTAAGCAGTTTCTTAGTATTAATCCATCGCTACCATATTTGTACGGTTTAGTAAAAACACATAAAGTTAATAATCCCATGAAACTTATTGTTAGCTCAGTAGGCTCCGTAACCTTATAAGCTATCTAAATGGTTAGTTAGTTTATTAACGCCGTTAGTGGGCTGTATTTCCAAGTCACATATTGTAAATAACATGGATCTTATTGACAAACTGAAGTTTCCTAATGACCCTAATTTCAAACTGGTTATTCACAAAAGTCCTGGTTGATGACCTACTTCATTTTTTTAAAAGATAAAATCTCTAAATATTCTTTCCCTATGCAACACAACACTCTTATTGAGTTAATTAAGCTTTGCGTCAAAGATTGTAAATTTCAGTTTGAAAATAATTTTTATGCTATGTCGTTTGGATTGGCGAAGGGAAATCCCCTTTCACCGGTATTGGCTAACTTACATATGAAATTTTTTGAAAGCAGAATTTTGCCTACAATTGTTAATTTTAACCTTGTTTGGTACCGGTATATGGATGATATTTTATGCCTTTGGCCTAATAATTTGGATGTTGACTTATTTCTTGATAGGCTCAATAGTTTAGTCACATCTATTAAGTTCACGGTTGACAAAGAAAATGACGGAAGCTTATCTTTTCTGGATCTAAAAATTCGGAGATGCTTTAATCAGTTAAAATTTGAAGTTTATCGTAAGCCTACTAATAATTAATAACTCTTATGTACATTTTTATTCCGACCATCATCCCGCGATTAAATCTTCTGTTTTCTCTGCTATGTTTCTTAGAGCATTGAGAGTTGTCAGTCCTGAATTTTTAGATTCCGAGTTATGCAATATCATGAATATTGGTACTAAATTATGTTACCCTATTTCATTTTCAGATAACTGCCTTAGGAAAGCCAAGAATAGATATTATAATAGTGTAACTGTAAAGGAATTTGAGCGTAAAAATATCCTTAGCCTACCTTACCATGTAAATTTTCAATATCTTCCGACTTTACTAAAAGCAATTGGTATCAATGTAGTCTTTAAGTATAATAATATTGTAAAATCACGCTTAATAAAGAATAGCCGGGATAATCTGGTTGGTTGTGTGTATTTATTCGGATGTACACAATGTGACTTAGTATATATAGGCCAAACGGATAAAACGTTACATATTAGGGTAAAACAGCATAAATATGCGTGTAGAACAGGAAATAATTATAATGCATTGTTTAACCATATGTACAGATGTAATCATAGTATTAAGAGGGATAGTTCTAAAGCTCTCGTTAAAAACACAGATATAATCGAAAGGAATATTCTAGAATGTGCATTTATCCATTTTAAAAATAATTTCAATAACAGTACGGGAATGTATAAAATTGGGTTCTAGGACAGTTCATACCAGGATAGCTCATACCAGGGCAACTTATACCCAGACAACTCATACCTAGGACAACTCATACCTAGGACAACTCATGCCTAGGACAACTCATACATAGGACCAGAAAAAAAATGAAAAATTAATGAAAACATTTATTTTGTAAAATTAAAAATTAAATTTAACATTTAGAATTCCTGCAAGTTATATATATATATATATATATATATATATATATATATATATATATATATATATATATAATTTATATATATATGCCCAGTTAGGTTCATTGAATGCCCGGGTAGGTCAACTGAATGCCCGGTTGGGTTCATTGAATGCCCAGTTAGGTCAACTGTACGCCCTTGACGATTGGTTAGGTTTAGTCGTGATATTTTCGTTAAAACTAACGAAAATATCACGACTAAACCTAACCAATTGTCAAGGGCATACAGTTGACCTAACCGGGCATTCAAATTTTATCCTATGTAAATAATGGTTCTCTATTTATTATATGTTTGCAATAAATTATAAATTTGTTGTTATTGTTTTCTTATCTTATTTTGGTTAATTTGCAGAGTTTAAACTTTCGGGGTGGATATAGATGAAAAGATCAACATTGGGGTGCCAATTGATGAGGAGAGTATGAGTTGTCCTAGGTATGAGTTGTCCTAGGTATGAGTTGTACTAGGTACAGGAATCATTTTTCTTTTTCTTTGTGGGTTTGCATCATTCATTCATTTCACGTGTCTAATTGTGAAATTCATCCCATATATATATATATATATATTTTTTATTGGGGTTGTTTAACCTCCTTCGCAACATCTAAGGTCATATGACGGAGGGGACCTACAGCTTTACGTGGGATCCGAACCACGGGTCGCTACATAATCTGGGCGCGGAGGACGGTCACGGTCTCCCAACCAACTACTACCCAGACCCAATGTCGCTTAACTTCGCTGATCTCCGGGAAGCGTTGTTACGACACTGGCCACGACGTAGCCCATATATATATATATATATATATATTTTTTTTTTTTCAATATTTATTACATTTTGAAAATAATATATGGCATTGTTGAAACTGGGCAGGCAACGACAGTTCAACAGTCGTTGCCAAACTGGACTGGGGTTATCTACGCCGATTCAAATTGTTTTAGCTACGTCACCACGTTTCACTGCGGTTTTCTCTTATTAATATATAACATTGTGAATTGTTCTCAGGTTGGTAGGTAGGTAGTACAGCTAGTTGGTGTGTAACTTGGCTGTTGTTGTTTGTTCTTGATACTAATGTAAACCATTTTGAAGTGTTCATGTCAATATGGAAATTAGCTCATGAATTTACTTGAAATAATATTTATTTATGATGATCCTTTTTAAATCAAAATTATATACAGGGTGTTTATAAAGTCCCCCTCTATTTCAGTGTAAACGTAGCAAAATGGGTAAAATTCAATAACAATATAATAGAAGGCATACATTTAATGAATACTTAACATGAATACTTATATACATGAGTACCATCAGTATCTCTACAGAGTTCGAATCTGTCAGCAGCATTGCGGAATACATTTTGGAGCATGACAGGGGTTATTTTTGTAACTGCTGTTACGATACGAGCACGTAAATCTTGCAGATATGTAACCCTCGTTTGATAGACGTTTGATTTGATAAAGCCCCATGCAAAGAAATCCAAGGGCGTTAGGTCATGAGATCGAGCCGCGTAATGACAAAGTGTCCCATCTTTTTGAAGGACGGCGGTGTTTAAAATGCCATCTGAATGAAGCTGGGACATTTACGTGCTTGTATCTTAACAGCAGTTACAAAAATAACCCTTGTCATGCTCTAAAATGTGTTTTGCAATGCTGCTGACAGATTCTCAATAACTAAATTAACTTAACATAACTAACTAACTTACTTACTTACTTACTTACTGATTTACTTACACCTTTTAACTATTTGTCTTATAATATTAAATATGAATTTATTTACCCTGTATACAGTATGAATTTGTTCAAGCTCAGATTGTATCTGTCAGTGCTGTTCCTTATAAATCGAGTTAAATCATAGTTGGCTTGTGGTGTATTATAATGATATTTTATTTTATTTTGATGTTTCTAAAATTCATTATATTTGCTCTTTAATTCTGAATATTGCTGCATTATCAATTTCATAAATAAACTTAAACTTTTCATTTATTACTACTACTACCAATAATAATAATATTAAATAATCTTTTTAATCATATTATTTACTATTTAACTTGTTCTATTTAGTTATTTAGCCTATTTATAGATAAGGGTTACTGTGGAATTTCCCAGTCTTTAGTTCAATTTTCAATCGTTTCCTTTCACTATTTAAACTAAATTTATTTCAAAAATTATTCTCATTTTCGTTCAAATTATTTATAGATATATATCGGTTAATATTTCATTTTGTTAAGTTACCATTTAACCTTACCATAATCATATTCTTGGCCATCATATTCATCAAATATGCAACATTTAATTTTATCACATTTGTGTTGAATTTAATTTAGAATCAGTTAAAAAAAATTTCAAATTAAATATTCATGTTCGTAAACAACCTTTCAAAATCTACTGATCTTTTATTTACTGATTATAATTATCACTGTTCAACAAAGCTTTTCTCCTTTTGAAAAATGTGGGTGATTCTTATGTTCATTTTTACGATGAATACGAAAATGAAAACAGATTTTTCTGTCACCCAATTAATCCTCAGTTTGCATGAAGACGTCCAAAACATTCGTATATCTTTTTTTTAGAATTTTTAAATTTATCCTTTATACCTTTTTCATCTTTAGCATGGTAATATCGTTCGGCGGTTAAAAAGGTGTCCTTCGCTTCGTTTGAAAAGTTGAGGACATTTCCCAGATAGGCTCGTAGGTGATAATACCCCGTTCCTACCGAGATGTTAACCTGATTTAAATACAACTCACACTGGCTGAATATGGAGTGTAAAAAGTTGGTTTCAGGGTATGCACAGTAACTATCATCGCAGTCCGTTCCATCTGAATGGGCTATACGCAGTTTAGCGTACATGTGCATGCAGCTCGGGTCAAAAAGTAAGGGCCTGAGCTGGGTATCACGAATTCTATAGGGGCACTCGGCGAACTAATTGTGTTAATGAGTTATTTGTAATAAAGTCGCTATGCTCAATAGAGACCTGAGTGGGGGGCATATCAAAGAGGGACAGTTCCGATTTACAGCGTTATGAACTACACGGATGGATGAAACGCGCCATGACGAGTCAGAAATAGTGCCACCTCTTTCGACAACTAGTAATCAGCCTATGATTCGTGAGAGTAGTGTCCTCAGCTTATATCAGTTAAAAAAATGATCAGCGATAGGTTTCATACGCTTAGAGAACTTCTTTTTTGATTTCCTTTTACGTTTAGCGCCACGTGATGGTAACCCCTTCTTCCCGGCAGATCTCTTCTTTCCGCCACCACACATTTTTCTCTTTGCATCTTTGATGATTTCGTCCCGTGTACGTTTTAAATGTTTTTTTATAGCTTCTTTAGGCTTAGTTCCACCTATTATGTCTTCTGCCACGTTAAAACCTGTTTGTAACGCCTTCCGGCCTAGGTTCCTGGCACCCCTCTTCAACAGTGGGACAGCGGTGCGTAGTATGGATGAAAAAATGGATTCAAGCCCAATCCCACGCTAGTATCTCACTCCTGGATAGACTGTGAATGGCCTTCGGGTCATTATAAAAGGCGAAAGTGTAGTTTCACTGTTAAGCTCCCATCACCGAATGGGAAATTTTTTCCCTCAATCGTTCTTATATATATCGAGATGATGGTCAATAGATTAGTCGCAACATTCACATAATGGGGCTTGTCATATGTAATGCTCAAACTTTTCCCTCTATGGTTGGGGATGTGTGCAATGCAGCAGGCGCGCCTGGGTGTCACCAACAAATTGGTGCTCTACGATATTGCTGTAAATATAGCACATGTCTGGAGGTGGAGAGCTTTCACCCAATTTCTCCATTTTCAATTGATACATTAAGCTAGACGTGTCATGTGCGCCTCGTGAAAGGTATCTCTTTGGAGAGCTGCGCTATATCGGCCCTCGGCCACAATTGTGAACAGCTCTTTATCTTTAATATTTCTACTAAGCGTTGACTTTAACTTCAATGTGCATGCAGGCGTGTCTATATTTACGACTTCAAAAAGTAAATCGTTTGTCAGGTACGACTTTTCAAGCCTTCTTGTTTAACCCTTCTCGTCTAAGGTTATGCCTAATTTTTCGCACTCATCGATTCTTCTAAGGATCAGAAATATGATTTGCGCATTTTCAAGAATTAAAAATTTGGAGACTAACTGGCGTTCACATAAACCTACCTCATACGAATAACTCTCCAATTCAATGGGTCCGTGGAGTTCTGTTACAAAGTTGGCGAGGGTGTTATTAGGATGTACAGACAGAGAAGAAGAGGACGGGAGTGTGACATAGAAGTGGCTAGGCGCCATATTGCATACTAATTAAGCTTCATTATTGTAGCAGCTTTTATATAGGTGTTGAAGCTTTCTGGGTAACCCAGCCATTTCACCAGGTACATTTTTCTCTTTCCTGAATCTTTGCTGCCTAAAATTTTTTCAATTTTAAACACACTTTTCCTAAATTAAATGTCACTTTCTGCAACTCCTGGCGGTAAAAGCCTCCAGCGATCTCTTCCCCATTCAAATCTTCAACGTAATACATCGTTATCTCACCTTTAGGTCTCATAGCACGAACTTTAAAAATCTCACGTGTCCATCCTTGCTCAAATTCTTTCTCGAATTTATTTTCCGAACGTGATAGCCTTACCTAATCATTTATTTTGAAATGTGTAGACTGCAGTGGTGGTGCTCCATCTCTTCTCACCTCTAAAACTTCGTTAGGTGTTGTGCCAATCGTACGGTGGTGTGAACGGTTTTATGATGATGCCAATGACCCGAGAACGTTTATATATCTGTATGTGTTTTTATGTGTAAAATGGCGGTGCATGTGTTCCTTTATGGTACGTTGAACTCTTTCAGCTAAAGAGACCTTATGTATAGAACTGCTATGTAGTAAGTGATATTAAACTCTGTCAACATGTTCTAAAAAGCGCGACCTATAAATTCTTTCCCCATATCCGTACAAAAATAGCCAGAAACCCTTTCTTCTTTTAACATCAACGTTTTGGTCGCTTTAGCAACTGTTTCAGGCGATTTATTTTTCAGGGGAATTAGCCACAGATATCTAGAGAATACATCTATTATGAACAGGATGTAGCGGTATCCGTCATTATACACTGAATATCTTTGCATGTCTGCTAAATCCGCTTGCCAAATAGAGTCAATCGAATCCGCGGTTGTCTTGGCCGTTTTAAACTTTTTTCTCACCGGTTTATGTGTATAAGCATCCTGTTCCCGAAAAAACCGCTCAACATCTTTTTTCCCTACTCCGTAAACACTTCTGTACAGTCTATTAACCCCACCATAGGAGGCGGGGTTAGAAATGTCATAATAGCGTTTACTTAATATGTTAGCCATTTGCGTATTTTAGACACGTGGATAAAGTTGGCTGTTTGTTCTCTTCTTTCTCTTCTTCAGAGACGCTGCTGCTGGGGGCGATGGCGTACTCAGTTGTGACACATGCGAGACTTGTTCCAGGTCTTTTAACCTATTCAGATTACCTATCAATGTTTTGGGGACATTTATTTGTTGTAGTCTTGCTTTAATATGCTTCCATCCTGTTGGTGAGGGCCTGTCCCACTTTCTCACCAGATCATGAATAATATCAACGATGTTGGATCCTTGTACTCTTGTTCCTTCAACAATGACCTCGCCTGTATCGGCCCACTGTATGATGGGGTCCTCACTCAATAGATTATAAAGACTTAAGCCTTTATTCCTCAATGTATGTGGGAGACTGTTTTTTAACACATGTTCGATGTGTTGTGTTCCGTTGTTCTTTGGTTGGTCATCTCTAACGTCGGGCCCAGGTCCTGTGTTGCCATGCTCAGGGCTACTCGCGCTGTGCCTAATAACGACGGGGATCTCTGTCGGATTCTTATAATCTTCGTACTCGTGAAGAAATTTCTGCAAACCCTCTTGGTACAAGAGCCTTTTCTCATCAGGTGACTTTTCACTGTTTAATAGGGCTAGCAACTCGTTTTCCATTCTTTTAAGCCTACTTTTACGGGGTTCTAGAGCCGCGTCTGGAATCTTTGAACTTTGCAATGAAGCATACACCTCGTGCAGAATCACAACCACTTTCTTCATTATATTAATCTTGTCAGTAAAGGACCCAAAGCTGAAAATAAGATGGGTAGGAATGATCCTCCTCTTTGTACAATAATTCGCTTTTTCTTACCCACAGTTTGACTTTTATGAGAGAGCGCTCGTATTATGTTCTTGTAAAGACGTAAGCGAGCCTTCTGAGAACGTTTCATTGGCACATTACATTTTATAACATTAAGACAGATTTCACAGATGCATTTTAAAAAGTCGGAGTCGATATTTTTAACAAACATCTGTTGCAGTGCCTGGGGCAATCGTTGATAGATTTTTATTAATTCAAGATATTTCTTCAGCCTATTTGTTATTCTGGAATATACACCGCTTCAAGTTCGCGTGGGAATATATTCGTTCTTAGAAGCACCCTTACGTGTTTCGCGGATGAAGGTCACAAAGCAAATATCCATAACGCTGGCTTGTGGCTCCTTTATAAACCTCCAAAAACTCCTTACGTTGATTCGGGAACATTTGATTGGCTAATACTAGGGTTTCTTTCCCGGGAAACCGGGATCCCAGCTGTTTTTATTGGATTTGAAAATCCCGGGAATTGGACAAATATCCCGGGAAATCCCGGAATTTTAAAATGACTTAATTTATTTTTTATTGATTTATTTGTTTTTCTTTTGTTATTAGAAGGCTCTTGGGTAGAATTAAAGAAAACTGCATAATATTTACCACATTTTATTCTACTTTTCTGCTTTCTTAAATGAACACCTACTAGCATTAGCAACTTAGAGCAATCTAAACGTGGGCTCGTATGCCAAAAACTGGCCGAGGGAATGTCGCTTTCATAATTGATGAGCTAAGTCAACAAAGCTCAAGATTTGCCAAAAAAATGAAAAACTCTTTAATACAGAGGATTAGTGAGAGAAGAAATACTACTTTGGTTGGGATGATTCAGTATTTAAATGCTGGGAAAAAATATGAAAATTGTGCAGCTATCCTGGCTTGCCTACTTTACCAAAGAAGGAATCCTTATTTGAATCTGCAAAGATGACATTGTCAAGGCTTTTCAGTGAAGACGAGTCACAGTGAAGCTCTTCACATTCAGAAGAAGAGGAAAGTCAGGAAATTGCACAATCCATGACACTAGCAGACAAATTAGAACCAGTAATACAATCAAAGATAAAAACTATGCATCGTTCAACTTTTTCATGTCAGGTTCAGAGTTTAAGCAAGCATTTGAAGCAAGAACTGCAGTTATTCGAGACAATAGGGAACAGAACTTCAAACATCATGAATTTATTTGATGCACTGAAAACCATTCCGCCAACCTCTGTTGAATCAGAAAGAGCCTTTTCTGCAGCAGGTTTATTTATCACGAAGTTGAGAACTCGTCTTAGTGATAGAAGTATCGATTGTTTATGTTTTTTAAGAAGCTATTTTAAAAATGTTGATTGACTCTTTAAATATTTTAAGATAAAATATTTTAAGATAAAAGGATGAAATTATTTTTTCTAATGAAGTTTATTTTATTTTTATTTTTTGTATTGGCTGAATATTTTAAGATAAAATATGTTGAGATAAAAGGTATAAATTATTCTCTTTTAATGAAGTTTCTTTTTCTTTTTCTTTTTTTATTTGCAAATGCACTTAATTATAATTAAAGGAATATAATATTTTAGCTTTTTATTTGTCCCCTGCAGATGAATAGCATGATAAATATTATGCTTAATAAATAATAAATAGCTACCACTGATTAGTAAACTTAATTCAAGTATTACAATGCAAAAGTGGTCATCTAGGCATAAGTAATTGGTTATTCCAATTCTAAAAGGGTACTTTATCACTGAACAATAAAAAAAATTACCGTTCTCTTAAATATACAACCATTTCCTGGATTTCCCGGGATCTCGGGAATTGGCTTCATTTTTCCGGGAATTCCCGGGATTTCCCGGGATGAAGAAAGCTGCATATAAGGAGAAACCCTAGCTAATACCCCAATTTGTGACACATCTCTACGTTGTGCGCATGTATCTATTTTTGAAAAATAGATTCTGGTTCATGAAGAATACGCTTATGTTAAAATGGTGGGAGAACACTATAAATGTCTCGGCAAACGTTTTATCCATTTCCAACATGAGATCGTAAATTACAATACCTGTATGCTCATTACCTTTTAATGAATTAACATTATATACACCCTTGTGGAACAAAATTTCATCTTGGTACTCGTTGAACACTGACTGATACGTCGAGTAGCACCATATTACTTTATGCACAAATTTTTAAAACATCTCCCCATTATCTTTAATGATTTTAAGCATAAATACAGTTTTTCCACATCCTGTAGGGCCAGATATAATACATGTGGAGGGGCTTGTGAACCTGAATTTTTCTACAAATTCCATCTCTAACACGTCACACCCCTAAGTGAGTCATTTACAAAATATCACAAATTTTGAGTGCTGCTCCTTATATTTTGTTTTCTTCTTCCACAGAACCGTGAATGACGACGATGTACAGCACCCCATCATCGATATCATAGACGAACCCGATGACTGTGCAGCTACAGAACCCTTACCCGCTGACGAACCCTCACCAGTGACACCTGTAGCATGCGGCAGTTCAAAGCGGAAGCATGATGAAGAGCTCTCCACGTCAGGTATAAAGCGTGCCAATAGTAGAGCCCTAACCCTCTACGTCTTACGACACATCCCCCACAATAGTACGTTCCTCAAATATGCCCCATTGTTCAGTTTCGGGTACTTCCTCCACAGCAGCTTCTCATACTGTGGAGGATGGTGTAACATTCGATTTGGTGCGCACCGCTACCCCCACCCCTGCCCTGACTAGAAATCGGTACGTGGTCAGGGTTGAACCTGGATCCCTGTATACCAACAGGACTGCGGCGCGTAGTTGAACGTATTGTGGAGTTTGCCCTTCAGAACCACGACGAACGTGAAGTCTGGACGAGGTTATTCTTCAGGTTAGGGTCAGATGAGGAGGACGATTTTTGGGTGGTAATACCGTTCAGACGCTTGGCGGCTGTAGATATAGAATATATCTTGGGGCGTATAATGCAAGCTTCTCAAAGTGGTACATCCTTCAATATGGACAACTTCATGGTAGATATTGACAGTTTTCCGGGTTGCGGGTTATAGAGCCACACCTTATACTCTTAATTTCAATTCTCCGGTTATTTACAGAAAGCATTTAAACGTCGATCGTGGTTGTGGTTTTATAGCAATAATTTTAGGTCATATGTTCAGTGTGCTAAATACTTGGACGCAAAAAATTTGGCCGCTCCACGGTTGTGCAGCGTGCCCGTAAACTGGATTCAGATTGTAAGCTTGAGTTTGAGTGTAATATGGGTCCTGAAGAACTGAGAAGGGTCGAGCAGGAAATGAATGCACGTATAGTCGTATTACTGTAGAATGGATGATCGTCGTAGGACTGTGTATGTTTTTAAAAGCAGCGTGAGAGATCATACAAGACCTCTACTTATTTTAGGATTGTTAGGAACATCGTATCTCCCCATCCGTAACATAAGGGCTCTCTACGCCAGTTATGATAAAAGTCGAAAATATGGAAGTCATCATGAGTTATGTAGGGGTTGTCTCGAGTTTGCTGATGATATGGTGAAACATTGTAAGGATTGCTTCATGGTATGTGAGCAGTGTAAAAGCCCCAAATGTGAAAGTCGTGTAGTTGAAACCGAGAAGAGGGAATGTAATGTGTGTAGACGTACATGTTTCAATAATAAATGCTTTGAGCTCCAGAAATCAAATGGCACTTGCAGGAAAATGAGGATTTGTAAGAGCGGTATATTTCACATGATGGATAATTGGGGGAATTTCAAACATAAATGCGATGAAATTCACTGTTCTACATGTCACGAAAAATATAAGGCGGATGGAGTGAAGCATGTATGTTATATGAAAGATGCTAAGCCTAAATATAGCCCTTGTATAACCGTGTACTACGATATAGAAACTTACACGAACGCTGAAACCAAAGAGGTCATTCCACATTTACTCGTAAGTCAGACTATCTGTGATGAGTGCATGGAGTTCGAGTGTGATGAGTGCCATAACTGTGGAAAACGGACAAACGTTTTTAAAACGAATGCACACGGTAGCCATGTGAAACTCTTTGTATTCTATATTGTCAAATTAGCAGACAAATTAAAAAAAATGACTGTGTATATTCTTGCCCATAACGGGGCGAAATTTGACACACAGTTCCTTTATAAGGAGCTGCTTGAACACTAGTTTTCTGCGATATTTACAGGTGAAAAGAGGAAACAAACTAATACAGATGCAGAGAAGAGGTAATGTACAGTTTAAAGACATCCTGCTGTTCACACCTTGTAAATTAGCAAAGCTACCCAAGGTCATGGGTGTAGCCGCTGAAGTTTCAAAAGAGTATTTCACTTACACATTCCTCACTAACGAACCTTTGAATTACGTAGAACGACCTCCAACCAAACATTACTTTAAATACACCAACACGAGTGATAGTGAGCGTGAAGATTTTGACCGCTTCTACAACAGTTTTAATGAAGCTAGTCCATACAATATAGCCGATGAATGTGAACGTTATTGCGTGAATGACGTACGTGTACTTAGAGTATGCTTTCAAACCTTTAGAAGGATGTACAAAACCCGTTTCATATGCGATCCGCTGCAAGTCGCGACCACGATCGCCTCATTATGTTTAACAGTGTTCAAGAATAACTTCATGCCTAAAGACACCTTAGCAATCATTTACAGAAACAACCCCCGCAGTTATGAGCACAAGGCTATTTACTGGTTCATACACCTACAGCAACAGACTGGGGTATACATAAAACATGCCCTCAACACGGGTGAAGTAACCGTTAAGGTCAGTGGTCGTGTTTTTTGGGTTGACGGACTAAGTGAGGATCCAGCCACTGGTGAGAAGACTGTGTATTCCTTTAACGGCTGCTGGTGGCATGGATGCCCGCGCGTTGAATGTGCCGTCACAGGGGATCTTTATGGAAGATCCCCCGCCGACAGCCTCGCATGGACCCGTAACCGTGATCAACTTATAGGCTCCCAGTTCGCTCACAAAATCGTGTAGGAGCATGAGTATGATGCACGGATGGAAACAGATGCCCAGTACCGTGAAGAAATAAGGGCCATCAAACGTTCAATGGTGCTGGACCCCCTCAAATGCGGTGACAGCTTGTTTGTAGGGCGCACAAACCCATTCAAGCTATACTTTCCGCTACGGAGGGCGTGAAATTCCACTACTACGACTTCTACTCTTTATACCCCTACGTGATGAATAACAATCCGTACCCCGTATGTGCGCCTGAAAAAATGGTGGGGCCCACCATACCAACCCTCGAGGAGTTTTCAGCTAATTTGAATGAGCGATACTTTGCACTCTCTTTCGTGGACGTGCTCCCCCTCGCGATTTATGGATGCCGATCTTACCCGTCGTTATACAGGGTGCACATAAAGTCAGGATCTATTTTTGTGAAGCACTTGGAAATTATATGGAATTCAATCATAAAATGATAAAGTGGTAACATTTATTAAATAATTAAGAGTAGGATTCGACGTGACGCCCATCAGTATCCCTGCACAGCTCAAATCGTTCCGCAGCATTTCTAAGCACATTCTGGAGCATTTGCGGGGTTATGTTATCTGCAGCAGTTCGTATACGTGTACGTAAGTTTTCAAGACTCGTAATCTTCGTCTGATAGACGTGCGATTTGATAAAGCCCCATGCAAAAAATCTAAAGGGGTTAAATCTGGTGATCTCGCTGGCCAAGGTCTGTTGCTTCCGCGTCCGATCCAGCGATTTGGAAAACGTCCATTTAGATAATCCTGAACAATTTTGGCATAGTGACAAGGAGCACCATCATGTTGATAGACGACGGGGATAGGATTGTTAGTACCGTCGTCTATCAACATGATGGTGCTCCTTGTCACTATACCACAATTGTTCAGGATTATCTAAATGGACGTTTTCCAAATCGCTGGATCGGACGCGGAAGCAACAGACCTTGGCCAGCGAGATCACCAGATTTAACCCCTTTAGATTTCTTTGCATGGGGCTTTATAAAATCGGACGTCTATCAGACGAAGATTACGAGTCTTGAAAACTTACGTACACGTATACGAACTGCTGCAGATAACATAACCCCGCAAATGCTCCAGAATGTGTTTAGAAATGCTGCGGAACGATTTGAGCTGTGCAGGGATACTGATGGGCGTCACGTCGAATCCTACTCTTAATTATTTAATAAATGTTACCACTTTATCATTTTATGATTGACTTCCATATAATTTCCAAGTGCTTCACAAAAATAGATCCTGACTTTATGTACACGCTGTACAGTAGATCACAAGCTCATGTTTCCCCTGTGCGTGAAGTGTGCAGAGGAGAACAACGGTGATTGTAACCATACAACCCACCAGCGTAAGATCAGGTGTATATACAAGCCCTGAGCTGGCCCTAGCCGTTCGCCATGGGTATAGAGTATTGAAGATACATGAGGTGTGAAGGTTTCAGAAGCTACCCAACCTTTTCACACCATATATAAACGCCTTTTTGAAGGATAAAGTAGAAGCATCAAGATATCCGCGAGGGGTTGATACCGAAGATGAAAAAGCGACTTATATTCAGCGTTACCGTGCCCATGAAGGTATACAGCTTGACTGATCCCAAATTGTTAAGAATCCTGGCAAGCGCTTTAGTACAAAGTTGTGCCTAAACAGTCTTTGGGGGAAGTTTGTACAGAATACCGGCAAAGGAAATGTCCATTTGACACAAAGTTATAGTGAAGTCAGGGATTATGCCAACGCTCCCGATAAAGAGGTTATGGAGACCGTGAATGTAGGTAGTACTTACATAATAAAGTACAACATCACCGAACTGGCCACAGATACCTCACGGGTTACAAACATACCTGTAGCCAGCTTCACAACGGCCTACGCCCGCATCAAACTTTGTGGTCTACCGCACTCTCTTGGACGCAGGGTGTTGCACGCTGACACAGGTAGCGTGATATTCACAGCGAGGGAGGGTGAATACATGCCTGCTATTGGGGAATTCCTCGGAGAGCTAACTGATGAGATCAAGGATGAGTATGATGATGGTGCATACGCAGTCTCGTTTGTATCAACAGGACCAAAAACCTATGGGGTACGGGTGAGGGTAGGGGATGATATGAAGTATATCGTGAAGGCTAAGGGTATCACGCTTAACCATGCGAACCGTCGAGTCATTAACTTTGACTCTTTGAAGGATCTAGTGTGCTTGGAAGCTGAGGGAGACCAGCCACCCCAACTGACTGTGGGGACGCACAATTTTCGGGCTCCGAAACTGTGGTGTGTGAAGGAACTTAGGGGCACGAAGGTATGCTGTAACACCTATAGGAAGCGTTACCAAGTGCCTGGTACCTATGATACCGTACCCTTTGGTTACCTTAATCCTTGATTGTATTTATATATATGTGTAATGTTAACGATATGTTTATTTATCACGTATATTTGTTTCAATTAAGGTTTCATTTTTTCCTTTGCGTGTGTACAGTAAAAAGCTAAGCTTCGCCCACTGTAAGATCTGTCACTTGACTCCTGCCACTACCTAAGCATATCTCTATCCCTGTGTGCTCAGTTGACCTCTGCATACCCTTGAGCTCAGACGTGTATTCTCCCGCGTAGACGAAAAATAGTAATGGCTACCTTTAATATTGCATGTTCAACGTTTATGAAGTGGTATTCGGCAAAGTGCCAAAATGTGGTGGATACTGAAAAACTCCCTACTCCCCCCTCCTTTAATACTTTTAAGGCTACATTGAGCCGTGCGAAGGACCAAGATGTTCAAATACTCTACGGGTATTCTGGCGAGGGCATTGTAGGATGTCGCAGTACAAACGATATATTGAAGTATGTTGTAGACCTAACCTTTATAAAAGCTCACATATACCGCGAAGTAGAAGAAGCAACTCGTTCAGAAGATAAGCAACGGTTATAGATAGTGAGTTTTGTTGATGAGTGGTGTGACAAGCGATATTATGTCATGTTACATCATACCGACTACTCATATCCTACGGTTGAGAATGTAAATCTTGTCATCATGGAGAATCTTAATTAGTTTTACTACTGTATTAATATATATCATGACGAGGTTTGTAGTGAAGTTGTGGCTAATGGGCTGTGTGAGTTTCTAACAGACTTTAGAGACGAGTATCGCTTGTTAAACAAAAAGGATAAATATGGGCATATGTTGCTTTCAAATAGTGCGCCGGATTGTGAAGATGTTTAGTTTGTGGAAATGAATGTCTGGTGAGTGATAAACCATTAAAACCGGTATTACTTCATGTAGCGGAAAATTCTGTTTGTCCAGGGGCACAAGTGTTCGAACAAGCCTGTACACGCTTCAGCAATTTATGGTGTGACTCGCTCCCCCCGGCGAGCCACCCACCCGTGTACCTCACCCCTCCGAAACACACGAGTTCTAACAAACTCGTACACGTTTCATCAGCGTGACTCACTCCGCCCGTCGAACCGATCCGTCCACCTGTGGTTCATAGTCATCTCAGAGCTTGAACCGAGTAGACGTGCGAATACGATGGAACTTCCTTTGAGAAGCATTCTCAACGCCTCGTACGATGTCTCCGTGACGAAGTCATTGCGCGTGTTCAGGCGGGAAACCGGCACCATTAACTATGTACTTGAAACGATTTGCAGGCAAGCAAACTCTGGTAAACGTAATGTTATTTATTTAAGTGTTGAGGAGATGAATAGAGTCTTCGTGATAGTTGAGAAGTGGGAAGACCGTTATAAAATACCCGCAGGTGTAGGTACAAGAAGAGAGCAGATTAGTGACGCCCCCCTCATATGCCGTTGTTTGCACGTTGTATATAAATAACGAACAGCCATGCATTGATATACGACTGATGTGGAAGAATGCATCTGATAATAACGTTCTTTTCCCTACGTGAAACTGTTTCATTCTTGACAGAATGTTTGAAATCGTAGGATTCCGCAAGCTGAAGCCTATATTAGATGCTCGTGTTATGGATATGATTTATTTTGACACGGTTCTTGAATACGCATACACCGCTCTGCTCGACGGATCTATCGAATGTAGGAATGAACAAGGCGAGAATGGTCTAGAGCTAGATACATATTTAAAAGGTTTAGATTCTTCGAAATATCCCAAACTTTGGTACAAAGCAATTGAGCGGTACAGGGTAGAGCTTGCCTACACTGTTCACCCTGAAGAGCTATACCTCCATATAATGAATAGCTGTCGTTACGACTTGGAAGATTATTTCAATTGCCGCTATGCAGAATGAAGAAGAGTTCACGATTGAAAAGCTCGGGACGGTAAGGAAAAACCCTCGATTAGAAAAGAGTGTTTATAAACTTGTATTTAATAATGATGTTGAGGTTAAGGATGACCTCTTTTTGCGTGCTTTTGATTGTATTCTAGCCGTGTTTAAAGATAACTTGCCAACCGAATGTAAAGTGGGCACAAAAATAGTATTGAACGATAGGAAAGCCATTTATATCGAGTATAGGCATCGGTATAACTTGAACGGTGAAGTGTTCCTTGGACGGTTTTACCGTATAGTGCAAAGTAATAACGATGTGAATGTAGACTCGATTACATATGAGTTTAGCGTTTTGCGCCGTAGAACAGAGAGTATTTTGATGTATATTTATTTATTTAATTGTGTGTGTGTATATATCGGGTGGTCCGAAAAAAATGACGCATTTTTTAAAAATTAATATCTCAGTAACCCCCTTCCTTATCATGACAATTTTTATATGCAAGATACTTTCAAACTTCTTTTTTTGAATGCAAGAAACGGAATTCTGATATCTTTTATAGTTTTCTCGCAATTAACAAAAGTAACAACATGGGTCAAAAAACAAAAATCGCAATATAATATCCGTTTTTTATACGATATCATTTTTATACGATATCATGCGATATTTTTGCAAGTTATTACAAAACTCTACAGGAATGAACAAGTCAAATTGTGGATATTTTTATTTTTAACAATTCGTCAGTACCCTTAATGATGTTGTCAGAGGAAGATCGTATTCTCATTAAAAATTGTTACTGTGAAAAAGGATGGAAGACTGGAAGGTTATTGCAAGAGTTTCCCGGCAAAAAGTGGAAAAGGCGTGCAGTGGAAAGACTCTTAAAGAAGATTCGCGAATCGGGAAGTACTGCCAGAAAACCAGGAAGCGGTAGACCTAAAACAGCTTCGGTTCCAGAAAATGTGGATTACATCAACGATAAAATCTGCTCTCAAGAAGATAAACCAGGAAGTCATTTGTCACAAAGAACAATTGCTAAACATTTGAATATTGGAAAGACTTCTGTACACCGAATAATTAAAGCACAAAAACTAAAAGCCTTCAAAAGAATAGTATCTTCTAGAAAAAGTGATACTGTTAAGTATAAAAGAAAACAAGGTGCAGAAAGTTACTTGATAATTTCTCTGTCGTTGATATTAAAAAGATAGTCTTCACGGATGAAAAAGATTTCACTCTAGAAATTCCGCGAAACCGTCAAAATGATGTTGTCTACGGGCGTGGTAAAAAGTGTGACATTTCAATAAACAGATTGTATCATGAAACGTCAAGATTCTCCAAAAAGGTTATGATATCTGCAGGGGTCTCTTGGAATGGCAAGACAGATGTTCATTTTATTGAAACTGAAAAGACAAAGGTGAATTCTGCAAATTACATTGAACTTTTAAGAACAAAATTGTTGCCGGATTGTCGTCGCCTGTATCAAGAAAATGATTTCATATTTCAACAAGATGGAGCACCGTCGCATACAAGCTACGCCACACAGTCGTTTCTGATTAGCAATACACCAAAATTAATAACGAAAAATGAGTGGCCACCACAAAGCCCAGATTGTAATCCTATGGACTACTCAATTTGGGAGTTACTAAAAGAGAAGGTTTACCGAGGTCGACGAGAAAAATTCACCGAATCAGAATTAAAAAGTAAAATACTTGAATCTTGGCAAGAAATTGGCATTAATGAAGTAAGAAGTATTATTTTTGTGTGGAAGAAAAGACTTAGATTAGTGTGTCAACAGAGTGGTGGTCCAATCGATCATTTACTGTAAATTAATTAGTTAAATTTCTGATTAAATTTTTCCTTTCTCATGATATTCGTTTTTTTGACCCATGTTGTTACTTTTGTTAATTGCGAGAAAACTATAAAAGATATCAGAATTCCGTTTCTTGCATTCAAAAAAAGAAGTTTGAAAGTATCTTGCATATAAAAATTGTCATGATAAGGAAGGGGGTTACTGAGATATTAATTTTTAAAAAATGCGTCATTTTTTTCGGACCACCCGATATATATATATATATATATTAGGGTGTCCCAATTTTTTTTCTTAACACGACCTGACCACTCGTGTCATGCCCGGATGTGGTTTGGGCTAAAGCATTGGCTGTGTGATTTTCAACTCGATCAGATGATACTTAGAGGTCCCGACATTTGATGACTTTTTTTAGGTTTTCAGAATTGATCATTATGGCGTTGACAAGATCAAACGTCAAGCTGTGGCTTCTTGAGAGGTCTCCGATAGCAGAGCTGGCTAAATCTCGATTACCAAGTAATATGGACATGTTGCTCCTTTTCTTCTACCATCACTGCGACCAAAAGAAGACAGATTCCAACAGTGTCAAGGCTGTAATATCGGCTGTATTAGAAATCTGGGCTAGAGCTAACTTGAATCTGGCAAGAACCTCCGTTCATGCCTCGACTAAACTGAAAGCTTTGGTTCACAGGTATCGAAATTTGCATAAAAACAAGAACAAGACTGGAATGACTTATAATATGCAGCGGGATGTATTCTTGGCTGATATGGAGGATATTTTTGATGTCGCCCGCTCAGACGTTCTGGATCGGGGAGATATCCCTCTTGAAGACAAGGAATTCCTCATTTCCCAAAGGGCAGATCGACATACGAGTTACATGGGAGGTGAAGATAGAAAATATAATGCAGCCACAGTGAAAAGACAGGAAAGGGAAAGAGCTCTTGAGCGGGCACACCGGCGTCAAACGGAGGAGGCTCTAGCTGTAGGAGTCACAGAAGAAGCTACCGACAGCAGTTCTAGCACATCGTCAGCTGACAGTGGAAACGAAGCCGTCACTTGTGGACTTAAACCTTCGAAAGCTCCCAAACATGACAGACTAAAAGAAAGTCTGAGTGAGCTTGACCTGGCAGCAACTTGGGATCGCGAGGGCCTTTCTGTTCGACAGGCAACATCAGCGTTTGCTGCGACTGCAAAATCCCTAGCTCTCGGTCCTGACAGTGTTCCATCAAAGAGCACGGTTCACCGCTTCCGACAAAAGGCCCGTACAATGATAGGGACCAATGTTATTGGCCACCTCGAGCAGCTTCCACCTCGACTGCAGATCCACTGGGACACAAAGATACTCACTGACATCGAACAGGAGGGTAAGTCAGTCGATCGGATTGCTGTTGTGGTGACTGGGGATGGTGTGGAAGAGCTATTAGGAGCACCGAAAATAATAGACGGCACAGGAGAGCAAATGGCAAGCGCAGTCCATCAAGCGCTCACCCTAGTCGGAATTGAGGACAAGATCATAGGCATGGTGTTTGACACGACGGCATCAAACACAGGGATAGTGCAAGGTGCTTGTGCGCGTTTGGAAGCGGCATTGGGAAGATCTCTTTTATGGTTTGCTTGCCGTCATCACGTTCACGAAGTGATTCTCAAGGATGTCTTCGTCGTGTGCCTAGGAACACCACCAATTCCTCAAATCCCACTTTTCAGGAGATTCAAGGAGGCCTGGCCATCAATGAACCACTGTCAGTTGGATGCATTTGACAAGGACGAGGTGGCTAAAGCCTTCATAAATGACAATGCTTGCCTTTCACAAATGCGACTTGAGGCAATAGACTATCTCCGCGATGCCCTAAGAAGTGGTAATCATCCTCGAGAGGATTATGAAGAACTTCTTCGACTGAGCCTCTTGTACCTCGGAGACGACGTAGGACGTTACAAGCTTCGGCCTCCAGGGGCTTACCATCAGGCCAGATGGATGGCCAAAGCTATTTACTGCCTGAAAATAGCATTACTGCAGTCCCAGTTCTCCGAACTTCGTCTCCAAGAACTGTAAGGGGTTCGCCGTATGGCTCTCTTCGTGAGCCTTGTATACGTGCGTCACTGGCACGAGGCTCCCATCGCCATCAAATCTCCCAAAAATGACGTTAGGCTGTGCAATCTTCTTGTAGGTTACCCTGACAAGGACGTTGGAAACACAGCTTACCGGGCTGTGCTCCGTCATCTGTGGTATATCTCGGAGGACTTAATCTGTCTTGCACTGTTTGATGACAGAGTTGACGACAATGAAAAGCGTAACATGACGGCTAACCTGAAAAAGCGCCCTGGGAAAGGACTCAAACGGGTCCAAGGCAAGGGACTGCAAGTGGATGGCCGTTTAAGTCCGTGGGTGACGAGTCGATCCACCACACTCTTCCAGTTTCTCCAAGTTGAGCCCACGTTCCTCACCAAAGACCCTGAAACATGGCCTACTGACGAAAACTACCGTCTGGCAAAGAGCCGAGCTGCAGAACTGATGGTGGTCAATGATGCAGCAGAGCGAGGCATCGCCCTCATTGAGAAATACACAAGAAAACCTCTGTGCCGTGATGAAGAAGACCTCCAGTTCCTCCTTCGAACTGTCCACTCACACCGACGGAATGTGAGCCGGAAGGGAACAAAAACGGATCTCATGAAACACGTGTTTAGTTAAAATGCATAAATGTGATGCTTTGAAATTGTTGTTTGTGTGTTAAGATTAAAATACATGTTTATTTTGTATAATCATCTTTGTGATGGAACTTTTGAGAGAAATATTTCAGTTAATTTGCCTTTCAGTTAAGAGGAGAAATAAAGTGTTAAAAGTTCGGGACCTTTAAATTTCCTTCGATCTCTCTGAAATTTTACAGGAAGACTTCTAATGGGAAACATCAAAAGAGCGCAACACGAGCGGATTTGTATCCCGAAAAAAGATTTGGCCCCCTATGAGTTTGGGACACCCTAATATATATATATATATATATATATATATATATATATATATATATATATATATATATATATATATATATATATATATATATTTCCTCTACTAATATGCTGTTGATTATACGTTTCGTATATTATTATTTTCAATATATTTCATTATTTAATATAACCCGTAGAACATAAAGTATTTTGATGTATATATATTTATTTGTATATATATATATATATATATATATATATATATATATGAAATAGGATCCCTCCTAAGGAGACGTAATTTTACATTTAGGATAAAAACGAAGACGTAGAGCAAGAAAGTCATTATATTATAGAGCAAGAAAGTCCTAAGAATTGTAAATATCTTGTTTTACCTGATCTCTACCAATTTAACACTTTTGTGAAAAAGCAATTGTTGAGTGTGGTGAGGAAATTTTATTTTCACACTGATTTTAAGGTTGCTTTTGTGAATAATAATACCCTTGAATGTTTTTTCCGTTGTAAGGACAAAATCCCCCCTGCGATGAACTGTTCTGTCGTTTATTTGTTTACCTGCCCTGGGTGTTCCCAGGGGAACTACGTTGGCAGCACAGTTCGTTCTTTGCAGGCAAGATTTTGCTCCCATATGGGTATTAGCCATAGGACAGGAAAAGTTTTATCTAAAAAGGAACAGTCTGCCATTAGAAATCATTCTGTTAAGTGTAAAGTTGATATTTCCGTTAATAACTTTAAAATTCTTAAATCATTAAAATGTCCGTCCTCTCTCCGTATTTATGAATCTTTGTGCATTAAATTTCTGAACTCCAGCTTAAATATTGATTCTAGCTGTTACCCCCTTTATATTAATTAGAATGCCTACCAACTAAATTTTTCTGTTTTTCCCCTTGACCCTGTCTCCTTTTCGCCTCAGTTGTTTGAGGATGTCAAGTGAGCATGGTATGTTTCGTGCACTTTTGTCTTTTCATTTAACTTTTTATTAGTGAAGTTTTTAACTAATTTGTTTGAATGTTTTTAGTTTTAAAGTTTTACTTTTATCATGTGTTATTTGTCATGTATATAATTTTTAATTTTTGTTTTTGGCTTATGCTTGTTTTACGCTTTTTAATTTTTATTCTTTAAGTGGTTTTATTTTGTGCTATGAATTAGTTTGTTTTTGACATTCGTATATTTTTTTTTTTGTCATGCATTAATTTTAGCTTTTTATTTATTAGGCCTTGAAAATGGGTAGAGTTGCCCGAAACGTCGGCTGCAGCCAAATATAATGACTTTCTTGCTCTACGTCTTCGTTTTTATCCTAAATATATATATATATATATACACAGCGTGTCCCAAAGAAATGTATACCCACTTTGTTCGATAATACCAGCTATGAGGATAATAAATATATTACTTTTTATATGTTCTTTAATAAAGACGTTTCTCCTGAATCTAAATATGTAATTATTTTTATTAAAAATTGAAAAACAAAAAAGTTACAGATGTTTAAATTATAATTATTATTTTCGAGACTTCATGTGCGATATTTTCTAATATTTTAACCGACTGTTTTGAGATACTTATGTTTAGTGTTCATATTGAAACATAAATGTTGTAATTTTTAGTTAATTCAAAAAATTTACAAATTCCATGGTTAAATGACACTTTATCTAAGATGTTCAAATTGTCGTTAGAAAAGAACAAACGTCGCAGAGTTATAAGATGTTAAATAAGGTTAGAGCAAAACTGTAGTCTTGCCTAATTAGAACTCAACGAAATGGCTAGGCTAAGCTAGGCACTAAACATAAGTATCTCAAAACAGTCGGTCAAAAGGCAGGCCAGGCCGTAAAAAAAAATATTAGAAAATATCGCACATGAAGTCTCGAAAATAATAATTCTAATTTAAACATCTGTAACTTTTTTGTTCTTCAATATTTAATAAAAATAATTACATATTTAGATTCAGGAGAAAATTCTTTATTAAAAAACATATAAACAGTAATTTCTTTGGGACACGCTGTATATATATGTTTCCTGTACTAATATGCAATTGATTATACGTTTAATATATTATTATTTTCAATATATTTAATTATTTAATATAACTATATATTTTTTTCCTGTACTAATATATTGATGGTTATACTACAACGTTTTATATATTATTGATTATATATTTTTCGTTCGTATTTCTTATGCTATTATTATTTTTTGATCATATATATTCCATTGTATATTTATTTTCTATATAATTCTGATTCCATTAATTCGTCTAAATAAACAGAATAATGTAATGGTGTTTTATTTAATTCTTTTGGTTGTACACGGCATTTAATTATATCAATTGGCTGGCTTCTAGAACGGATTTCTAAACCAACTGTAAAGAATATATGCATTAATGAAATAAATAGCGCTGTCAGGCAACTCAACCTGTACACTTGAACAAGCTATTTACGCCTTGTAAGCCAACTGGCTGTTTAAGTCAGAATATGTGATTTAGTTAAATAAATAGCGCAATCTGGCAACTCAACCTGTACACCTGAACAAGCCATTTACGCCTTCTAATTCAACTGGCTGGTTAAGCCAGAATATATGCTTTAATTAAATAAATAGCGCAATCTGGCAGCTCAGACAGATAAGCCAACTGGCTGATTTGGAACATATTAAGACAACGGCCGCTCGGCTGAAGTCTTAATATGCGCTTGGCTCCTGCCAGGCGAACACCTTTCTTCCTCTCTCTCCTTCTCCTCTCTTTCTCTTGCGGGATAACTCCGCCTACAAGTTGCATAACCCTTGTTGCTATTGCAACAGCCCCCCTCCCCCTTTGTTGTACAACATCTTGCAACATTCCCCCTCCCCATTTGTTGCATAACTTTATGCAACATTGAACAACATTTCCAATTGCACTCTCTCCTTTTGCGCCCATGCTACTGGGCTCAAAATGGAATTGCTGAGGAACGAGCTATACAGCATGAGAGGGAAACCAGAGTGAGGCTTGAAGAGAGGGCGATGCTTCTGACGGCAAAATTAGAATCCCTTGGGCCTTCTGAGAGGAGTTATTCTTCAGTCACGGCCCCTCCTGCCTCAGTTTCTACTAATTATACAAGTAGTACTAATAGCCCTCTCTCTTCCCCTAGTTCCCGACCCTTCGTTCAAGTGCGTAATGGAGCCCCATTGAGAAAACCTAAGACTTGTCTACCAGTAATAACAAACAATAAGTTTTCTGTTTTGGTTTCGTAGACGCTGATGAACCGGAAATACGACTCGTTGGTGATTCCATTGTTCGAGGGCAGCTCGAAGAATTCTGTGGGAGAAACCCTCGTCGTAGGCGCCGTTACTGCTACCCTGGTGCAAGGGTGGAGGATATAACTAATAGTGTTGACCATTTTACAGACAGGACCTCTGAGGACACAACGTATGTTATCCATGTCGGTACTAATAACGTTTTAAATTCTAGATCGGAAGAGCTGCTGGCTAGGTACAGGGACTTACTAGAGTGACTAAAGGAAAAACTAATAAGATTGTTTTAACAGGTATACTTCCTCGAATTATCCAACGTAGCGATTTCTACAGCAAGGCAACCTATATTAACAATAAACTAAAGTCTCTTTGCCAGCAGGAAGGAGTGCATTTTGCGAATTTTTGGAACAGTTTCTACGGCAGGAGGGACTTGTTCCTCGGAGATGGACTTCATCTTAATGACGTTGGAGCTGTGTTTAGGAAGACTATTTCATAATACTGTCTCTTCTTTTGAGGCTGCCGCAACTCGAAGGGTCCCGGCATAATTTCCTTAAATTTCCCTTGCGTTTGCGAAGGTATCGCGGTTTTAACAAACAATTTGAAGGTTCTATCCTTAAGTGCTCGTAGCCTATGAAACAAAATAAACGAATTGTTTTCTTTAATTGCTTGCAAAGACTGATTTAATTGCGATAAATGAATCGTGGCTTAGCATTGAAACACGTGACTTTGTAGGGGAGTAGCAAATTTGAGGTTATAGACTTTTTTTAAAAACAGAATAGGTAGGTAAGGAGGAGGTGTGATGTTGTATATCAAAGATAACATTGTGAACGCTATAGAATTAAAGCACAGAATTCCAGAACCGATAGATTCGACTATAGCAGAATTTAACTGAACAATTTCAAACTTGTTGTTGACATTATATATAGGCCCCCTAATCAAACAGCTGATACGGACGAAGCGTTATATCGTGAACTAAAGAGAATAATAAGTAGTGAGCAGGCTTTATTTATGGGTGACTTTAATTGCTCCAACGTGAATTACGATACAATGCAGGGATACGCGGAAGGTAATCGGTTTTTTTAAATTTTCTCGAGGATAGCTTTCTTATTCAAAAGGTTGGGGAACCTACGAGGTTGGAAAGTATTTTAGATTTAGTAATAACTATGGATGATAGGCTAATCACTGATCTTCAATTAATAGAACCGTTAATCAATAGCGATCACAATATAGTAGAGTTTGTCCTCTCAGTAAGTCACTCGAAACCAGCTAACTCTACTAAAATGCCTAACTTCCAGCGTGAAGACTTTTGTAAATTTAGAAATGAATTGTCATATGTCAATGGGAAAACGTAATGGGGATCTCCAACGCAAAAATAATGTGGGAATCGTTTGAAACAGTATTTAGGACTATAAATGAGGAATGTGTACCGTACAAGATTAAGCGTGCGAAAGCAAATAATAAGCCCTTGTGGTTTACTTTTAGAGTAGGGGATATTATAAAGAGTAGAGACAGGGCTTATAGGCTACATAAGTGCGATAAAGACAATTTGTGATTACGAAACAACTACATATTTCTAAGGCGTGAAACGAAAAGCGTGATAAAAACGTCCTGAAATTTCCATAGCTCGTGACGGCAAAGAAAACCCCAAGCGATTTTTTCAATACGTCAATAGATAAAGGTGAGGCGGGAAATTATAGGCCATTCAGTTTAACGTCTGTTGTAGGTAAGCTACTGGAATCAATAATTAGGGATCGTATAGTCGGACACTTAGAATTGCATAACTTGCTTAGAAATACACAGCACGATTTTAGGCGAAACAAATCTTGCTTAACTTATTTTTTAAGAATTTTCCCAAAGCGTGGTTGAGGTTTACGATAGTCATCGGGCGGTAGATGTAGTGTATTTACATTCTCAAAAAGCGTTTGATACCATACCGCATAAAAGACTCATTGAAAATCTGAGGCTCAAAGAATCAGGGGTGTAGTAATAAATTGGATAGAAGAGTGGCTGCGAGGTATGAAACAGAGGGTGATCGTTGATGGAGCGGAGTCGTCTTGGGCTATCGGGCCACTTGCTTTTTTTATATATATTAACGATTTAGATGTCGGCCTAGTCAGTACAGTTTCAAAGTTTGTGGATGACACGAAGTTGGGTGGTAGGGCGATTAATGATGAAGATAGAGGTAAACTCCAGTAAGATCTGAATAAAATCGTAGATTGGCCAGTCACATGGCAAATGAGATTTAACGTCGATAAGTGCAAAATTTTACATATAGGTTCGCGTAACGGTAATTTTGCGTATAGTATGTCAGGGAAAAAGTTGGCAAGCGTAGAACAGGAAAAAGATTTAGGAATTATAGTCACTGGTGATTTACAAGTGGCGAAACAAAGTACAGCAGCGGTCAATAAAGCGAACAAAATGCTAGGTTTTATAGCTCGGAATTTTGAGTACAAATCGCGCGATATTATAGTTCCTCTTCATAAATCATTAGTTAGACCCTATTTGGAGTACGCGATCCAATTTTGGAATCCGCATATACACAAAGATATAGACAAAATCGAAAGAGTTCAAAGACAAGTAACTGAGATTTTTCCGTTGCTTAGGTCAAAGTCGTACGAGGATAGGCTTAAAGAGTTAAAATTAACTACACTCGAGACTAGGAGGCTAAGGGGTGATCTAATCCAGGTTTTTAAAATTATGAATGGGTTCGATAACGTAAATAGAGATAGCTTTTTCGAAATATCACAATAGAGTAGAACTAGAAATAACGAGTGTAAACTGACAAGTAGAAGGTTCAAGACAGCAGTTGCCAAAAACTTTTTTACGCATAGAACAGTAAATAGCTGGAATAGTTGGCCGGTAGAAGTAATTAGTAGCGCGTCTATAAAAAGGTTTAAAAATCGATTAGACGTATATGTTGATAGATTGGGTATAGTTTAAGTAGTAAAATTAAGGCTTTTGTGGTTCGGAAACCACGTAAAATTGTAAGTCCCCTCCGCCACCGCGGAGGACATGTGCAATACACAATTACAAGCACATTATATATATGATAAGGGGACAGTCTTCAAATTCTAAACATTCGATTCAATATCCTAATTTACTGTCAGCCATGAGACCTCTGTCACATTGTGACGATTTCCCAGTACCAAAATCCGCAAAGACATGGATTTTAGATCTACAGATCTACAGAAGCTAAGGCTAACAAAGACCCTAAGATCCACTCTAAGGCTAGCCCGAGAGAAAGGAAAGAGTAGGGGGTTAAGAGAAGAGAAGAGAATAAGGGGTTAAGTAAGGAGCAACACCTATCATTCGTGGGTTAACATTCATTCAGAAAAAGAGTAAAAAAGTCTCACCATCATCATCCGCCGGCCACTGCCGACAAGTCAGAAAAATAGTCGGAGAATATAGGAGAGGGGTGAAAAATGAAAAGAAGTAAAATAAGAACGCTTACAAACCATGCAAACACAGTCTTAACTCACTGTCATACCATGCAAACTACAAACATGCAAGGAAAGAGTTAGACATGCAAGTAAGGAGATAAGAAAAAAAAAAAAAAAGTAGGTAAAGTTAAACAAAAAGTGGGTTAGTTTACGCTACAAGCTACATCTACATTCGTGTTAGTCTAATTTTTTTTTTTTTTTTTTTTTTTAAATAATTTTATTGCTGGCATCACACGCTGGCATGTCACAAGCTAGCATTCATCGTCAACAGACTCATCCTCGAGCACCACCACCAGAGCTCCTGTTGTTAACTTTCTTTTTTAATTTTAAACAACGTTAATATTTTTAAAATGTCTGTCAAGACGGTTCTTAAACATATTAACGCTGGTAGAATGAACGACTGACGCGGGAAGATTATTCCATTTATCAATTACTTTAAACGTAAAGAAGTTTTTAGCGATATTAGTATGAAACGTCTGCCACGCAACTTAAATCCGTTATTGCGAGTATTACTATTATCGAAAGTGAACAATTTATCAAAATTTACGTTATCGACGTTATTGACGATTTTGAAAACTTCAATAAGCTCCCCCCTTAATCTTCTAGTTGCGAGTGAATACAAGTCTAACTCTTTAATCCTATCTTCATAAGGCTTATTGCGCAATGACGGAATAAGTTTCGTGGCACGACGCTGAACCCTTTCTAACCTATCAATATCCTCACGCAAGTACGGGCACCAAAACTGAACTGCATATTCTAAATGAGGCCTGACTAGGGACTTGTAAAGGGGCAATATAATATCCTTCGATTTAAATTCGAAATTACGCGCTATGAAGCCTAACATCCTATTAGCTTTTGCGCAAGACTCCAGGCACTGGTTCCTCACCTTTAAATCTTTAGTTACGCGTACGCCTAAATCTACTTCCTCGTCAACGCTCGCTAACTCCCTATCATCCATCGTGTACGCGTAATTATTGTTGCGAGAACCTACATGCAAAACTTTACATTTATCTACGTTAAACTGCATCTGCCACTTATCCGTCCACTCCATAATCCTATTTACATCGTCTTGGATCCTATTTCTATCGTCCTCGTTAACAACCTTACCGCCTATTTTAGTATCGTCCGCGAATTTTGAAACGTTACTAGTCAATCCTTCATCTATGTCGTTAATGTAAATTACGAATAACAATGGGCCTAACACTGAACCCTGTGGGACACCGCTACCTACATCTAACCACCCCGATTCACTACCATTAACTACGACCCTCTGTCTCCTACACGAAGCCATTCTTCTAACCAGTTAGCTACCTGACCGCGTATACCGTGCGCTTTAACCTTCGCAATTAGTCTCCTATGCGGAACTGTATCGAACGCCTTTTTAAAATCTAAATAAATAACGTCAGCTGCTCTATGCCTATCGTATTCGCGCACTATTTCGTTATAAAATTCTAACAAATTAGTTAAACAAGACCTATGGCGTCGAAACCCGTGCTGACTACTATTAATCAAACCCCTACTTTCTAAGTGATCGATAATACGATCCCTAACTACGGATTCCAAAAGTTCACCGACAATTGACGTTAAGCTAATGGGCCTATAATTGCTAGCTACCGCGCGGTCGCCTTTTTTAAAAATAGGCGTGACGTTAGCTAATTTGAAGTCTTCAGGAATAATCCCCGTTTCGAGTGACTGATTAAAAATCTTCGCTAAGGGGCCTACGATGACGTCTTTCAAATCTTTCAAATGTCTAGGATAAAAAGCGTCAGGGCCTGGAGCCCTGCTAACTTTTAGCCTATCGATATAATGCGCAATCTCAACCTCGTAAACAGTTATTTCATCTAAAATAGTCTCGCTACTAAATGGAACGATATCGTCAACGTCGGGGACATTATTTACGTCCTCTACGGTAAAAACTGTCGCAAAAAAGTTATTGAAAATACCCGCCATAGCCTGAGCGTCAGAAGCCAAAGCGCCATTTACATCCACTAGAGGGCCTATGTTATCCTTTACCGGCTTACGATTATTTACGTATTCAAAAAACTTTTTTGGATTATGTTTACTATCCGCAGCTATAACTATCTCTAAATTACGCTTGGCATTCCTAACTGATCTTTTAACCTGACGTCTAAGCTCGATATATCTATTAAAGTTAGCTACCTGGCCATTGCGCTTGTTAAGTCTATACGCTCTATTACGCTCGTTTATGAACTCGCCTACTTCCCTAGTCCACCACTTCGGCCTACCACGATTTCTAACGCGCTTGGGCCTACGAGGAATAAACTCCATTTCAATATTCCTAAAACTTTCTTTAAACGCCACCCAACGCAAATTTGTATCATTACCCATAAATGATCAACCTGACGATGACTCTCTTAATGAACCTTTGGACAAACACGATGGCATGGATACACAATTTGAACCACCTTCATCGGATGAGTATTACTATTATCGAAAGTGAACAATTTATCAAAATTTACGTTATCGACGTTATTGACGATTTTGAAAACTTCAATAAGCTCCCCCCTTAATCTTCTAGTTGCGAGTGAATACAAGTTTAACTCTTTAATCCTATCTTCATAAGGCTTATTGCGCAATGACGGAATAAGTTTCGTGGCACGACGCTGAACCCTTTCTAACCTATCAATATCCTCACGCAAGTACGGGCACCAAAACTGAACTGCATATTCTAAATGAGGCCTGACTAGGGACTTGTAAAGGGGCAATATAATATCCTTCGATTTAAATTCGAAATTACGCGCTATGAAGCCTAACATCCTATTAGCTTTTGCGCAAGACTCCAGGCACTGGTTCCTAACCTTTAAATCTTTAGTTACGCGTACGTCTAAATCTACTTCCTCGTCAACGCTCGCTAACTCCGTATCATCCATCGTGTACGCGTAATTATTGTTGCGAGAACCTACATGCAAAACTTTACATTTATCTACGTTAAATTGCATCTGCCACTTATCCGTCCACTCCATAATCCTATTTACATCGTCTTGGATCCTATTTCTATCGTCCTCGTTAACAACCTTACCGCCTATTTTAGTATCGTCCGCGAATTTTGAAACGTTACTAGTCAATCCTACATCTATGTCGTTAATGTAAATTACGAATAACAATGGGCCTAACACTGAACCCTGTGGGACACCGCTACCTACATCTAACCACCCCGATTCACTACCATTATCTACGACCCTCTGTCTCCTAGCACGAAGCCATTCTTCTAACCAGTTAGCTACCTGACCGCGTATACCGTGCGCTTTAACCTTCGCAATTAGTCTCCTATGCGGAACTGTATCGAACGCCTTTTTAAAATCTAAATAAATAACGTCAGCTGCTCTATGCCTATCGTATTCGCGCACTATTTCGTTATAAAATTCTAACAAATTAGTTAAACAAGACCTATGGCGTCGAAACCCGTGCTGACTACTATTAATCAAACCCTACTTTCTAAGTGATCGATAATACGATCCCTAACTACGGATTCCAAAAGTTTACCGACAATTGACGTTAAGCTAATGGGCCTATAATTGCTAGCTACCGCGCGGTCGCCTTTTTAAAAATAGGCGTGACGTTAGCTAATTTGAAGTCTTCAGGAATAATCCCCGTTTCGAGTGACTGATTAAAAATCTTCGCTAAGGGGCCTACGATGACGTCTTTCAAATCTTTCAAATGTCTAGGATAAAAAGCGTCAGGGCCTGGAGCCTTGCTAACTTTTAGCCTATCGATATAATGCGCAATCTCAACCTCGTAAACAGTTATTTCATCTAAAATAGTCTCGCTACTAAATGGAACGATATCGTCAACGTCGGGGACATTATTTACGTCCTCTACGGTAAAAACTGTCGCAAAAAAGTTATTGAAAATACCCGCCATAGCCTGAGCGTCAGAAGCCAAAGCGCCATTTACATCCACTAGAGGGCCTATGTTATCCTTTACCGGCTTACGATTATTTACGTATTCAAAAAACTTTTTTGGATTATGTTTACTATCCGCAGCTATAACTATCTCTAAATTACGCTTGGCATTCCTAACTGATCTTTTAACCTGACGTCTAAGCTCGATATATCTATTAAAGTTAGCTACCTGGCCATTGCGCTTGTTAAGTCTATACGCTCTATTACGCTCGTTTATGAACTCGCCTACTTCCCTAGTCCACCACTTCGGCCTACCACGATTTCTAACGCGCTTGGGCCTACGAGGAATAAACTCCATTTCAATATTCCTAAAACTTTCTTTAAACGCCACCCAACGCAAATTTGTATCATTACCCATAAATGATCAACCTGACGATGACTCTCTTAATGAACTTTGGACAAACACGATGGCATGGATACACAATTTGAACCACCTTCATCGGATGAGCCTCATTTAATTTCTCAGTCAGAATTAAATGATTTTGTCAGAGAGTTCAATCTATCTAAAAATCAGGCTGAGCTCTTAGGTTCTAGATTAAAAGGTTCGAATCTCTTACAAAAGACTGTAAAAATATCATGTCGTAAGCATCAGAAACACTTCACATCGTCTTTCTCTATGGAAAGTGATTTAGTGTATTGTAATAATGTTAACGCTCTCATGTAAACACATGGTTGAGAGCACAATCCTAAGGAATGGAAGCTTTTTTGTCGATTCATCAAATTTGAGTTTGAAAGCTATACTATTGCACAACGGTAATGTTCATCCTCCGGTTCCGATTGCACATAAAGTTCATATGACGGAATCATATGACAATATGCAGTTACTTTTGAAACATATTGACTATGATAAACACTCGTGGAATATCTGTGGTGATCTGAAAGTGATTGCACTTCTCCTCGGTTTACAGTTAGGATACACAAAGTTCTCTTGTTTCTTCTGTGAGTGGGACAGCCAAGCTAAGGGGAGTCATTATATACAGAATGAGTGGCCACTTCGACAAAATTTGGTTCCACCACAGAAAAATGTTGCCCATCAACCACAAGTAAATCGAGCAAAGGTTTTCTTACCACCTCTCCATATCAAACTTGGTTTGATGAAAAAATTTGTAAAAGCCATAAATAAAGACGAACCTGGATTTCTATATCTAAAACAGAAGTTCCCTAGAATCAGCGAAGTGAAAATCAAAGAATGCATTTTTGTGGGCCCACAGATCAGAGAAGTGATGAAAGACACTGCATTTGACGAGTCTTTGAATGAGGTTAAAAGAACAGCAGCATGGAAAACTTTTAAAGAAGTGACTACGAATTTCCTCGGCAGCTTGAAATCAGAAAATTATGTTTTCCTGGTGGAGCAAATGTTTCGTGTTTACTAAGCCATAGGGTGTAACGTGCGTTTGAAAATGCATTTTCTGCACTCCCACCTGGAATTCTTCCCATCAAACGTGGGCGCTGTCAGCGATGAGCATGGTGAAAGATTTCATCAGGATATATGAACCATGGAAAAGCGGTACCAAGGAAGATATAGCCCCAGTATGTTGGCCGACTACTGTTGGACACTGATAAGAGAAACCCCAAATACTATTTTTAAGCGAAAATCAGCTGCCAAAAATATTTTAGGTAAGGTACTTCTCTTGTTTGTACGAGTAAATATAGCCAAAAAGTAAGAAAATCTGTCAATTTCTTTTGCATTTACTTCGAAATGGTGGGTGATAGAAAAATTATGTTTTCAAATTCGTAATCAGCGTAAAAAAAATACAGTTCCCTGCAATAGTTCCGCTCCATCCTCTCTGAGATTTGGAGGCAACGCAGTCCCTCTTTCTTCCCCGCCCTCACTCCCTCCCTCTCCTCCTTCCCATCTTCTCGTTATCCCCCTCTCATTTCACAACACCAAAAACGACGATATTACGAGATCAAACCGTCCACGTGGATTGTACTATAGCTGAAATTAATCATCATAATGTAGAGGAATACAACACTTACTTGTAAGTGTTAATATCGAATCACGATATGACAAAAAGTATTGCATCACAAATGATCCCAAAATTCGAAGAACACTGTAATTCGGCGTGTCAGATTACGATTCGAATAACATCTAATTTTAAACTGTGATTCAACCAAGCCACGAAATCTCTCTATAAATAAAAAACTGTGCGGTTTTGAGCGGAGTTGAGTGGAGTAACAAATATCTCCCTCGCCCAGTTGCCTGTTCTGATTAGCTGACTCGCGTAGAGTGGATGGAGCTAATGTCTCTCGCTCAGTCGCCCGTTAGGGTCGGATCTATCAAGATTAGCAGCGTTAAAGATCACGAAGTGATCACAAGCCCTATCAGTAGGGTATGTAAAAATGAATAATTCTAACATTAATTTTTGCATATAAACTTCAAACTCGTGTGACACTCAAACTGTATATAAAATGCAAGTTTGGAAAAAATTTTAATTTTCTTTCTATTTTATTTTTGCTAAGTAATTGATGATTTATTTCTTTCTTAAATTACCTATTCATTTTTTAGATTAGCTTAATCATGTAATCATGTTAAATTCTGCAATATTCATTTATTTTTATACATTCTCTCTTAGTTGGAAAAAATGAAGTCATAACCTGCCAAAACTCTAAATTAACACTTAATTTTAAATTTTAACCATTTAATTTTGGTTCATATGCATGTTTAATTTCAATCCATAATAAAATGCATATTTCCATTTTTAAGTAACTCGGCAAATCATGATAACATCATTTCTGTCAATATGCTGTTTAAAAGGAAAATATGAGTTCATCTTCAAATATCTTGCTTATCTGCCAGTATGCTGTTACAGCCCAAATTTACCTTTATCTTCAAATATTTTGTCAAAAAAATTCAGCCTATTGAGAATAAAAAACAAAACAAGTGAACATTAAATAAAAATGATGTTACCAAATTATTAGTATATAAACCCTTGTAATTTTTCAAATTATCATTCTGATTAATCTGATCTGACCTAGAGGCTGAAGCATTACCTGTAATATTTTAGAAGCAGTAAAATTCAGTTAGAGGATCTCTTTGTCTTCTCCTTTGAGCCCTGCTTTCTCCAGAGAACTTACTTTTAAACTAGAATAAATAATTTCCCAATACGCTACAAGAAGAATCGGGGAACCGTCACATAAATTAGTAAGTTTTCACAAATCCTCCGATCCACTACAAGAAGAAATCGGAGTGTAGTATAAAAGAAACTTTTGTGATTCCCAACACCATACCAGCTACCCCTGAGTGAGAAAATCCGTTGCTGCCACCTAACCAGAACTTCCGTCAACCTCGAACCACCCAAGGCTATAGATGGAAGGTTAACATATGTATTACAGGATAACTGCCCTGTTCACACTGTCAGGATCATCAGACGGTGGTTTCAGGAGCAACGAGATTTTGAACTGGCCCACCAAGGGGTGTGACCTAAACCCCATTGAAAATGTGTGGGTAAATTTAACGCTTAGGAGCCTGGGAAGGAGCGGACATCTTGGCACCTGCTGGAACACACCATGGCAGAGTGAGAACTTTTTCGCAGGAACCCACGAGTCATCTACAATCACGCGGCATCTCTTCCAAATAGGCTACGAGAGGTCATTAATAATAATGGAGGATGAACCAATCAAGTATTAAGTAATTGTGTATAATAACGTTATGGCTGTGATGTAGTAAAGATATATTTATGTACTTGAACAATTGTCACTTCCTTATAATTTGGACATTATGCTTTGATATTTACTTGATTCATGTTTATTTTTGTAATAAAAAATTGAACAGTTATCATTATCTCTCCATGGATAGACCTCCTTCTGGATAATCATTTGTTGATGATGCATGGACTTTAAGCAAAAATATTATTGCCTGGAGAAAAAATCGATACTACAACTTATCTTACACTTTAACCATAACATGACAACATCAAAATCCTATGATTGAAAGTTTTTAAAGTATCCCACGTTTGTGAAATAACCTAACCACTCTATTCTCTAAATTTAAGAATAATGCATGAATAAAATACATAGTCGTTCTAGCATTACCACCAAAAATACAGTGAACAATATATTTATTCTGTCATTGGTTTTCAAAAGATAAAAGTATTACTTTGACAACACCTGAGAGGGAGAAGGAGAGAGGGAGGGAGTGAAGGTGGGGGACTGGGGTTTAAGAGGGACTGCGTTGTTGTCACATCTTGGAGAAGGTGGAGCGGAACTATTGCAGGCGACTGTACATTGGAATCACAGTAAATGCATTCGAAGGAGGAAAAAAGTTATATTTTGTTGTTCAGTGTTATCACTATATTTTCCATAATTCACCGTCTGTCATTTATTTATACTTATTTGTTTAAAAAAAAAAATTTCTTCTCAGCTATTTTGGGGAATTATAAGTTTCCTTTAAACCGGATGACAATACTATAAACCTTTTAAGACACCTTTTAATAAACTCAATCTTTCCATTAAATGTAAAAATTTAGAACTTTTGTAAATGTCATAAAATTTAACTCTGTAATAATTAGTCAAATTAAAAATAAACAAATGTCATAAGCCAATTCTATTTAATTTTAAATGAATTTCCCACATTTACCATTATTTTTTCGGAATCTTGTGGGTTTAATATCCCAGAAGGGTTCCTTGTTCTATGCACAGTCTGGATTATTTATATATATATATATATATATATATAATTATTTTTTTATTAATTAAACGAGATTAGTGAAATTAAATGAATTAGAATTGTACTGTACAATAAACGATTTTTATTTTCGCTATAAATTCAACGAAAATTAATAAACCGAAATGAATTGGAAATGAAAATAATAATTGGCAATATACCAGCAATGTGTTGGCTCAGCGTCCCGCAAGGGACACCTCACTCTTTCAGTCTTTAATAAGGATGTGTGGTTGTTCAAAAATGTAGTTTTTCATTAATTAAATGACTTATGGTTAACGTTATGTCTCTCTCTCTCTCTGCTAAATATTGAAAGACGTATATTCACATTCGCTTTTCCGCTGAAATTTTTCTCGTGCTAATTAAAGAAATTAGAGTAGAACATTATCATTTCGAAATTCTTTTGTTTCAAAAATAAATCCATGCTACCCGCGCAGCCGTTAAACGCATTTAAAAGTGTAAATAAGTGTAAAGCAACAGAAAAGAGTACTATTTAAGTAAAATAACTAAATTAAATAAATCATAACGCGTATATAATGTATATGGTCTAAATTTTTTATGCCAAATTTATCTACCGAATAAATATATGACAACCGGTAGAAATTATTGAATAGAGAATGCTAATATCACTCGATTAGGTTATGTCAGGTTAGGTTGTTATTACAGCGTCTATAACCATCTTGTCAACGAAGTGGGCATTAGTTCGTAAAATCGTCCGTAAATGACTGGTTGTCTTCTAACTTCAGCTTATTACGGGTTTGGAATCGCCTTGTAACATATTAGAAACTTTGGCACCTGTTTAAAATGAAAGACGAGTGAGTGGTCGTGATTCCTATTAAACACGAGTGTGAATTTGCGAATATGTTGTTTAAAGTTGTTTTGGCAATACTAAAAATTTTAAGGTACTGAACTTTGAAGGGTATTATTCATTTAAGTTTGGGGACAGGAAAAATATATTTTCATCGTATTTACCGATATACTTACTTCTAAAATTGAATACTGTACTATCATTCACTTATATCACATAACACACGTTGAAAGGTGGTACCTAACAAAATGGACTATAAATTTTTTTATTTTTTACAAGTATTGATTCTATTAGTTATGGAAATCTTCACGAGATATTTTATTAGTCTTTCACTGAACTTTAAAAGTAAACGTCCACTAGAAGCTGTATAATCTCTGTTCGAAACCTTGTTTACCTTATAAACAAGGTTATAAACCTTATAAACTTTTTATAAGAGTTTAAAGCTCTTTATGAATCTGTTATAACTCAAGAAGTTTATTAACAAAATTTTTGCCCATTACCCACAAGCTTCCATGGTTCACTTTTTGGTTGTTTTTGGTAACATTTTGAAATATTTCGTAAAAATAACTGGTAATTATCAAAGCCAAATCTCTATGCCTTTTGAAATTTTATTTTTGTAATTAATTTTGCTGTCGATGTCATGAGACTTTTCTTACATTTTATTCTCTTCCGAGTGAGTTTCTAAGAAACTGCAAGTAATACAGTACGGAAGTTTAATTTAAAACGTTGAAACTATGACTGGATATCTTTTCCACTAAGCCCTGTTAATATTCCTCGGTGTTCGATTACTCATAGTTTCTCAATAATGTCACCATCAGTGATGGAAAAACTCAAGACTATGACATTAACTAATAGTCAGGGGGTTTAATCCAAAAAATCACCCCGATTGTTCCCTTTGTTCCAAAAGTACCATTTTTTTACCAGGGGTAGATATGACCATAAGCATTCATTGTTTTGCGGGAGCCAACATGGGCTCTCCCTGTGGCGGCCATTATGGACGAATCCAAGATGGCCGCCATCTGGTCTGACATTGGGCGATAAAATAACAACTAATCATAGTAGAACAGCAAATAATGACACTTTTTGTATGTTTTTGAGTATAGAGAATCCAGTTCTGATATTTGTTTTTTAATTCAAGATATACGTCAGGTCGTATATATCCACATTTGATATTATTTTATAAGAAATGTACATTTTATGTCAATTGAATCATGATACATAATTATTGCACTTAGATTTGTGGTTGTAACAGCTATATTAACTTTTACATTGGATTTCTACTGACATTTTGTCCACTATTAATCTATTTTTTATTATTTTTGCAGGTGTTGGCATACCTGTATTCCTCTGAAGCAAGTCTATGCGGTGGTGGTCTTCTTCACATTCTAGTCTCTTCAGGCCTGCAGATATGAAGATCTCGTTAGTGTGTAGTTAGTAGTGTGTAGTAGAACATTAATACCTCAACATGTCTACTAACATAACTGGAATTAATTGGACACTGTGTTGCCTATGTCAGTCCAGCAAAGACGAGGCATTACAACAGCCAAAAGAACAGGGATATTCATCTCTTGAAAGAGATCTGAATGATTTTGTGCAGCTCAATGCTGTTCCATCTGGTATCAAGGTTAGTGAGCTCGATGATGGCTCAGGAATTGCAGCAACCCTCCAATCACATGCTGCAGTGTATCATAAAAGTTGTAGGAGTGCATGCAACAGTTACAGGGTAAAGCGGGCACGAGGAAAAGTGGCCACGCAAGATGAATGTGCAGCTGGGATAAGTCCGAAGAAACTCAGATCAAGTTACGGATCACCTCCAGAAACATTATTCTGCATCATATGTCTGGGTGAGGATCAGCATGATCTTCATAGAGCCTTAAGTGACAACATTGATCAAAATCTGAAGAATTGGGCAAAAACAACTAACAACTGGCATTTATATGGGCGCTTGACTGCAGGTTCTGATGCACATGCAATGGATGCATGTTATCATGTACAATGCTATTGGCGGCTTCGTGATGGAGCTCGTGCAGTTGAACGTCGATCTTCAAGTGAACCCAAGCCTCCCCCATTTGATCCCATGGTCATAGCACAGTTAGTGGCATTTGTGGATGACTCTCAGTCTGAGGTCCACAAGTTGTCTGACTTACGGGAAATGTACAAGATAATGATGTCAGATCTAGGACATCCCTGTTCTGGTAGAGAACCTCATGCAACAAGATTGAAAGACCATCTGCTTGAGCATCTTCCTGAGTGGGCTTCCTATGCACAGGGGAGAGATGTATTCATTAGCCACAAGGCAAAAGTGGGTGCTGTGCTAGAACAAAGCTATCATTCCTCACAAATCAATCAAGATGAAGCTGTGTTATTGATACGTGCTGCTATGGCACTACGAAAGCGAATCCTTCAGAAACAAGAGCCATTTAATGGTTCATTCTCTCCACAATGCCTGACGTCCCCCATAGAAGAAACACTGTTAGGTTTCATCAATGTTGTCCTCCAGGGTCCTAAAGGTAATATCGATAAACATAGTAGAGAGCAATCCAACAGTGATGCTGAACTGGGCACAAGGGCGAAGATTGCGTGCACACTGTGCCAACTGCTGATATTCAACACAGTAAAATATGCATCTTCATCAGACAGCACCCAAATCCGTCACAATAGGGATCGTGAAACGCATTCCCACTTTACCATGGTATTAAACTGCATGGAGATGCCAGATTCAAGCACCAGATAGAGAATGCCCATCACCTTGGGCTCTCTGTCTCATATGACCGTGTGATGGAAGTCAAAACACAGGTAGCTCGTGCTGTTTGCAAGAGACACACTGAAGACGGTATTGTTCTACCCACAAATACAAGACTTTCAGTTTTCACTACACATGATGTAGACAATCTGGACAGCAACAAAACGGGAAATTTGTCACGTGGTGATTTTCATGGAACATGCATTACTGTGACCAATCACCTATCCAAAGAGAACTTGGGAATTCGTCGACCAGCAATCACACTTGATCCATCTGATACATCAAAACCCAAGTTGCCGGATAGTTATGTAATTGTTCCTCCCATCGAACTCAACACCCGTGACATTCTTGTGCCCAGAATCAACGAAGGTCAAGTTCGGCCGAACCACAGCCTGGTCAACGGTGCCAAAGTAAAAGATGATGCATGGATAGCACATGTTGGAAGAGTGCTGGAAAAGGGTGAGCTTGAAAAACGTGATGTGGTTACGTGGTCAGGCTTCAACTCTCAGCTCATGGATGATGCATCAATAAAGCCAAAGGCAGAGACTGGTATACTCCCCTTATTTCCTGATAAGGCAGCTTCTGCATCAATGATGAAGCACACGATGGAGATTGTGAAAACTACGACTGAGTTCATAAACCCTGGTCAAACCCCTGTCCTTGGGGCTGATCAGCCTCTCTTTGCCATATGCAAACAGTTACAGTGGGAGTTTCCTGACACACTGGGTGAGGATAAGTTTGTGATGCAGTTGGGAGCTTTACATATCGAGGATAAGTGTCAGCTGATGATGGGCAAGGTGCTACGAGGTTCCGGATGGGACACAGCTCTAGCTCAAGCAGATGTCCTCTCCTCTGGACGTGCCCAGTCAGCTCTCGATGATCACCACATAAAGCGTACACGATATGCTCATCAAGTGTCACTTGTTTCCCTCTCTCATTTGAAGCAAAATGCATACTTGCAATACACATCCAATGTGCTGGGGCCTTGTGAGTCATATGAGATGTGGTGTGCAAGGAAATCTGCAAATGTTCACATGTTCAAATATTGGTCACTAGTGATTGAGCTTGAGCTATTGATGTGTCGATTTGTGCGCTCATTAAGAGAGGGTGACTTCCCTCTCTATGTCCAGGTGTGTGATGAACTATGTCCATGGTTCTTTGTGCTGGACCACACTAACTATGCCCGCTGGTTGCCGATTCATGTCAGAGATATGGTTGGTCTTGCTGAAAGCCATCCACAGGTGTACGCAGAGTACCTCAAAGGGAACTTTACAGTCCAAAAGTCTGCTCGTACATTCAGCCTCATCGCGAAAGATCAATCTCATGAGCAGATGAACAAAGTACTGCAGGGCTGTGGTGGAGCATCTGACCTCTATGACAAAACAGAAGCATTAGCATTGTACATGTTGGCAGGTCCTGAATGTGTCAGAATGATAGAAGAGTTTGAGAATGCTCAGAAACTTACAGAAGGACCAACTGGCCACCACGAAACAGCACCTGGGCTACAGTCTAGGTTTTTGAAGGATGTCAAGTCATTCACAAAGGTGGTGTCTGAACTGGGCAACCCCTTCCTGGCCACAAATCAGGAGCTTGTAGCCCTTGACACACACGATGTTATGGAGAATGAAGTAGCAGCATCACTGTCACAGATACAGGAAGTTGGCCAAGCCCTTCATGAGGAGTATGTAAAGACTAGGCTGGACAAAGGGACAGTTCCTATATCAAACACTATAAAGAAAAACAATGTGTACACATTCAGCAATCGGCCAGACCCACGCAAGAAGAGTAGCAAAGTGGGGGTACAGAAGCAAAACACAGTGCTCATTACTCAGCTATTCCTGTCTCTACAATCACGTCCAGATGCGGATATGACAGAATTTTTCACATACGAGAATCAGCGAGAGCCCCCTTCACTCTCAGACCGAGGTTCACTCAGAGCTGGAAATAAATCAGACATTCTTGCATGTGTCAATGCACCAACTGGATCTGCCAATCCTGCTAAACAAGTGACAGTTCAGTTGTATGACATGGCCGCCATCGTCCACATTGTGCGTCCAAGTAGAGCATCAACATTTGCTGAATATGTATCTCTACACATCATACCTTTCATTAAAGCACAGATGACTGACACAGTTGAGCGCGTCGATGCCGTGTGGGATACCTATCCTGAAGACAGTCTGAAATCACTTGCACAGCAGCGGCGTGGTTCAGGAGCACGTACTCGACTTGATCCAGATAGTGATGGTACCACACCCATTCCCAAACGAGACTGGCAGTCATATTTGAAAAATGTGGAAAACAAGAAGGAACTGTTCGTCTTTATCAGTAAACAGCTGATCAAGATTGACATGGGTGGAAAACTCCTCCTCAGCACTGAATTAGAAACTGTGCTCTCCAATAAAGCATTTGATATATCAGGGCTCCAACCATGCAACCACACAGAGGCAGATACGCGGATCATTCTGCATCTTGCTCACGCATCATCTCAGGGTCACAAGAAAGCATTCATCCGCACTGTTGACAGTGACATAGTCGTTCTTGCCATTGCTTTCTTTCAACAGCTTGACCTAACAGAACTCTGGATTGGTTTTGGTAGTGGCAAATATTACCGAGACATCCCAGTGCACAGCATTCAATCACAGCTTGGTCCATCAAAGTCGCTGGCTCTACCTCTGTTCCATGCACTAACAGGCTGCGACACTACGTCTCAGTTTCTTGGATGTGGGAAGAAGACAGCATGGACTGCATGGAATAATACACCAAACTTAACTGAAACCATGATCAAATTGACTGAAGACCCCGAGTCCTTCAGTCTAGTATCTCCTGAAATGACACACATTGAGAGGTTTGTTGTGCTCATGTACAGTAAAACATGTGGACAAGCATCTGTAAACGTAGCCAGGCACCATCTGTTTTCTAGTGGCAGTCGATCATTGGACAGCATACCACCTACCCAAGCTGCCCTCTTCCAGCATATCAAGAGGTCATTGTTGCAGGCAAGTTTTGTGTGGAAGCAGTCAACCACATGCCATCAGACACTCCCTGCTTTTGATAAATGGGGATGGGAATATGACAAGCGCAGCAACCAATGGCTCCCTTTCTGGACAACTCTCGCTGATGCCAGTAAGGCATGTGCTCTTCTCCTTCATTGCGGATGCACTAAAGCCTGCAGAGGGAATTGCAAATGCAGTAGTGCTGGAATTCGATGTACGACACTCTGCAAGTGTGAGGGTGGCTGCCTGAACAATGACGACTATTAATCAGTGAACAGCCATCTATTGGATAGACATTATCATGAGATGCAGTACTGTGAGTAAAAGGAATAAAGAAGATTGTACTTGCGTGTATACTAAAGTTTAATAGCAAAAGATGTTGATGCTGACTCTTATTTTTTACCAAGTTAACTATGTAACCTGTACTAGTATTGGTACTCAAGTGGATGTCATTTTGGACAGCGGCCATTTTGAGTTGGCCAATATGGCCGCCACAGTGGGAGCCCAGCTTGGCTCGAATGATTTGAACAATTATATGATTAAGCCTCCTGACTATACTGAGATAAGGAGAATGATCCAGATAACAACATTTTTGTGTTACTAATACTTTCATCGTTTTAATTTAAATTGGTGTTTATTAATTATAGGTATAGAAATATCAGCAGGTACAATTGCTTTCTTAATAAGGAAAAATTTGTCAAAATATATAAAATTTTTAGCAAGTGATAATGTAAAGTTATTAGGAATTGAATTACAAGTGAATAATGATAGCATATTAATTGTAAACTGCTATTAACCATACAACAACGCAGTAATCTAGATGAATATATTGATCATTGATTTGTTGTATAAAATTAAGTCACTTTCAGATAATCCCAACTATTCTCACTGTATAATAATGAGAGACTTTAATGTACAAGTAAACTCGAAATTTTATGTAGAATTGTGTAATATGTGAAAGTCTGATAAATTAAGTATAGGTGATGTAGAAGTATTAGGTGTAACTAGTGGTAATTTTACATATGTTAGTGATATGAGTGGGACCACAAGGTGGATTGATCATTGTCTCACTACTAATAATCTAAAGGATCGAATCGCTAGTGTTCATATTCTGCATGATTTCCTCTTCTCTGATCATAGACGGTTAGAATTAGTAATAAATTTTACGAACTTATGTGAAACACGACATAACAAGAACTCAATAGGTAAGGATAATCGCGTTGACTGGTCTAATGCCAATTTGCAACAGAGAATAGAATATAAAGACAAAACAGGTCACTTCTTTAATAATTTAGAAATTTTGCACCTTGCCTGCAGTAATCTTTGCTCAAATGATTCTCACTGTAAACTCATAGATAGGTATTATAAGGTATTATAATAATTTAATATCCCTGTTAAGAGAAGCAAGAAGACCCCTGATTAAATCTTACAACTATCATAGTAAGATTATTCCTGGATGGAATGAATTTATTGCTCCTCTAAAGAGAGAATCGAAAGACGCCAACGACTTATGGTGCCTTCATGGTAGACCCAGATTAGGACCGGTTTACATGAATATGTGTAGAAGTAGTGGTCAGTAAAAGGCAGCCATAAGGCGATGTAAAAAGGAAGAAGATTCTATTCAAGCAGCAAAACCATGTGAGGCTCACGTAAATAATGGTGTTAACAAATTTAGGAAATTCGTGAAGAATGAAACGGGTGTCAAAAATGCTCTCCCTCCGACAATCGATTGGGTGACGGGGGAGGCCGAAATTGCAAAGCTGTGGAAAAACTACTACTCTAACATTCTTAATAGTGTGAGTAGGGGTAATCTTAAGATAGGCTACAGCAAAACGTCTGTGAGAGGGACCAGGGAAAATACCTTGATATCAGTTCCTGAAGTAAAGAGGTTAATTAAAGTTAGACTGGTTCTGCGTAAGGGGTAGATGACCTATCGAATAAGCACTTAAAATATGCCAATGACGTGGTTTGTCTGCATATCTCACTGCCCTTCTCAGCCATGCTGGTTCATAGTTATATTCCTGCAGAGTTCATGAGGATATTTATCTTGTCCCTTGTCAAAAATAAGTACGGGGACAGCCTCTTCAGCAATAATTGCAGGCCTATCGCTGTCGCCTCCTGCTCCTCGAAACTACTAGAGAAACTCTTCTTACACCGATTAAATGATTACTTATGGATATCTCCTAATCCAGTGGTGCACAAACTTTTTTGATGTGAGGGCCAAGCGAAGAAAATAACTAAATGTATTAGCCTACTTACTTTCCATCTAAGTCATGAATTGGGTCACTTTTATATTCTAACTTTTTCATTGAATTGAAAAGACCTGTGGGGGACACATTTGGCCCGCGGGCCAGGGTTTGTGCGTCACTGTCCTAATCAGTTTAGTTTTAAAAGGTCCCACTCAACTGATCTGTGTATCTATGTACTGGAGGAAATTTTATTTAAATACACGGACAAACAGTAATTCAACTATTTATAGCTGTTTCCTAGATATGAGTAAGGCATATGATAGAGTGAACCACAATATTTTATTTAAAAGGTCTGGATCGGCTGCTAAAAGTTTGCGAATTATATTCGCAGAAACATGATATTCTTTTTAATGTTACAAAAACTAAGGTTATGCAATTCCATCCTAAAAGCTCTAATCAGCCAGCTGATATAGATTTAAAATGAGAGGTAAAGTAATTGAGGAAGTACAGGAATTTAAGTATTTGGGTCAAACTATCACCAGCTCCTTGAGTGGTGACTCAGATATAAAAAACAATATCGAAGTTACTGTGCTAAGGCAAATATAATTATAAGGAACTTCAAATTCTGTACAAGTGAAGCTAAAGACACTCTCTTTCGTACTTTCTGCAGTAATATATACGGACAGCAACTCTGGGTAAATTATAAAAAAATGTTCTGGCAGAACCCTAAATTTGTTTTGCAACAGATCTTTTAGACTCCTACATAAATTACCCCCAGAGATGCTCAGCTTCGCAAATGTTTGCTACCCGCAATGTCCCAACTTCGCGGAAGTAACAAGGTACGCTCAATACAGTTTAATGCAAAGAATTAAAAAATCAACCAACCCGATTATCCAAGCTATTCATCAGTTCTTCCATATGTCTACTAAGCTGTGAAATTCATGGTATGAAAACGTCTGTCTGTAGCTCCACTTAACTTCGATATTACTGTACTATTTCTCATTAATTGTATTTCTATCCTTAGTATTTGGTTTGTCATTGTATTTATTCTACAGTACTGTCAATTCATATTATAATTTCTATACCTATAACTACAGGTATAGAAATGAACTTCGAATTTCATTTTATATACAGTATATACAGTATATATATATATTATATATATATATATATATATATATATATATATATATATATATATAGTGGGTCGCCAATCACCATGTCAGTGGTCAGGTTCAGGTGACCCATAGGGCAGTCCCACCGCCCCGCAGTCGGAAAGTGAGTTCTCTCTCTCTCTCTATATATATATATATATATATATATATATATATATATATATATAATAGCGAGGAATAAGAAGACGAAGAGATGGTACATGTTTATTTACAAACGTTTCGGAAATTTTCATTTTCCATCATCAGTGCTAAAATTATAAAAGCAGATAAAAAATTAATAAATATAATGAACGGAAACTTACACAATATATTTGAATAAAAGTGACATTAATGGTGTTTAGGTAATTAAAATTAAAAATAAAATATGAAAAATAGAAAAGTGATCAGTCGCCAAATATAAAGTAAAAAGCGAGCAAAATTGAGAGGAGTCTTACCGGATTGTTATTGTCGGGGTAAGGAGACTAATTGAGCAAAGGGTTGGGAATGAATGGTTGTTGGAAGGGGTCCATATTAGAAAAGTTACGGCCAGACGGAGCGATGGTGAGTTTCTTCTCGGTAGTCGGATATGGCAGTTTTGTTGGCTATGTTTAAGTTAAAGGCAGAACTGTAGTCGTTGAGAGTTGGTTTAATACTGAGGATGTGTCGGGACTCCAGAATGCGGAGATCGGTTAGATGGTTGGTTGAGTTGATAATTTTGAAATTGGAGGGAAGTAGTAGGTGGTTGTGAAGATGGCAGTGATCTCTTTAATAGTTTAAAACAAATTTTTGAGAATATTTTTGTTAAAACTAACGAAAATATCACGACTTAACCTAACCATTTATCAAGAGCGTACAGTTGATCTATTAGTAAATAGTAAATACTATTCCAGAAAAAAACAATGTTATAATTAATAATAGATCAACTGTACGCCCCTGATAATTGGTTAGGTTAAGTCGTGATATTTTCGTTAGTTTTAACAAAAATATTCTCAAAAATAAATTACATGAAAAACGGTACACAAACTGGAAAAGGTCCAAAAATCTTTTTTAGCAATCTCAAAGTCAATGTGATTTTTGGCACTGAATTTCATTGGCCAATGCCTCATAATTAGGAGAGTAGGATGATATTCCTAGCTGGTAGCTGCTATGTCAGCAGCTACGACAACGCTGCGCAGTACGATGAACAAGGATGGGCTAACTAAGAATCTTAGAAAAGTGATCAAAACGATAACTTAATTTATTTATAGAGAAATAATTATTTTCAAATAAATGAGCATCTGTTTCCGTAATTAACTACTAAAATTTAATAAAATGTTAAGTATGTTACATATTTTGGAGCTATTGAAGAATAGGGACCCCAACCTTCTTTAGTTAGCTTTATAAGGCTAACTAACGAAAATATCATGACCTAACCTAACCAATCGTCAAGGGCGTACAGTTAACCTAACGATTGGTTAGATTAGGTCGTGATATTTTCGTTAGTTAGCCTTATAAGCCTAACTAAAGAAGGCTGGGGTCCCTATTCTTCAATAGCTCCAATACTTTAAATATTTATTAACTAAATATTTAAAATATGTAATATACTTAACATTTTATTAAAACTTTAAATAAAAACTTATCAATCGTAGTCAGTCAGTGGCGGGCACACGCAAGAGGGTCGGCGGGCACCATGGTGCTCGCGGGCACAGGGTTGGGGACCCCTGCATTAGACCCATCCTTCCGGCCTACACCACCCACAATCACAAACTAGCAAAATTCCTAATTCCCACCTTAACCCCCCTAACCCAAAACGAATATTCCGTCACCAATTCCTATGAATTCGCTAAAGAAATACTAACCATAAATAATTCGAATAACCTCCATATGCATAGTTTCGACATAGTATCCGTTTATACCAACGTTCCAATTAAAGAAGCCATCGACATCTGTATTAACATCCTATTTGACAATAATCTGAACACAGTCCTTAATTTAACAAAACAAGAATTCACCAAACTGTTAACGCTTGCCGGTTCAGACACTTATTTCTTTTTTAATCAACAACTTTATCAACAAACCGACTCACTAGCTATGGGATCTCCCTTAAGTGCCACTTTAGCCAACATCAATCACCATGAAAATAACTGGCTACTCCATTGCCCCACCCACTATAAACCACACCTATATAAAAGATATGTTGACGACACCTTTCTTCTTTTTCACAATGCCAACCACGCCCCCCCTTTTTCTTAACTATCTTAATTCCCAACACAAAAACATTAAGTTCACCAAAGAAGGCAAATCCAATAACACCCTACCCTTCCTAGATATAACAATAACAAAACAAAACGACAAATTCAGCACCTCCATATATCGAAAACTCACATACACAGGCCTAGGTACTAATTACCTAAGCCACACCCCTTCGCCATATAAAATAAACAGCATCAAAATTTTAATCCACCACGCCTATCATCTTTGCTCTTCGTACTTATCCCTTCACAACGAAATAGAATTCATTCATAATTTCGGCATCAACAACTCCTTCCCAAAACATCTTTTACAATTTTTAACCAGAAATTTTCTTAATAATATTTATCAACCCCCCTTAAAGTTCCCACCGTTAAAAAAGACGTACAATACTTTTCATTTCACTATTACGATCAAATCAGACACAAAATACTTTCAGAACTCTGCCTCCTACTCACCCCTCTTTACCCCCAAATTAACTTTCAATTTGTTTTCACCAACAATAATAGCATCAAATCATACTTCAACCACAAAGAAAAAACACCCAGCCCCTTGCTTCGTCCATCATCCACGTTCTCAACTGTGTTCGCTGCAAAGCGAACTAGATCACTGCCACCTTCACAACCACCCACTACTTCCCTCCAGTTTCAAAATTATCAACACAACCAACCACCTGACCGACCTCCGCATTCTGGAGTCCCTACAGATCCTCAGTATTAAACCAACTCTCAACGACTACAGTTCTGCCTTTAACTTAAACATAAGCAAAAAAACTGCCATATCCGACTACCGAGAAGAAACTCACCATCGCTCCGTCTGGCCGCAACTCTTCTAATACAGAATAGGTAGGCGAGGAGGCGGTGTTATGTTGTATATCAAAGATAATATTGCGAACGTTATAGAAGTAAAGCACACAATTCCACAACTGATAGATTCGACTACAGCTGAACTTAAATTGAACGATTTCAAACTTGTTGCGGTTATATATAGCCCCCCTAATCAAACAGCTGATACGGACGAAGCGTTATATCGTGAACTAAAGAGAATAATAGGTAGTGAGCAGGCTTTAGTTATGGTTGACTTTAATTGCGCTAACGTGAATTATGATACAATGCAGGGAGACGCGGAAGGTAATCGTTTAGTTAATTTTCTCGAGGATAGCTTTCTTATTCAAAAGGTTGGGGAACCTGCGAGGTTGGACAGTATTTAATGACGAAGATAGAGGTAAAATCCAGGAAGATCTGAATAAAATCCTTGATTGGTCAGTCACATGGCAAATGAGATTTAACGTCGATAAGTGCAAAATCTTACATATAGGTTCGCGTAACGGTAATTTTGCGTATAGTATGTCAGGGAATGAGTTAGCAAGCGTTGAGCAGGAAAAAGATTTAGGAGTTATAGTCACTGGTGATTTAAAAGTAGCGAAACAAAGTACAGCAGCGGTCAATAAACCGAACAAAGTGTTAGGTTTTATAGCACGGAATTTTTAGCACAAATCGCGCGATATTATAGTTCCTCTTTATAAATCATTAGTTAGACCCCATTTGGAGTACGCGATCCAATTTTGGAATCCACATATGCGAAAAGATAGACAAAATCGAAAGAGTTCAAAGACGAGCAACTAAGATGATTCCGTCGCTTAGGTCGAAGTCGTACGAGGATAGGCTTAAGGAGTTAAAATTGACAACACTCGAGACTAGGAGGCTAAGGGGTGATCTAATCCAGGTTTTCAAAATCATGAATGGGTTCGATAACGTAGATAGAGATAGCTTTTTCGAAATATCTCGATATAATAGGACTAGAAATAACGGGTGTAAGTTGACAAGTAGAAGGTTCGAGACAGCAGTTGCGAAAAACTTTTTTACGCATAGAATAGTAAATAGCTGGAATAGTTTGCCGGTAGAAGTAATTAGTAGGACGTCTATAAACATGTTTAAAAATCGATTAGACGCATATGTTGATAGATTGGGTATAGTTTAAGGTAGTAAAATTAAGACTTTGTGGTTCGGAACCCACGTAAAATTGTAGGTCCCCTCCGACACCACGGAAGACATGCACAATACACAATTACGAACACAGTTAGGTAGACCAGCCATGAGTAGATCCTGGGTCTTTGTTGGTCTGAAACATTATAACAATATGGACCCCTTCCAACAACCATTCATTCCCAACCCTTTGTTCAATTAGTCCCCTTACCCCGACAATAACAACCTGGTAAGACTCTTCTCAATTTTGTTCGCTTTTTACTTTATATTTGACGACTGATCACTTTTCTATTTTTCATATTATTTTATTTTTAATTTTAATTACCTAAACACCATTAATATCACGTTTATTTAATTATATTGTATAAGTTTCCGTTCATTATAATTATATTGTATAATTTTCCGCTCATTATATTTATTAATGTTTTGTCTGCTTTTATAATTTTAGCACTGATGATGGAAAATAAAAATTTCCGAAACGTTTGTGAATAAACATGCACCATCTCTTCGTCCTCTTATTCCGGATCTTTTCCGTTTCATGTACTGTTTCCGATTTTGTTGAAAATACGATATTTAATGTAGATTTTTATGCTGATTTCAAATGTGTAAGTCTGTTTTTGGAGAAACGAGCGGGTCAAAGGTTAGGTTAGGTTAGGTCAACTGAATGCCCGGTTAGGTCAACTGAATGCCCGGTTAGGTTAGGTGTATGCCCGGTTAGGTCAACTGAATGCCCGGTTAGGTCAACTGAATGCCCGGTTAGGTTAGGTGTATGACCGGTTAGGTCAACTGTATGCCCTTGACGACTGGTTAGGTTAAGTTGTGATATTTTCGTTAAAACTAACGAAAATATCACGACTTAACCTAACCAATCATCAAGGGCGTACAGTTGACCTAACCAGGCATTCAGTTGACCTAACCGGGCATTCAGTTGACCTAACCGGACAGAAAAGTGGCGGTCGAAATCTATTCACACAAATACTTAGTGATATAAGCCAATATTACCAAACAATACAATAACTCTTGTATTAGTTTTCAGTTGTACTGTTATAGTTTTTGACCTAATACAAAATTACAATAACAAACATAACTTTTGAACCGCTCATTTCTCCAAAAAAGACTTAGTTTATATATATATATATATATATATATATATATATATATATATATATATATATCGTATTTTACGCCTCATAAGTCGCTACAAGTGGTAAGACGCACCCTATATTTAGCAAAGAATATTTAGGAAAAAAATATTTCGAAGATTTATCAGCCTGACAAAAAATATATTCCCATAACTTTATTAAAAGAACATTAAACAAAACAATAACATACGAGCCCTGAAGTGATTTTTGGAGACGTTTTTCAGGAAAAAAGTAGCGTCTTATGAGGCGTAAAATACGATATGTATATATATCTCTCTCTCTCTCTCTCTCTCTCTCTCTCTATATATATATATATATATATATATACACCGGGTGTCCCATTCGAAATGAAACAAATTTGAAACTCTAATTTTTAAAGTATTAATGCGAGAATGTTGAAACTTTGTCAGTTACTACACCATATGCATGGTGTCCGGTAAATTCATCGCGGTAAATTCATCGCGAGTAATTACATCGCGGTAAATACATCGCCTGGTAAATACATCGTCTGGTAAATACATCGCCTGGTAAATACATCGCCTGGTAAACACATCGCCATACATTATTTAAAGGTGATAGTAATAAATATATAAACATTCACATATGTTGTTTAATTTACGATGAATGTATAGTTTGTTTCGTTGAATTTGGTTTCTGTACTTGTGATATTCAAATGTTTTAGATTAATGTCTTTTTAGAATGTTTCTTCCTTCCTCCAATTTAAAATAGTGTCATCTTTTTACTTTGAATTTTTTTACATTGCTAATGAAATAAATTACATTTATTATTTTATTGGTGATTCTATTTTTAAAAGTAACTTTGATTTCTTTTTCCATGTACAGTATATATTGAATAAATTTGATATTAATAATTTTTTGTCTTTGAATTTCCTTTTCATTGTTAATGAAATTAATTGCACTTATTGTCGATTGTTAATTTTTAATTTAAATTAACCGAACTAAGCCTAATTAAAGCAACCCATTCCCCTCCAGCATTAATCTAAAACATTTGAATATCACAAGTACGGAAACCAAATTCAACGAAACAAACTATACATTCATCGTAAATTAAACAACATATGTGAATGTTTATATATTTATTACTATCACCTTTAAATAATGTATGGCGATGTGTTTACCAGGCGATGTATTTACCAGGCGATGTATTTACCAGGCGATGTATTTACCAGGCGATGTATTTACCAGGCGATGTATTTACCGCGATGTAATTACTCGCGATGAATTTACCGCGATGAATTTACCGCGAATCCATATGCATAAGTTTTTGTCATAATGTTTTTTTTTGTTTCAGATTGAATTATGTTTACCCCACAAGAAAAAGCAAAATGTGTGTTATGGATGGCTGAGTTGAAGTCCCCTTCTCTGGTGCGACGGCGATTCCGTACAACCTTTCACAAGGAACCACCCACCAGAAGAGACCTATGTGCATGGACCAAGAAATTTGAGGAGACTGGCAGTGTTCTAAAGGAACACTCTGGAGGGCGAACAAGATCGGAAGATGATGTTGAACGAATACGCGGCGCCTTTGGTAGTAGCCCGAGAAAGTCCATCCGTCGTGCCAGTGTCGAACTACAGATTCCTCGTTCAACTGTGCATAAAGTCGTGCGCAAGCGGCTGCAGCTCTATCCACATAAGCTTCAAATTTTTCAGCATATAACATGTGAAGATCTTAACAAAAGGAAACATGCTATGCACAATGTATCAATGTATCTATCTAATATATCTAAATGTTATAATTCACATATATTATATGAAACTTTATGACATTGACTATTTACTGTGTGAATATTACATTCTTTGCATCATTCAATAAAAAATTATAAGGTTTCAAAGTTGTTTCATTTCGAATGGGACACCCGGTATATATACACAGCCAGAAAAAACTTCAGTGGGGCTGAACTTTTTTAATTGAATTTATTTAAGTTATAATTGACATTCGAATTCATTATCAGTCTGGTCGTACTCAATCACGTCAGTTCAGCGTTCATAAATGTTTCGAAGGCCCTTCAGTCTGAAAGTCTGGATCTCATAAGCTGCTGCAGTATTATCGACAATGTGCGAAATTTATTCAACGACCAAATCTGCGACCCAGATCAGCAGTTCGACCGATTATTCCAAGCTTCATCTGAGGAAGCTGAAACAGTTGGTGTCAGCGTCAGTTTGTCTCGGTCAGTAGGTGAAATCAAGGTGGTGACGCCCCTGACGATCCACTGACTTATTACAGAAAGAAACTTTTCGACTGATGTGAGTGATGGACTCTGAAAGATTTTTACGACACACAGATAATGCATTTAGGCAGTGTCTTACCACAAAATTCTGCCACAATCTAAACGATCAGGCGGTTGGTGCTTTGATCGATTTTTATGGTTCCTTGCTTCCTGTCCCCAACTTGGATGTTGCCAAAATCGAATTGTAGCTTCAGAGCAGTAAATGGCATTTAACAGCCTCCAGTGGCAAATCTACAAATGTGGTCGACTTTCTATTGCAATGTCCTGCAGACTTTTTCCCCTGTTTGAGGAAACTCTTTGATACTGAAAGCTCAAACTTTTGGAAACAGGGAGCCTGGTAAAAGATCGTCCAAGAAGCAAAAGGCCAGTAAAGGCAACAGGAGACAACAAAGAAAATGTCCTCGCCGTTTTGAAGAAAAGTCGCACAGGAATTGGGTATTTCCAAATTTTTAGTAGCAAAAATATTGAAAACACACGGGTACCACAATTACAAACCCATTTACTCTCACGTCATATACGACGACGATTCTGATAGACGGCTGCAGTTTGCTGAAATAATGGGACAAAAGTTCAACAGTGACCCAGATTTCGTTCGAAAGGTCAAATTTTCAGATGCATGTGTCTTCGGTTTAACGAGTAAAGAAAACAAACGCAACGTTCACTACTGGGCGAAAAAAAAAATCCCTAAATACGATTGGGTAAACCTATTAAAACGGCTACGCTGACAGTTTGGGTGTGCATTGGTTATTCAGGATTCGTTTTCTTTGACATATCGACAGATATGATGGATGGAAAACGCTATACACTATTGCCAGGTATTGAGATACAAAGTTTTGTAACAGTTTACTTATGGCGTTTGCAGGAATTGGCTTTATCAACATAATGGAGCGCCACCACGTTACCGCCACATTAATGTGCAGCTGCCCGTGAGATTCTGGATACGAACCTTGAAGGAAGATGGGTTGGGCGGAGAGGTCTCATGGCGTGGCCAGCCAGATCACCTGATTTAACCCCCATGTGATTTTCTGACTCTACACTCCAAATGTGAATGCCCTTGGCCGCAGAATAGATGATCAACTGAAAAGGATACCACTCGATATGTTCAGAAGAACAATGAAGAGTTTCACAGAGAGAATCCACAAATGTATCATAGCGGTTGGAGAATTCTCTGAAGATTAAATTACAATTTAACAAACTATTTCTATGAATAAAATTCTTATAAACTTTTTGTTTGATTTGTTTCATCATTTGAACACTTATCTGTATAATGTTGTTAACTAAATAGTTGTATGTATAAAATCCTTAAAGACTTTTCTCCCACCCTGTATATATACATATATTCTCATTCTTCATTTTCTTTTTTATCCTAATTCAGGAACCTAATATACGAAATCACTTTATTCATAACAAAACTTTGTGTATTTATTCACGAAGGAAATATAACTAGCTACCAAGAAAAGGATATAATCTCATCAAAAAAGTAGATTATGCTGGAAGTTTATATTGCTTTCGTTATTATAAAGTGTATATACACACTGATATAATCCTCTCATAACTGGGTTAGAAAGAGTAGACAGGTAATAAAATTTTGATAAGCCATGATCTCTGATCAGTCTTAAAAACTAAGATTTGAAATCTCGAGTTTAATTATTGTTGTCAATGATAACACTGGCCAACAAAATGAAACTTTTTTCCTCATCACAAACATGATCACACCTTTCTTAATGCATGTTTCGCGCTGATTCCGAATCTGGTTTTATTTTATTTCTAGCACGTATAGTTATATAGATACACTGGTTTTGATATTTTTAAGTTTTTGATATTGCTATAAGAAAATTTATGGATGTATAGATCAGACTTAGGAATGCTAAACAACAAATACATCATATACCTTATTCAATGTACTTATAAATAAAGAATATATACATTATTTTATTAAAAGCGCTGTGAGTGTGATTTCCTTTTGTAAATTTGGCCTGGATTATCACGATACAGCATCCAACAATAGTCCGCCATCATGCTTTCATTCCAATATCCTTGGTAGCGCTTCTCCATCATCTTAATATCTTGATGGAAGCGCTCTCCTTGCTCGTCACTCACTGCACCAAGGTTTTCAGGAAAGAAATCTAAGTGGGAATGCAGGAAGTGAATTTTTAACGACATTCGACACTCCATTTCTTTGAAGGCATCAAGGAGGTTCTTGACTCCATCCTTATACGCAGGTGACTTGTTGCTTCCAAGAAAGTTTTCACATATCCATTTGAACGCCAGCCAAGCCTTTAATTCCAGCGGACTTAGGACTTTTTCAAATTCAGTGTCATTCAAAACCTCCCTTATTTGTGGCCCAACAAAAATTCCTTCCTTCAATTTTGCTGCAGTAACCTTCGGAAATTTCCTTGAAAGGTATTGGAACCCTTCAGAATTGACTTTACCCATTGCTTTAACAAAATTCTTCATTAAACCAAGTTTAATGTGAAGAGGTGGAAGATAGATCTTTTGGGGATCCACTAAAGGGACAGACTGGACATTGCTTTTCCCTGGGACATATGTATACCTAAGTGGCCAGTCACTTTTGGTGTAATGTTCTATAGTGGCGCGACTGTCCCACAGGCAAAGGAAACAACAACATTTTCTGAATCCTGAATGCATACCCATAAGCATTCCTATAACTTTTAGATCTCCACAAACATTCCATTGATGACTGTCGTATTTGATTGCCTTAAGTAGTACATCCATATTGTCATATGTCTCTTTTAGATGGACGGAATGGGCAATGGGGATGGATGGCATTATATTACCATTATGCAAAAGAACTGCTTTCAGGCTTCTCTGCGACGAATCAATAAAGAGGCGCCACTCAGATGCCACATACGTCTGAGATATGGCTGTAAATAGTCCAATGATGTCATGGCAATAACAGAGAGGACCGTCTACTGAAAAGAATGCTGTTAATTCAAAATTCCGCTTTCGGTAGTAACTAATACGAACATTCTTCTCAAGTAAATTGTTCTCCTTTAGTCTTGAGGCGAGAAGCTCTGATTTCTCTTTAGACAGCGATAAGTCTCTAACAAGATCATTCAACTGTCCTTGGTTTAGCTTTTAGGCTCTAAATGTCAACCTTCAAAAGTGTACTCTGGTTCTGTAGATGGTCCGGAAACGCCAGTTGCACCTTCATCACTTTCCATGTCATCTATGATAGAATCTAGCCTATCACTTGGGGGAATTGGAATGGGCAATGTTTCATCATGTTTTACTGGTCTACGTGCTGAATCCAAGTTTGGATATACAATCTGATGTTTGTTCTTGGCAGAAAACCCCATTAAGTTCACACTACAAAAATAACAGTCTTCATGATGATCTCTCGGCTCCCTCCATATCATGGGTATGGCAAATGGCATTGAAGCTTTCTTTTTGTTAAGCCAATCACGTAATCCATTTGAACAGCCAGAACAGATTTGATGTGGCGCCCATGGTTTATCTTGGTCACCTAGATGGCAACCAAAGTATAGCTTGTATATTTTCTAATGTCGGTTGTAATACTTCGTCGCTGTGTTTTAGTTGTCAACTGGCCGCATACGAAACAGAACTTGTCGGAGTCATTCTTACATTGTCGAGGCATGTTGACTGACCTGAGCAAACTATAAATTCAGAAAAAATGTACACCAACTTGACACAACAAGTTCTTGGACTGGACTGATCTTTTGACACACAAAGCACGGCGTTGTTGCGTGAATCACAATGCTGCTAGACGTAAAAGCCTACACCTGAAATACATAAGATGTATAATTAAGATAACTGAAATAAATAAGATGAATAAACTAAAAAAACACAATAAAATAAACACAATCAAATGTTGAAATATTAGTATTTTGCCTATTTAAAATGGTTAAATCTGTGTAGTTATATATATGCCTTCATCTTGAAAACTATACGTGCTAGAAAAACTCTGAATGCAGTTTTGGAATCAGCGTGAAAAATGCTATCCAGCCACCACACATTTTACTCTGATGAAAAATCTTTGTTGACCAGTGTAATTGTATACTACATGGTGGCCTGAAGTTCATTATTATTATTAGTAGTAGGCCAATGTCGTTTACGTCTCGTCTCACGAAAATATTTGAAAGCATAAAGAAAAATTATGACTTTTTGGAAACTCAGAAAAAATTAAATGATAATCAACATGGATTCCGTTCAGAAAGATCATACCCGTCACAACTAATCGAACACTATAGCAATGCTATTGATGCACTTGAAAACAATAAAAACTGACATGATATACACAGACTTTGCCAAGGCGTTCGACAACTGTGACCATGGAATTATAGCACAAACTGGAATATATGTGAATAACAGGAAAAGTAGGAAAGTGGATATATAATTTCCTTAATGAGCGGCAACAAGTCGTTACAGTTGAAGGAATATCTTTATCAGAGTCAGAGGTCCTTAGCTCAGCAACACAAGGAACAGTATTAGCTCCATTACTCTTCATAATCATACTAACTAATATAGATGGGAAGTTACCAGTGACAGCACAGTAACATCCTTTCCCGAAGACAAAACTTAGAAAAATAAGAAACTCAGAGGATATAGGGTCTCTGCAAACAGACATGAACAGAATTTACAATTGGTCTGAAGATAATACTATGAAATTTAGCATTGTGGAATTTCAGCTATTAAGATACGAAAGAAAGGACAACCTAAAATCCATAGAATACTCTACCCGAAATGGATAGGAAATTCAGCGAAACTGTAAAGCAAAACATTTAGTTGTAATGCCTGATGACGCGACATTTAAAACATAAAATAAGATAGCAGTAAACAGAACAAAAAGAATAACTGGACAGATACTGAGAACCTTTAAAAGATGGGATAGGAATATAATGATTCCTCTGTTGGAAATACTAATCATACCCAAGTTGGAGTATTGCTCGGTCTTAACATCCTCAAAAAACGAAGACATTAGCCAACTAGAAGGGATTCATAGAAGTTTCACGGCCAAGATCAGTGGATGCAAAGAACTAAATTACTGGGAAAGTTAACGTGAATTAAATTTATAATCGTTGAAAAGAAGAGAGGTGATGGATTCGGAGTTTCATGGGTTCGACTTTAACTTGGCTCACCTTTTGTCCTCCCTTTCATGGGTTGGTGTGTGACTACACACCCACACTAAGGATGGTAACATGACCTATGATACTTTAACTATTAGCTCAATTTTTACCACTGAATCACAACGAAGCAAATTAAGATTGTTTATCGAACCGTTGTATTATTAAACTCATGAATTTAATTTTGACCAGTAATATAAAGTGTTCTTCTTATTAAACACCATTGTTTTTATACCTTTAATCTTATGTTCACAGATTACTTTGATTTACACTTACGTTATATAATTCAAGAGAAAGGTTGAGCTTTGACCGAAAATCAAGTAGACGTTCAAAAACGATATTGCCACGCGCGTTACATGAATAAAAACCTAGGGCCGTGGACGGAAGATTCCACGTCGCCGACCCTAGTCGAAAATGAAGTTGATTTACTGTTATTAACTCATCTTAATATAGGCTCTACTTTCCACGGGTTCTGATCGAAATGTTTAAAACAAATTAACAAGGAAAGGCAAAACGATATTAAGATGGACAAACTGCTTACGATGACTTTGTCTGACTCTTCTTGACTCAACTCCCTCACTCTGTCGACTCTTTTTGACTCGACTTTCTCACTCTGTCTCTTCTTACCGATGCGCTGCCTTTTTTATCGAGCAGATTTCATTGTTCCATTCGCGCTTTACACCCCATTAATAATAATTTACAGCTTTACGTGGAATCCGAACCACGGGTCGCCACATAGTCTGGACGCAGCGGACGGTCTCCCATCTAACTACTAATCAGACCCAATGTCGTTTAACTTCGCTGATCAACGGGAAGCGGTGTTACGACATTGGCTACGACTTAGCCCGCACTTTACACCTGATCTTTAGTTTATTTATTATTGCACCTATAACAGGAACAGAAATTAATACATGATTTCAGTAGTTTTTAGAATTTCCTACCTATTCTGCAGTATTCAACTAACTTTATTGGCCTATTTTCTGATATTAAATCGCTTACTTACATAGATCTGGTATTATTTGAAAACTAATTTGTATTTAAGAACATGACTGGGCAAGACAAGAGGTGGATATCACGTGACAGTAAATCTATGCCTGATTGGCTGAACGCGAATACGAGTATGAACAAAACGAAACCTGTTGTTTTGGCTTCGTGGTTCATGTCACGTACCCCTGTCCAAATTTAGAATAGGCCTATTTCCTACCTTTTATAATCCATTCATTAAACCTAACTTACATTTATACATTATGAATTATTTTATATTTATTTATAAATCCCGATTTTACGATCCCAACATCATTATTTACACTTAGAAAATAATGGAGGAACTAGTCCTTAATCTTACTTTGAACCTATAACTACTCAAACAACACTGGAAAGTAGAAAAGAAAGAATATGTCGTGTTTCCAAGTTAAAGGTTAGAGAGGGAACATCCTCAACCCTGAAGGAAAATATTCCTGTTATGAGAGGACCAAGATTGTTCATTAGCTGCCCAAGGAACTAAGGAACACGAGTGGCGTAGCAGTGGATATCTCCAAAAGAAGACTAGATACTTGGCTCAGAAAATTTCCAGATGAGCCGGGCGTACCTGGCAATGTGAAGTGAAGAGCGCAACAAATCAACTCTTTACTTCACCAGTCCAACTCAAGAGGAGGGGCAACAAACCTGACCTCCACGAAATGAGGAATCATCACACGGAACATCTGAAAAGTTGAAAGGAAAGATTATTTCTTGTATATGGTAATATTACAGTTTAAACTCACCAAACGGAAGTAGAGTATAATTTTTTTCTCGAAATGGTGTCGATAAAGATTTCATTCAGTTTTCATGATTCATAAAACTTTTAATAGTTGTCTTTGTAAATGAAGGTTTGGTATGGTTAGGTTAAGTTATACCCGGTTAAGTTTTACACTGTTTTAGGTTAGGTTACGCTAGATTAAGTTAGGTTAGTTTAGATTACGCCCGCCTAATGACATCCTCAGGAGCACATCCTGAGGATGCCATTAGACGAAAGCGCTTGAGCACCATTCTGTGTTTACTTTTTACTTCGTGGTTATTTTCATCATAAATATTATTCACATGTTATTTTCGTAAAATAATTTTCATATATATATATATATATATATATATATAGAGAGAGAGAGAGAGAGAGAGAGAGAGAGAGAGAGAGAGAGAGAGAGAGAGAGAGGAGCGTTCTTAGGAACCGACATTTAAGAATAAAAAGAATGATCAACACGCAAGTCAACATAATGAAGATTTAATTTCAGACGTTTCGGAAGTCAAACTCCCATCATCAGTTGCTAAAACAATAAAAGGTAAAAAATAAAAGTGTATATATATATAAAACTGGTGAAGGACTAGTTAGACAGGTACATAATTAACTTTATTATAAAATATTTCAAAAGAAAACTTTCACCGGTCTAGGTACACATTTTTTAAGTGATGGTCCTTTTGGCTTTAAAGTTAATTCTATTAAAATCCTTATTGACCGCGCATTCAAGATCTGTTGTGATTATTTTTCTTTTCATTCTGAGATGTGTTTTTTAATTGATTATTTTAGCTCCAATTCTTATGAAAAGGACTTGATTATAAAACATATTCGAAATTATTTAAATCATCATTTTAAACCCCAACTCCCCCGTTCTCACTGTTCAAAAAGATAAAAGATATATATCAATTCCATTTTATGGCTACTTAAACCAAAGAATTGAAAAAGACTCGAAACGATTGTTCGCCCAGTTTTACCCACAAATTGACTTTAAATCTATTTTTATCAATAAATTTAGTATTAGCTCCTTTTTTAAACTAAAGGAAAAGTTGCCTGATGCCCTCGTCTCCAACCTAGTTTATTCTTTTAACTGTGGTTGTAACGCCAATATATTGGCAGTTCAGTCCGCCAACTTAAGTACGGGTCGATGAGCATCGTGGCATCAGTAGTCACACTTCTCTACCACTGAGTAAACCAGCCAAATCCTCAATTCGTGAACATTGCGAAAGTGACAACCATCCATTTCATAAAAGCTTCTCAGTTTTAACCACCTTGCAAAATGAAACAGACTTGAGAATTATGGAATCTTTATATACAGTATAAATAGACAAAATTATTGAACTTGAGGACAGTGCCGTTATTGTTTTTTTTAAATATTTTCTACGTTAATTATGTACCTGTCTAACTAGTCTTTCACCAGTTGATGATGGGAGTTTGACTTCCGAAACGTCTGATATTAAATCTTCATTATGTTGACTTGGGCGTCGATCATCCTTTAATATATATATATATATAGAGACATGTAAGAAGTAAATAGACAGCCCAGATTTTGCTGCAACAATTTGGCGTAAAAGATTCAACAATTCTGATCGTGTTGCTGGTTTTTTGGGCTTTTTACGTAAAGTCTTGTCTAGTATTGCCCACACGTGTTCTATGGGGTTCATGTCAGAGGACTGACTCGGCCAAGGAAGTCGTTTGATACCATTTCGCTCCTCCCATTCTTTCGTCTTTTTTGCAGTGTGGCATGGGGCTCCATCTTCCATGAACAGGCAGCTGTCTTTTTCAGTTTGACCACTTGAGAATATTGGCATAAGTCCTTCTTCAGGGATAGAAATGTAGGAAACGAATATCAGTCATAATAATGGCAAAAAAATTGGATGCATACATTTTACCATAAAATTAAGGGTGTCTATTTACTTCTTGCATGACTCTGTATATATATATATATGCAGGAAGGAAGGGCCAAGGGCGAATGTCCACAAAACGCCCTCCACCCCAACATAGAAGAAGGAGAAGGAGATAGCCAAAGTCAAGGTACAGAATTTTGAGATGTTTGTCATAGACAAGGAGAAAGATGGATTGAGAAAGATTGTTCAAAAGCTGACCGGTTGAGTAGATGAAAAATTTAAAATACCGATTAACCCTTGCGTTAGAGAATTGGACAGAAAAGGAATGAGAATGTGTAGAAAGTCTGGTACTCCTTAAAAGAGGAGGCATGCAGTTAGAGATTTCAGAAGAACAATCTTCGTTATAATAGCGATAGTAAAAAGAGAGTGAGGCAACATTGCGGCAAAGCGAGAGGGATTGAAAACAGTTAGTAAGAGGCGGGGATGTGAAGAGACGAAAAGCCTTTGTTTTTACCCGGTCAAGTAGAGCTGTGTGGGTTGAGCCACCCAACACATAAGAATCGTACTCCATACAAGGGCGGATAATATCCCTGTAGAGAGACAGCAGCTGAGTGGAGATGAAGAAGCTACGGAGCAGGTACAGCACAGCTAACCTCTTAGAAGCTGTTCTTTCCAGAAAAGATCACGAGAAAAGAAAATACCAAGAATGTTAAGAGATGAGGAAGTATTGAGCTGTGTATTGTCGAATAGACAGAAGGAACTGGGTTTTTGAGGCATTGAAAGCCACAAGGTTTTCTCTGCTGCAATCAGAGATAGGAGAAAGATCAGAAGCCCCCCCCCACACACACACATATATATAATATATATATATATATATATATAATTGTAGAGAAAGGAGTGTTCTTAGGGAACCGACATTTAAGAATAAAAAGGATAATCAACACCCAGGTCGATATATATATATATATATATATATATATATATATATATATATATACACATATATGTGTGTGTGTGTGTGTGAAAATGAACAATGAATAATTCCTACATTCATATAATTCTTATATTCATTCATATAATTCTTATGTTCATTCGTATATTTCGTATATTTATATAATCCTTAGATTCTTATTCATATATTCATTTTAACCTATCAAGTCTAAAATCGTTTAACGCTGCCACGAGTTTGGATATATTTTTGATTTGCTTTCTATTTTATAATTGGTGAATTATTTCTTTTTAAACAAGTTGATCATTTTTGTAGACTTAGCTTAATAATGTAATCTTGTTTCCTTTATACATTCTCTCTTCGTTGTGAAAGACGAAGTCATGTCCTGCTTAACGTTTAATTTTTAATCTTAAGCCTTTCATTTTTGCCCGTGTGCATGTTTGTTTGTAATTCGTGATGGGAAGGCATATTTCAATTTCAATTTTTAGTTAACATCAGATCTGTCAATATGCGGTTTAAAATAAAAATATGGCTTCTTCTTGCTTAGCAATCTAGACATTGATACAGCAAAAATATGTTTTATCTTTAAATGTTTTGCAAAGTAAATCAGCCTATTGAGAATAAAAAACAAAAAAACAGATCAGCATTAAATAATAATGATGTCAGTAAAAAAATTCAATATAAAAACCCATAAAATTTCTCCAATGTTCATTCTGATCTGACTGATCTAACTTAGGGGATGAGCATTACCTGTATTATTTTAGCAGTAAATTATAGTCAGAGAAAATCTTTGTCTTCTCCTTCGAGCCTTGCTCCCTTCAGAGAACTTAGTCTTAAATAGAGAAAAATAATTTCCCGATATGTTATAAGAAGAATCGGTGAACCTTCAGAGAATTTAGTAAGCCTCACAGAATCCTCCGATTCACTGCAAGAAGAAATCGGAGAGTAGTATAAGAGAAACTTCTGCGATTTCTTATACGGTACCAGAGTAACAAATCCGTTGCTGCCACCTAATCACTTTCGATAATAGTAATACTCGCAATAACGGATTCAAGTTGCGTGGCAGACGTTTCATTACTAATATCGCTAAAAACTTCTTTACGTTTAAAGTAATTGATAAATGGAATAATCTTCCCGCGTCAGTCGTTCATTCTACCAGCATTAATATGTTTAAGAACCGTCTTGACAGACATTTTAAAGGTATTAACGTTGTTTAATTTAAATAACAACAAAGTTAGTAACAGAAGCTCTGGTGGTGGTGCTCGGGGATGAGTCTGTTGACGATGAATGCCAGCTTGTGACATGCCAGCGTGTGATGCCAGCAATAAAATTATTAAAAAAAAAAAAAAAAAAAAATTAGACTAACACGAATGTAGATGTAGCTCATAGCGTAAACTAACCCACTTTTTGTTTAACTTTACCTACTTTTTTTTTTTTTCCTTATCCTCCTTACTTTGCATGTCTCTAACTCTTTTCTTGCATGTTTGTAGTTTGCATGGTATGACAGTGAGTTAAGACTGTGTTTGCATGGTTTGTAAGCGTTCTTATTTTACTTCTTTTCATCTTTCACCCCTCTCCTATTCTCTCCGACTATTTTTCTGACTTGTCGGCAGTGGCCGGCGGATGATGATGGTGAGACACTTTTCCTCTTTTTCTGAATGAATGTTAACCCACGAGTGATAGGTGTTGCTCCTTACTTAACCCCTTATTCTCTTCTCTTCTCTTAACCCCCTACTCTTTCCTTTCTCTCGGGCTAGCCTTAGAGTGGATCTTAGGGTCTTTGTTAGCCTTAGCTTCTGTAGATCTGTAGAACTTCGAACCGCCCAAGGCCATAGACAGAGGGGTTAACATATATATTTGTATGTGTGTGTGTTTGTGTTTGTGCATATGTGTTTCGTTGATCAAAAGGTCCCATCATTTTGAAAACAGGTTGTGTACATTTTTGTTCAGATTCGACAATATTTTAAACTTGCGCAAATAGATACTATAGTCCCCTTTACCCTCAGCGTATCCTAGTAGGAAAAGCTTTAGGGGTAAATGGACTTATGGGACACCCTGTACAATGAAGTTTCTTCTTATATTTCTCTTTAAAGTTTATTGGTGTAGCACCTTGCTCTCGATCCCCCTCACCCAAATATTCTCCCTCATAGACGTGACCACGTTTCTTTTCTCTTCAGATGACACCACATAATCATACAGCAGAAGGCCAAGCCAGTAAGAGTTACAACAGATGTCAGCCAAAAGCGGTGGTAGCGGCCTTTGAGATCCCCAGGTGGCCATAGTTTTGAATCCGCTTGAAGTAACTGAGGTCTCTTCTTGGTGCTGAGTTAGCCAATGTACAGACGAACCATATAGTTATGTACTCCTCAGTGAGAAAGCCATTGAAGTATTTCAGATAACTCCACACCATCTTGCTCTAACTAGGCCCTCAAGATAAGGACGGCCGTTGTAGGAGAGGGAATTGGTTACGAACTAATCACAACTTGAGGTCGTAAATGGCGCGGGCCATCCAGCGGGCACGGCGGGGTCACCAGGATAGTGGAAACATATTCCGCCTGGAGAGATCCACCCAAAAAGATGACACTGAGCTCAAAGAACTCCTTGCAGTCGTCTCGGAGGTGATTATCTGTCAGTGCTTCAAGAGCAAAATCTATGACTTTATCTTTCCATCCAGCGATGATGTGTGCTGTCTCCGCGTCATCATTGGCTACTGAGTAGTCCTCCTAATTGATTTTAGGTCAGTAAACCTTATTTGGTGACTTTGAGATATCATTAACGCTAAAGACCTTCTCCAACACGATCTCTAACATATGGTGCCGGCAGCCAAGTGGGGAAGTTCACGATCCAACATCATCTCCAGTCTGCTTTGTTTAGGGTAGCAATGAATGCTCCTCATTTCTTTCTCCAGGCAACAGTTGCTATTTCTCGTCAGAATATCCAGTAAACAATATTTTCTATAAAGTTTCGTGTACTTACAATTTAGTTATAAAATGCTCACACAAATATACTGGCATACGCAGGAGCGCAGCCAGGATTTTATAAGAGTGGGGAGCCCAAGCCAGCGATCGTTACCAACACCACTGGTCTACACACACACACACACACACACACACACGTATATGTGTCAAGGGCAGATCCAGAAGCCCTTCTGCCCCCTGGGCCCCGCCTTGGCTGTGCTACTGGGCATACGGTACCCATTTTATGAGTAAACACCCATTTTTAAAGTATAACACTTAAAAAAATATACATAACTTCAGATTTGAAAAAATTAGTAAATTTTATATAAAAATAATGATAAAAAACACAAATCAAGTTTTAAAAGTTTTCCGCTGAAATATAAGATTTTGCCTGCCCACTTTTAAACCTATGGACTTTGCGCAAGTCCAAAATATTATTTAATGTAAAAATAATACACTTACAGTGTTTTCTTCCTAAGTGTCACCAAATGGCGGGTTGGCCCCCACTAAACAAGGAATTTCCTTTTACCCCTTATGTTCTTATGACCCAGGAAATACTATATATATATATATATATATACAAACTCATATATATATATATATATATATATATATATATATATACAAACTCTGAGACACTTATAAGTGTCTCAGGGGACCATTCTGAGTTTGTGTATATTAATCGGACGTGTTATGTGCCTTGAAAAGTGGACGCTCAATGTCCCGGTCGAGGTTTAAGTTTTGTGTTTTGGCTAAAAATACAATAGTTACCCCTTTTTCTTTGATGTATTGAATCCGACGTGAATACAACGAGTTTCTTGCGTATATTGAGATTCTGAATGTAGTAGGCTAGGTATAAGCTGTAAACCCTAGATCCTGTCCCAAAGATGGATCCTATCTGCTTTGCAGATGGGGCAGGGACAATTCGACGTGGCCGACTCGATGCGACCCAACTGGATGTGGCCGACTCGATGTCAGGACAACTCGATGTCAAGCCAAGTCGATGCCAAGCCAAGTCGATTTCATTTTCTTTATATATTTAATGTGGGTTAACTGAATGCCCGGTTAGGTCAACTGTACGCCCTTGACGATTGGTTAGGTTAAGTTGTGATATTTTCGTTAAAACTAACGAAAATATCCCTTAGGGATATCACATCGAGTTGTCCTGACATCGAGTTGGCCACATCGAGTTGGGTCGCATCGAGTCGGCCACATCGAATCGTACCCAACCCTTGCAGATAGCTGGTGAGGGAAGCTATATTTTGGGGCCTCTTTGCAGGTAACCCGTTGCCCACGTTGGGCTTTCCATCATGAAAAAGAAAAAACTATAGTATTTGTCATATATCATTACTTATTCGAACTATAGTGGACGTAATTTCCCAGAAGAGTTCCTTGTTCCATGCACGATCTGTGTTTAACATATATATATATTTTTTAACTGCAAAGAACACAGAGTATAATTAATGTAAAGAACGACGTTTATGTAGAAGAGCATCCGCAAAAGATGTGGAGAGAGAACGCACAAATGAAAAATGAGGCACCTCCCAGGAATCGAACCCGGGATCATCCAATTGCCGGTCAGATATGCTAATCACTGCACCAAGGTCTCCCATCAGTCACAACTCGTAATTCTTCTACATACGAGCGGAATCGGATGCCCTGAGGAGGCACCTTCTCATGCCGTACATATATACATTTTAACTGCAACCAACACACAGTATAATTAATGTAAAGAACGACGCTTGTATAGAAGAGCGTCCACACAAGATGTGGAGAGAGAACGAGCAAATGAAAAATGAGGCACCTCCCAGGAATTGAACCCGGGATCATCCAATTGCCGGTCGGATATGCCCCCTCAGGGCATTCGATTCCGCTCATATGTAGGAGAATTACGAGTTGTGACTGATCGGGGATCTTGGTGCAGTGGTTAGCATATCCGACCGGCAATTGGATGATCCCGGGTCGATTCCTGGGAGGTGCCTCATTTTTCATTTGCTCGTTCTCTCTCCACATCTTGTACGGACGCTCTTCTACACAAGCGTCGTTCTTTACATTTATTCATCATAAATATTTTTCACGTGTTACTTTTCTGTGGAAATTATAGGGGAATAAAGCTTATGTCACACACGATGAAGGTTTGGGAAAGGATTATAGAGAAAAGGTTAAGAGAAGAGACAACCGTGGGGGAAGAGCAGTTGGGTTTTATGCCAGGTAGGGGAACAACTGATGCGATTTTTGCACTGAGGCAGTTGATGGAGAAACACCGGGAGCGACAAAAGGGACTGCACATGGTTTTCATCGACCTAGAGAAAGCATATGATAGAGTGCCACGCCAGGAGGTTTGGAGGTGTATGAGAGAGAAAGGTGTGCCGGAGAAGTACGTTAGGTTGGTGCAAAGTATGTATGAAGGAGCAAGGACCCAGGTTAGGAGTAGTGTAGGTGTAACGGAATGGTTCCCCGTGAGGGTTGGTCTACATCAGGGATCTTCTTTGAGCCCGTACCTTTTTGTTTTGATTATGGATGTGTTGGCCCAGGGGATAAAAGATCAATCCCCTTGGTGTATGCTCTTTGCAGACGATATTGTTCTGTGCAGCAACAGGAGAGAAGTAGTAGAAAGAAAATTGGAGGAATGGAGGAGGGCTTTTGAAGACAGAGGGTTGAAAATCAGCAGAAAGAAAACGGAGTACCTGAGGTTCTACGAAAATCAAGACTCAGAAATTAGTTTAGAGGGAGCGAGGTTAAAGAGAGTAAGTAAGTTTACGTACTTGGGATCGACAGTGGCTGAGGACGGTCAGGACACAGAAATAACACACAGAGTGCAATCTGGTTGGAAAAATTGGAAGAAAGTTTCAGGGGTGTTGTGTGACCGAAGAATAGGCGTAAGGGTTAAGGGAAAGGTGTATAAGACTGTGGTAAGACCGGCTATGATGTACGGGGCTGAGTCTTGGGCTATAAAGAAAGATCATGAGAAAAGACTAGATGTAACGGAGATGAGAATGCTGAGATGGATGTGCGGAGTGACAAGGTTGGATAGAGTAAGGAATGAAAGGATAAGGGGCACAACAAAGGTTGGAGAAATCTCGAGGAAGATACAAGAAAGTAGACTGAAATGGTATGGACATATGATGAGAGGGGACGAAGATTATGTAGGTAAGAGAACGATGAATATGGAGGTGCATGGCAGGAGAAAGAGAGGCAGACCGAAGCGAAGGTGGATGGAGAAGGTGAGGGACGATTTGAGGGAGAAGGGTTTGTCGGAGGAAGAAGCCCAGGACCGGGCTCTGTGGAGGAGGCTGGTCAGAAACGCCGACCCCGCATAGAGGCTGGAACGGGCGAAGAGAAAGAAGAAGAAGACTTTCCTGAAATAATTTTCACATATATATATATATATATATATATATATATATATATATATATACTCTAGATAAAATCCCTTCAAACAATAATTGTTAAACATTTTTAGAACGTTTATAGATTTTTAGAAATTTTCAAATTTTCTTGGACGTTTTGTAAACGTATCCTTGCCTACTGGTATATATATACCTACAGCATATCGGTAAAAGTTACGTTCGCTTCTACTTGGTACTATCTTTTGTATCACTTTCCTCCAATACGGAAAATAACTCCTACTTTGTTGTAGATGTTTTTGAGTTTAATTTAGGATAGATTAGGTTAATTCAACCTAACCTAACCTAACACAACTTAAAACAAAAAATTGGGTGTCTAAAAACCTGAGGTAACATTACGTAGTAATAATTTTATTTCGAGTTTTTTAATTAAAATCCTTATGCGAGTGAAATTTTAAAAAATAATCATTATATACGGTAAAAGAGCGCTTTCTCTAAGCATTTTAATGGAACTCTTCCCTACCTTAGCGCAAGTGTATGTGATTAACAACTGACGAAAATAGAAGAGGAATTTGGTCATTTAGGAACATATATATATATATACACACAAAGAAATACAAAGGACACCAAACAGCAACAGACCGGCTGATCCTTTCGAGGCTATCTGTTAAAGGAGGGAGGTTAAAAGGTGCAACAAAAATTCAGGCAAATGAAAATTTTAAAGGAAAGAGGAGAGAATCTAAATAAAAATTGTATAATACTTTTATCTGTTAAAAAATGCTTCTAACTCGGGGTTTGAGGCAAGATAAACATCTAGTCTCTTATTAAAGTACTCGATCGAATTACTCTGAGATACGCTGGCTGGCAATCCATTCCACAAATTAACTATACGATTTAAGAAGAAATGTCCTGAGCACTGTGCCAGTTTTTGGAGCTCCTTACTGAATATTATTGCAGTATACATGGCTGCTTTCCTATATGGTGTTCGTGTACACTTTGAAACTGTATTTTCGTTCTAATGAAACAACTTCTAAGTTCATATTTGTGTTAAAAAGAACTTACGAAAATTAAAAGAAAATAATAAATCGAGAAATGTGTGAAAAAATATAAAATGCAGACAATATATATATATATATAATATATATATATATATATATATATATTATATTAGGGCGGGTCGATTTTCCACATGTTTTGAAATCGCAAGGTGAATAAGTGCCCAGTAGTTAGGTTTGGTTGAGAAATGAACCCAAAAAATTTTTTAGAGCAAACGGATAAGGGCCTGTTTGCGGATTTGCAATTAAAGTTTGTTATGGTTTTTGACCCAATTTTCGTTGTACGAGATAGGTAAACTCGTCATGTTTGAAGACATAATATTAACTAATTATAGATGTAGCAACTCAATATCATTTTCTATCCCAAGAGGAGACAATGCCTAATGTATATCATGTGTTTTAAGTGTAAAATGATAAAATTTCGTTGAAAAAACGTGCATTTTTGCTAATTTATTCACATATTTTGGCTACAAAATTTGAAAAAATACTTTCAAAAGGTGATAAATCCAAGAAAATCACATGTTCTCATGTAAAAAGAAAAACTCTTCATGTAAATCATCATAAGATTGAGAATAATGTCCTTTTGATATAAATGCAGGACGCATCTTCCTGCTCAGTACTTTAGTAAGGATACATCTGTGACGAGTTTCGAACCCGTACACGGTATGGGAAGCCTCTGTCACTAATTTCACACTCCTCTCAACACTCTGAGAGTGAGAAGGCAAGTCTGGAATGTCTGGCTTAGTGTTAGTGTCCATGAATGACTGGATTTCTTCATCAGATAGGTGCTGTGTGGTAGGTGGTTCCATGACATCAGGGTCAGTGAGGTCGATGAGCTCATGCCAGTGATTTGCATTCCAATTCACCTGGGAAATTTTCTTCCCTGCTTCCTCGTTGCTCTCCATTCTATAAATGAAAAATGAAAATGAAAATATAAATGAAAATATAAATATAAATAAAAATATAAATGAAAATATAAATAAAAATATAAATATAAATGAAAAATAGTACTCAAATATTGCCGTTTCAATAATACAAACAAATTACCCGCTTAAAGTGACAATTATAATATTTTCCATATTTTTTGGAGAATAACTCAGCTTTGGCAAAAAAAAAAAATAATAATTACAAGAAGCACAAAATTTACCTGTGTCTGAGAGTGAGTATAGTCTGAAGCCCAAGATTCCTGATTCTGTCTTCATCATCTTTCACCATGGCATAGAGGATGTTCTCAGGTCGGAGGCAGAAAACATTACCCTGGATGTTCTGCTTTACGATGCGTTTCACATCATCACATGGAATCAGCCTCAGTCAGCTGATAGCAGAGAAGAGGATGCGAGGAGAATAATGCAGCTTAGAGGATGCCTTTATCTCAAACCATGCAGGAGCATAAACTCGAACAATGTAATGGACCAACTTTTTCAAATTCAGGTTTGGTCCGTTGTCTCTTGGTCTGTTGTCTCTTGTGTCCACTTAACCATCTTGCATGGTTAAGTGGACCAATCTTCCAAGCAGCCCATCTGTCATCTACTCTTCCTGATCCGATCCCTCTGCAATACTCATACAGAAGCCTTTGATCATGACTGAGGTCTTTCAGTACTTCCTCTGGAATGTACCCTTCAATGATTGGAGTTTCCACAGCTTCAAACTGTACCTGAGGTTCATCCTGGATATCTTCTGCGCACCTTTGCCCAAGGGGCCCGTTGAAACTTCTTGGGCCAGTTGTCACTCCATCCATTTTTTTGAAAAGAGCTTTTAGTGGGAGTTCATTCTGATGCAGTGCGCAACCAATAGTGTGCAGTTTCCTCCCCAGAGTTTCTTCAAGTTTTACGACTAAACCACTCTTCCAGCCAGTGTTGGTTGCGGTATTATCAAGAATAATGGCTCGGATACTTTCAAGGCTATTATATTCTTCAAGAACACTGAATGTCTCCTGAGCAAGGACCTCACCAGTGGCGCCTATAACAGGAATTGTTCTGTGGGTCAAGTAGGCGCCAGGAGATTTTCCATCTTCATAGGTGAAGGTGAGGTGATGTTCTGCGTCAACACACTTTCTGACAAGTTTCCCCTTCAGGTGTCTGTATTTCTTTGTAAGTCATGGTATTCTCGTCAACCTTCCCATCCACACCAACACAAATGAGCTGTGTCTTTTTCTCTGATTCCACACCCTCACTAACTACCCTAATTTGGGCTTTGGCCCTGTCTAATTTGCACTTGTCTATCATGATGTGATTGATGTCAACTTCAGGTCTCAGTAGGTGTTTGATGTTATGGAGCAAGGCATTCCCAAGAGCTGCGCCCAGATTTGATGAACATTCACCTCTGACAAGTTCCATAGCATATCTGGGAAACTTTAAAAGGCTGTAGTCTCCTGAAGGCCTCTTCCTAGGCTGCCATTCATCTTCTCCTTCCTGAAAATAAATGAAAAATATTAATGCGTTTTCTGTTTATTTATTTATTTATTTATTTAATTTATTTATTTTTATTAATTAATTAATTAATTTATTTATTTATTTATTTATTTATTTATAATTATATATAATTAATATAAATAAAAGGAAACTAACCTCGCCACCATATGAACTGCTTGTAAGTCCAGGCTGTATGAAAAATCCTACTAGCTCAACTTCCTCCTGAGGTAGTACATGTTGCTGTCCTTGTTCGGCCTTCCTGTCTCTTTTGGCAGCAGCTGTGTCCACTGAAGACAGCTGGTATGCACCCTTAGGACCTGTTTTGGATCGCTGATCACGAAGGTATGCTCTTTCTTGAAATGGCACCTTTGCATTTCGAGGGCAAACACAGATGATGTGTTCTTGTGTACGCTTGTCCTTCTTACAGTATACTCTTGAATCACTGCAAGGCAAAATATCGAAAGAACAGGAACAGGCAGAACTATCAAAAAGTTTGTCCAAGTTAGCATCCAGATTTCGCTTGACACTTGCCTTAGCATGCTTGCGATTAATGTCTTTCACAAGAGTGAGTAGGTCTTTAACCTTTCTGTCAATGGATTTGTCATTAATCAAAGGCAGCCTTGGATTCACTGAGACCAAATGGATTTTAAATCCTTGCTAACTTGCTGCACTAAGACCCAAAAATCTGCGCCAGGGTTAACATGATTAAGGTCAATAGTATTAAATCAGCTGCCTGTAAGTGCTTGGTTCGATCATTAATAATTCACAAGGACCACCTCCATACTTTTCTTCACTTTTCTTTCGGGTCAGGTGTCTTGTTTTCGCTTTCGGCATTATTTACACCAGAAAATCTGAAACATAATGAAAAGTGTTAATGCGAATAGCAATATGTAAGAAATAAGCGTGAACGGTCACAGAAAATATATTTTACCATTATTTTTTAATAAAGATGCATAATTAATAATTATATAAAAATACAAGCAAAACGTTGATATTTATGCTTAGCGAAACAAGTTAATAATTTTGGGTTTGCTTTGTTTTGGTTGCGCGTATGCCGCATACGGGATTTTACGCATGAAACAACAACAGAAAAACTTAAAAACTCAAAAGCTAAATTTTCATTCTGATCCTTTATCAAAATGCATTTCTTTGTGATTTTCACATTTCATAGATGAAACGACAACTACTGGATGTTTATTCGCTTTCTGGTACCAACTTCGACCACCCCTAATATATATATATATATATATATTGTTATATTACGTGGTTTTATATTTTACATTAACTGTATGATTTATATTTTTTATTTAAGCCTTTTTTCCTTTAAACCACATTATATAAATTCAGCCCAAGGTTATTTATATAACTTGTTATATACATAGTCTTCTTTCTCTGTGAATCTGTGTGGGGAATAATTGAAAAGCCCTTTACAAAAATAATGTATTCGTCGCAGATTTTACTAAACCAATTACAATGCAAAAATGGAATTTTTGCCAATAATGAATATTTGTTTAGGGAAATGACACTTGAGACATTGATTGTTGCTTCAAGAATTTGGTATTTATAATTAACACAAGACAATTAAAATAAAATGCATGAGCAAATTAAAATAGAAATTTAGGAATTTAATCTACAATTTGTAGTTATTTAACTGAATACAGCCGTAACTGTAATACGCAAGACCATTAAAAAGGAATGAACGCATACATACTACAATTTCGAATGAATTATCTTCAAAGTAACAATTGTTTCTCTACCGGCTCTTTGACCGTATTAGCTAGGTACATAATACATTTTCATAGAATTATTTGAATCCTATCTGGTTAACTGACCATTTTAACTATGTATAATACCTTAATTACAATGTTTACCTACTTCCTTTATGACAGTGGTAAATATTCCCTTCTGCGGGAATTAAATCCTTGTAACCAAAATTTAAGACAACGCATTCATACTATTTAAAGTTAACACACTATATATATTTTTATATTTTGCGCTTTCTTTCTGTGAACTTTTAACCCTTTACTGCCCAAATATTTTGTAGGGTTAAGTTATGAATGCGTGTATTTGAAAGGTTACAAATTTGTCCTTTCGGGCAGTAAAGGGTTAAGGAGAGACGATTTTTACGTCTTATTTTATTTTTAAGCCAACCCGTTTGCTTTTCGGGTAATTTATGCTTAGTCGGGGAACAATGGTACGTTATGCCACACACAATATTTTTTGGTACGAACTTCTGTTAAGTTCAAAAGGAATTTTAATCCAATTTTGTTTCATTGTAGACACAGGATCTTCGCGGGACCCGCTTTATGTAAAGCTTCGAGACACACTAATTCTCTCTTCTAATTTTAAGTTCGTTACACTTACGCCCGGACTTTAAAGAAATTTGTAAATTAAAATTTAAAATCTCTTCTCGAGGATATTCCTCAGGCGAAACCAAAGGTAAACAAAAACACCTTTGAGCAATCATTCACTCTTGAGGTATGAACAACCTTTCATTTTTTGATAACACGAGCGTGATTTACACCGTTCTACGCTAACCTCTGGTCCACTTCAGTCCTAAGAGCAAAAGTAATTTAATGTTCACATAACATAAAATCGATCTTAAAATTATTTCATTTTTATTTTTTTTACCCCTGCAAATTCGTATCGTTTTTGCATGATCAGTTTTGTTTGTTGGTTAATTTATAACCAGTAATTAATTAACCTTACTACATTATTACCATACATAACAGTATATATATATATATATATATATATTTGGTTGTTTTTTTTCATCATTGTACGTGATCATGAAAGGATATCTTACTAGGACCAAAAAAAAGTTTTCGGATAAACAGATTTTTTATATATATATATACAGGGCGTCCCAAAAAATGTATACACACTTTAACAGCTGATAGCTCAATTGATGTTTCTTTCTCTCCAAGTTAAACCCATTAGAATTAATAATGGCAGTCAGACTAAGCTTTGAACAAAGGAAATTCATTCTAAAATGCTACTGGAAGTGTGAAAATGCAGTTGAAGTGCAAAGACAGTTTAGGAGGGAGTTTCAAACAGATCCACCAACGCGACTTACTATCACTCGAATTAGAGATAAGTTTGAAGCCGATGGAACTGTTCAGAATGTCCACAAGAAGCGTTCCGGAAGACCACGGACATCGACAAGCCCCACAAAGCAAGAAAGAGTACTGGAAACGTATCACCAAAGTCCAAGAAAATCTGTGCGGCAAGCGAGTCGTGAGGTAGGAATTTCAGAATCGTCTGTCCAACGCATTTTGAAGCGCTGTCAATGGAAAAGTTACATTCCAAGATTAGTCCATGCTATTAATGAAGATGATGATCCGGACCGAAGAGTGGAGTATTGCGAGTGGTACTTGGCACGATGTGGATGTGGATTGGACGAAGGGGTTTCGTAGAATACCCTCCGCGTTCACCAGACCTCACACCACTAGACTTTTTTTTATGGGGATACTTAAAAGACAAAGTCTACGCTATAAAACCTGCAACAGTCGCTGAATTGAGAGCAGCCATTGAACGAGAATGCACACAAATACCAAACGAAATGTTTCGTGATGTTTGCGATTCCATTGCTTCGCGTTATCAGCAGTGCCTGGACCAGAACGGACGGACGTCAGTTTGAAAACAGGCGTTGACAAAACAATTAAATAATGTCTGTAGATTCTATTACATTTTAAAAATGAAATGTATTTTAATAAACACTGCCTTTATAAGTATTTAAAGTGTGTATACATTTTTTTGGGACGCCCTATATATATATATATATATATATATATATATAATCATGCGCGTTGCTTCTACAGAGCTTCAATTTAATATTTAGGAGAAATCCAATGACAAGGAGAAATGTAAATGCCATGAAAAGTCTTCTTTAATGCGCAACGTTTCGAGCAATACGCTCATCTTCAGGCTGTTTAATAACAATGTGAAATTAAAATCAATATTGAATGAAAAACAAGACAAAGAAAATTTCTATAACCTATTCATAAGGCAAATTTTAAAAGACTGAGAAAAGAGGGTTAAATTCTAAGTTATACAGATTTACATATAAAAATTAAGAAGCTATTTTTAAATACATATAGTAAATGTGAAATTAATACACTGGAAAAATTAACAATAGTACACTGGAATAATGAAACTAACTAACCTTTCACTGCAATTTCCGAGGCTAACTGATTTAAGCAGAGGCAAGACGAGAAAACAAAAGATGGCGAGGGCGATTGGGGAAGGGGGGATTATAAGGAATTGGGGAAGGAGGAGGGATTATAACAAATTTAGAGGGACGGCTGATGAGTCAACATTTAGAGTAGGGACAATGTTTTAATGTAAAGCGATTCCAAAATTCTTAGTGAGTTGGGACAAGTATTACAACCAAGAATTTTAAAATTGTCTAAAGTGACATCAGTTTTACATTTTATACTGTGTTCCCGAATACTAGAAACTTCTTTAGTTTTAAAATTTTACCTGTTCGGCCACTTATTCCCATATGCGAATAAAATCTAGCCCTGAGAGAGCGAACAGTGCTGCCAATGTAATTCCCAAGGAGACACCTAGGGCAGGTAAATAAATATACAACACCGCTACGCAACGAGTCAGGGGTTCGATCCTTCGCTGAGAAAAAGCTACCTAAAGACGTTTTATTAATAAATATGATGCGGAAATCAGTATGATAAAAATTTCCTTAACAACTTTGTAAATTTAAGCTTAAATTCCTTATTCAAAGGACCCATTTCAGGTACCAAGAAATATTTTATATCCTTCGGCACTGTAATACAAGGAAGTTGAGGGCTATAAACATTATTTAAGAAGGATCTAATTAGTTTGTCTACATATTGAACAGGAAAACTATTATTAGTAAATTATGATCTTAGATTATTAAATTCATCATTAAGTAAGGTAAAACTAGAGGTCAAATTATATCCTCTGAACAGGAGAGTTTTAATACAAGACATCTTATAGTTGAAATCAGTAAAACTAAAAAAATTCATGCCCAAACCAGTGAAAGTGGGTTTCCTGTAAACTGATGTAGTAATAGAATCACCGTTTGTCTTGTTTTTCATTCAATATTGATTTTAATTTCACATTGTTATTAAACAGCCTGAAGATGAGCGTATTGCTCGAAACGTTGCGCATTAAAGAAGACTTTTCATGGCATTTACATTTCTCCTTGTCATTGGATTTCTCCTAAATATTATATATATATATATATATATATATATATATATATATATATATATATATATATATATATTGTTGAAACAATGTTAATGTTGAAACAAAAACAGATTATTAACTAAAGAGAAAATGAAAGAGCGTAAGCATGTAGAGACAGTATGAAACTTTCTAATTTATAAAGAAAATGATTAAATAATGATTATATTTTACAGAAAGACTCTTACTACTATTTGTCCTCAGTTTTAGGAGCCATATTCAGTAGGTTTGGCTTGTAGTTTGAAGTAATGGAGTTTGGATTTCTGAAATTTTGAACTTTATACACTTTACCATTTTATCACTATTATCATTGTGGCTGACAAACATTTGCGATGCCAAACATTTTGCTAGCAAACTTTACCATTGTAAGTAATTAAATGCTGAACACTCGTAGGTTAAGGGCCTATTGAATTTCTATTGTGTTCCAAATTCTGCTAGGAACATACGCCGGCACAAAATGGTTTTAAAAATTTTGCCTTCATGCTTTCAACATAGTTTGTATAAAATTTAATTAAAACTTTTAATTTCATACTCATTTTAAGAAAATTGGGTCATAAGGAATCTTACACGTTACATGTAAAAATAAATAAAGATTCATTTTTCACTTTTCACTGCATTGTCATCTGGTGCAAATAGTTTGTTAGATAGGTATCATACAAGTTACACTCCGCTCTTTCTTGTAATATTTTATACGAGGTATGTGCTCAGGGGAGCTTGATGTGAAAATTACTTTTAGGTCTATATTATGAAAATTTGCTCTTAAAATAGTTTTTTCAATGAATTTATTTAAAATTATTTTTGTTTTAAAGCTCAGCGGGACGAAAGTCAATAAAGAAACCCATTAAATTTAAATCTCAGGGAAATTGAAAGCTATTTTTATAATAATTAGTTTCGTTGAAAACAACATTTTTGTCTGAAAACGCCTTCACAAAGTGACCTTTATATTGTTTAAGGGTTATTTTCATACGTTATATGACGGTTATGGTATTGTTACATCTGGTCGTTAACTCTCACTTAGTACTCGTCGTAAAAATATGCATATGAAAAGTTAGTCTTTAGGCATGGTTTTAGAATCTTTATATGTTTTGTCTATTAAGAAAGCATTTGGTTTAAAACAGAATTTAAACTTCCATTTTTCCGATGGTTCTCTTCCCAAAATTTGTTAGAGGCACGCTTTAAACATTATCTTTCCTGTTCTCACTAAGATTGCTTATGATTCGGATGTTAAAATATGGGAGCGATGTGATCTTTAACTTTTACAGAATGAAGACTTCAGAAACTTAAAAGGGGAGTAAAATTTGAACAAAAATGCACTCGTCATGTAAGTGTATATATATATATATATATATATAGGTACCGATTTATAGCGTAATGTCGGTACTATAATTATAATGATGATAATAATGGTTAATTGATAATAGTTATAATTGATTGTTAATGATGGTGCTGAATGAGGCTGGAGTGACCGTGATCTTTGCAGATCGAATAATGTTATTAATTAGGTTGATTGATAGAATGAGTTTTCTTCCTTTATTAAACAAAATAAATGATTTATGAATGAAACAGAATATGTTGGTTGTTTACAGTTGAAATAATAATGACTTCAATATTAATAACGCGCGAGATAATGATTAGTCTTTATATAAAGTTAGGTGAATGACACCAGGCCAAAATGGGGCCTGCATAAATGGTGTTCACATGGTGGTAGCTCTCATGTCACTGATTCTTCGAAGAGAGAGGTCGAGGTGCGATGGTATCGTGGAATGCTTGAGGTAGTCCTTGTAACGAGGTTGAGGTGTGAAGCAAAACATAAGGACATGCCTTGAGTGGATCCTGGCGATGTGACGTCATCTTGGTCGTACTTGTGTGACGTCATCTTGGTCGTGTTTGTGTTGATGGAAAATCGCTAAAGTATTTCAAAATGTCTCCACTACATATATATATATATATATATATATATATATATATATATTATATATATATATATATATGCGCCTCGGTGGTGTAGTGGTTAGCGTCGCTGACTACGAATCCATCGGCGCTGAGATCGAGACCCGGTGACGGCAGTAAAGAAATTGGGTGGTAGCTAAATGGGTACCCTGGGTAGCTTAGTGGTTAAGACGTTGGGATGTTGGTGGGGCGTGATTCGGATTCCACGTTAAACTGTAGGTCTAAGGTGGAGTGAGAAACTTGACCTTTGTCAGAATGAACAATTTGGGCGGAAGCAAAACCAAGGTAACGAAGGTATATACTGTATTAGTGGCGTATTCTCCATGAATGCAAGTTAGTTTAGTTAGTTAGTTCAGTTAAAAAGCATGCTATGTATGTTACAAACATGCACCAACATATATACAGTAGATTACAAATATTATCATTAGATGTCTTAATTTATTAATTTTCTTTAATTTATAATTAATTATCCCAGTAATATTAATAAATTTTCATTGTGTTCATTAATATTGTACTACATTACTACATCTTATTTATAACATTGATAACCACAAAATATACTTTCAACCCACATGCATCTCTCTAATACGGGTGAAAATTGCTAAAAATCCTGTTCTATGAACTCGAACGAATATAAACTTCTGGCTGCATACAAAACATAACACAAAGCCAAACATACATTGACATAAAGGTCCCAAAATGAGCCTTATTTTGTGCTGTCTTAAAAAATTTAAGCATTAAAAACATTAATATTAGCTGAATTTTTCCTAAAATTCACGAAGATATATTTAATGATGAAATAATTATTTTAAAAATAAAACAAGCAGAGCCTTCGGCTCCCTGCCCTACGGGCGGGGCTTGTGCATCGCAAACTCGCCTACGGCGAGGGCACGTTTGTGTTACCCCTTTGGGGAGAGGTCATTCTCCATCTCCCCCTAAAACCCCCTCTTCTTCTTGTTGCATAACCCCCTCCCCATCACCCCCTCTCCCCCTCCTTCTTTCGCTCAGTCGCCTGTTATGATTGGCTGCCTCGCGTAAAGTGGGTGGAGCTAATGTCTCTCGCTCAGTCGCCCGTTAAGGTCGGATCTATCAAGATTAGCGGCGTTAAAGATCACGAAGTGATCACAAGCCCTACCCGTAGTGTAGGGAGCTGAAGGCGCCGCTTGTAGCATTAAAATGAACCTATAAATTACATTTATTTTACTTTGAAAATTTGAGATGATTTTGTCGTAAATTTCTTACAAGTTCTTAAAAATGTTTAATAGTATATGCGTGTATGTATACTGAAACAGTCTCTACCATCTGCAGTAAATCTTTCTAAAAGCGAGCTGACGTTACCACAATCAATTGTTTTCCAAATACTCAAATTTTTATAAAAACTAGCAAAAGTGGACCCTACGGGCCCATTTAGCTAGACCTACAGTGCTGGAGCCTTCGGCCTCAGTAATTGGGGGCCTGCGGCCCCACAAACGGTCCTCCAATTACTGGAGAGTCAATTATTTGATTAATAAAACTATAGAAAAGAACGCAGTCATGAAAATCTTCAGCTTTGCAAATCTTGATACAATGGGTTCGGGTGTGAAGCTTAAGATTTTCATTGCTACGTTCTTTTCTAGACTTTTATTGACAGAATAATTGAACCCTCAGTAATTGGGAGGTCAATTATTAGGTCAAAACTATAGAAAAGAACGCAGCAATGAAAATCTTAAGCTTCACATCCGAACCCATTGTATCAGTCAATGAAAATCTTAACGTGCCGGAGTAAAAAGTTGAAACAAAGCAAAGATCATTTATTTCTGAGACAGACGGACGGACAAGACAGACAGACAGACATACAGACATAACTCCCTAGCACAACATAGAACAAAACACAACATCACTAGTGCGCAACAAGCTAACAACAAGCTAACATTCTAGTTAATCACTACGCAAAGATAAGTCACTTAAACAGAAACAACAACCAGAAACACGCAGACAGACAAACAGCCAAACACAAGAAAACCTACGGACTCGACACGACTATTACAGTCTAGGGTGTGTTTATGGTATATGGTGAAAAATGCGAAATGAAAATGCAAGGGAGCGGAACCCTTTATTTTGTGAGGATACATAAGAAAACAGAACAGGCAAACTTTCTTTGTAATCCAACAACATTTAGAGGTTGCCCACAGCTGATAGGTATTTTCAATTTATAGGGCAATGGAAATTTTAATTCTCAGTTTAAATGATAAATTGCATCTCCAATATACATCTCCAATAAGTATTCAGAACAAATATATCGTGTGAGTATATTCACTAAATTCATAATTAACGATTAAAGTACATGACACCTCGAGTGTTGGCGTTCATTTTTTCATCAAAGTGGCTTTGGAGGCTGTCGGCAAGACTTTACGATGTTCTTCGACGATTTGAATCATGAACTGAATCTGCTCTTCGTTCCGAGTCCTTCCAGCCTTCGTGAATTCTTGAATCAGTGCTATGCCTCGCTCTGCTGCATCATTCACTACCTTTAAGGAATCCACCCTGATCTTTGCTGAACCAAAGCTGGTGTTGTTTTCCCAGTTTGATGGATCCTCTTGCAGGAAATCGACCGGAAGATCTAGAAGGGTGAACAGATTGTACGTATTGGAAGAGCAAAAGTCTGCCAGGGTCTTTCCTCTTGGATCTGGAATCCAGACTCGTCGGGGGGGAGCTTCTGACCCTTCAACGGAATTCATATTCTCTACCATTTTCCGCTTCTCATCATCATCGACTGCAGGATCGAATAGTGCAAGGCCCACGTTTACCTCATTGAGGTACCAGAGATGCCGATTAAAACTCTTGTACCTAGCGGCGTTGGTGTTTTGCAACTTTTGAAGGAGGGCTAAGTCGCTTCGTGGAGCGCTTGCTGCTTCTCTTGCTGAAAACCACGGAAGGACGTAATCTTGAGCAACGAAGAGAGAAGTCCCGCAACCCAGAAATCAGGCGGTCACTGCTACTTGCTCCACGAGATGTTGAAGGACATTGGTTCATGTGCATCGTGAACTGGTATCTGAACATCCAAATCTTGAAAGAGTAAATTCCACGCGCCATCCACCGTGCTCGGTGCAAAGCCCCTGGAGCCATGAACACAGGACTCCGACGTCCGTGAGGTACTCCTCCCAAGAAAATGACTACAAGTTCAAGAAGCTCTTTGTAGTCATCTCTGGGATGCTTCACTTTCAGAAGGTCATTTGCTTCATGAATCATCATCTCCGCCCAGGGACTGATCACTGCAGCCGTGTCCTCTTCGTCCGCGGCAGTGGAGTATTCATTCAATTTCAGTTGCGGCCAAACATTACGGAAGCTCTGGAAAATCGTAATCTCAGGTCCTTTGGAAAGGTCTCCAACAAGGAAAGAAAATACTGCTTCAAGCAGCAGTTCCAGCACGTGATGTCGACACGCAAAGTAAATCATTTAACGCCCGAGAGCCTGCTCTACTCGCGCACACACTCCTCCATGGATGCCGGTGTTGGTGGCTGTCGTGTCAAAGCAAAGAGCTTTGATCTTCTGGCCAAGATCCCAGTTTTCGATGGTTTCGATGATGACGATTGCTGTCCTTTCTGACTTGGAGTCTGGGAGTTTGGGGATGGCTAGAATCTTGCGCATCCCATCCCCGGTAACTAAGATGGCTCAACGGTCGATTTTGTCTCTTCCCATTAAGTCTGCCATAAGTTTTCCATCCCAGTGAAGAACAAGAGGGCATTCAGGCTTGTAGGAAGCTCTCACCTCTGCTTCGTGGGCTGATCTGTACCTGGATCTGCTGGCCCGAATAGCACTTGGACTGAGGCACATCTCACTTATGTCCTGACCAATTTGCATGCCAAAGGGGATGAGAACACGAGCAGCTGCCCTGTCGCTCATCCACGTGCGGTCCAATGCCGCAGCGACCTCCGAACTGATTGCCGTCGTCCCACGGCGATGTTTTGGAGCCGACGATGTAACTGGCTTTCTTTCTGGACTTGTTTCCTCACTTGATGACGCTGACGATGAGGTTTCCATAACAACGGTAGCAGAGATTTCTTCCATTTCCTGCACATGCCTGTCTTTCCGCTTCAATTCCTGAGCAGTTCTTTCTTGGGCCCTTGCGACTTTTTTGGCAATCTTCTTGTCGACATTTCCAATCCTTCCTCTCCGACCCTCCTCCCTTTGAGCAAGCAGGAAGTCCTTGTCCTCCTGAATTTTGATAAGATTTAGGGCATTTTGGTGACCAATGTCGAAAAGGTTGTTCAAGCTTGACCTGAACGCAGCCTGGTTGTCCAAATTGGTCTTCGTTTTCCGCGAAATTCTCTTCTTCAAACCCTGCCATTCGTCATTCAATTTCCGGACGTGCTTCTTGACGTCGTGCGGATGTTTCGTCGGTAAACCTTCTGTCACCCAGATTTCAATGATGGCTTGTGATGTCGAGGACACACTCTCAGCTAAGGATTTCTTCTCTTCATTGTGGAGATGGAAAAGGTACTTCAATACATCACCTCTTGAAGGTAATTGCTGACCGGCAATAGTAGGACTTGATGACCCCACAAGCCAGATTGATTTCTTCGATCTTGTACATGCCGCCATCGTTCACCAGTTATCTGTGAATAAGACAAAACAGTGAAATTGGTAAGTTAATTTAACCCATTCATGGATAAAGTACCTCAGGAAAATGTGTAGAAATAAGCCACACTCTTTGTAACCGTAATCTGTGTTCAAACAATGAGTGGCTGATAACCCATGAACACAATGTATTAAAATTATAATAATTTTGCGAAATCATGCATACATAACCATTTACAGTATATCCAATCCATATATAAATTTAAAATAATCTACGGTACACTACACTATTTCATTCAGACGATGCGAAAAAAGATGATTGCAATACGCTGAAGCAGAGAGCGTCCAAAATTTTATACGCATAAAAATTAAACCTTATAACTATTTTTGGAAACAAAAATATTGCCGGTAAAACAAGTCATTATACTTACAAACAATTCATAATACCATCCATTACAGTGCTAAGTAAAAAAAACGTTTGAAATATATGAATTATTTAAATAACACTTACCGTTATGAGAACTGTGATGCTTCTTGGCCACCATTACGTAAATGCATGAAAGACGTGAGTAATTAAGAGAAAACGATTTAGAATTAAAGAAAATTCATTTGTTGGTATACTGAAGTAAAGAAATATGGATTATCAGAACGCAATTGACAAATGCAATTTCTAATTTTGGGGACGCTGTGTATCAATGGGTTAATAAACACTAGAAGTGACTTAAAAAGGGCGCATAAATAAATGAGCATATGGGTAAAACTTTGGGGTCTTTGGGCAACCTCTAAATATGTGATGATTTTCCAAAAAAATCATGTGCTTTATTTGCTCCCGGAACCTCATCATTTGCGGGGTTCCGTGACCCGAAATTCACACTTTCATTTTTTAAATATTACACACTTTAATACAGACCAGACCACCAAGATCATCAAAAACATTAAGAATTCGAAGGCTACTGGACCAGACAACATATCTAACATACACCTTAAACACTTGGGCCCACAGGAAATACTAGCTCTCACAAATATCAGCACATATTCATACCAACACTGTATTATTCCTGACATATGGAAACAAGGTAAAATTATTGCACTACTCAAACCAAACAAAAACCAACAGAACCAGCTTCCTACAGACACATTACTTTACTATGCACACCTTCCAAAGTAACAGAAAGACTAATCTTACAAATCACAAACCCACACATACCACTATCGCCTACTCAACATGGATTCAGACCTCACCACTCAACCACGACATTACTCACTAACCTCACGCAGCACATCATAGATGGCATCAACTCCAGACGACCAGCTTAACGTACACTATTAGCAACAATAGACATTAGTAAAGTATTTGATGCTATCCCACGCTTCCCTCTCATAAAAAATACTTAACATAAACATGCACAATAACACCAAAAGGTGGCTGAGCAACTATCTTTCAGGAAGATACTCACATGTCACATTTAATGGCAAGTCATCCAAAAACAAGCTTTTTCCGAACGGGGTCCCTCAAGGCTCTGTTCTCTCACCAACACTCTTCAACTTATACATGCATGATATTCCAACACCCATAGAAAACAAGCTTACCTTATCATCATATGCAGATGACATCACTTTAACATCCACCCACAACAACATCGACACCGCTACAAATAACCTACAAACATACATAAACAGTATACAAGACTGGCTCACACACAATAGACTCAAAGTAGCGCCCACAAAATCAACCATCACCTTGCTTACAAGCAACACAAAAGAACACCAGATAACTCCACAGTTTACACTAAACAACACCAACATTCCACATACTCACAGGACCAAAATACTTGGGGTCACATACAACACATCATTATCTTTTGCAAACCACATTCAGGACATTAAAAACAAATGTACGTCAAGACGTAACACGCTTAGGGTACTAACAGGCACAAACTTTGGACACCAGCAGGAAACAACATCACTCATATACAAACAATATATTCGCTCAGTTATGGACTATGCTAGCCCATGTTGGGTACCCATTATCTCAAACACACACATAAACACCTTACAGACAATACAAAACAACGCATTTCGTATCATTACAGGATGCACGCAAAGAACACCAATACAACACCTGCACACAGAAATAAAAATACTGAAAGTTAGGGAACATTTAGACATGAGGGGAACACAATTCATAGCAGCAGCGACAACTAACCCACAACACCCTTGCCACTACATGCACAATCATGCACCGACACCTCGCACCATTAAGGTAACACCAGAGAGACATTATAACCAAATACTCCATTCCATACCACGCCCCACAGACATCACACAGTACAGAAAACACATACACACACACCTAACCCACAAAGCATTGACACGACTCGGTCCGAATGCGGTCCTAGGTGCGAAGCCGCCACCCATTAACAGGTCAGAGATCAGCTTCAGCAGATCGGATCGAGTTAACTTAGCACGATTCCGATGTGGACATCACCCCAACTTACAAACATATAAACACAGACTAGACAGCTCCACAGACGACACCTGCCACCTGTGCCAGGACACACCACAAACAATTGAACACATTATGACAGACTGTACCATTCTAGCACAACAACAAACACAACACAACATCACTAGTGCGCTGAGCCTCTGGTCCACTCCGGGAAGGGCGATCGGTTACCTGCGTGCCGCCGGCTTACTCGATCAAGGTGAGCTGATCGGCTAAATAACAACAACAATCACTAGTGTGCTGAACCTCTGGTCCACTTTGGAGAGGGTGATCGGTTACCTGCGTGCAGCCGGCTTGCTCGATCAGGGTGGGCTGATCGACTAACCAACAACAACAACAGAACTCCCTTTTTATAGTATAAACAAGCCCAAGTTCGGAGGAAATATAGGTTGTAGGAAGAACGAAAATTCCTCAACTGCTGATTGGTTCCCGCACCATTTTCTTTTAACAAACTGAACTTTCAAACTCTATTTTAAATTTTGAAAGTGATTCATTATTATTACAAAAATATACAAAATGTAAAAATAATAAAAGTGAGCAAAAATATGCAGCGGAATTAAATTTTTATGACATCATACTTGAATTGGAAGGAAAAAATTTTAGTGCACGTTCATTTGCAGAAGAAAATGCAATCTTAACTGCTGGTACAATAGACCTATTCCACCTCTAAATCTAACAAAAGCAAATAAAACTGGAGGTTTTACTAGAAAATTTAACGGCATAAGTATAGAATCCGTGGTTAAATTATTTCTTATGCTGTGCTGGTATATAGTCCGTAGTCAAATTCAGAAAATGTAAATGTGTTCCTGTTTACGTCGTCTTGTTGTTATTAATGTTTATTTGTTGCCTGCTTAGACCTAGCTTAGTCTGAATATTATTGTTGTAGGGTGAGCATGTGATAATGCAGTGCTGTGATATGTATCTACTTGTGAGTTGCCCCCGGTCAGCTGAATGCCAGATTAGGTCAATAGAATGCCCGGTTAGGGCAACTGAATGCAGGTTAGGTCAACTGATTTGGTTAGGTTAAGTCATGATATTTTCGTTAGTTTTAACGAAAATATCACGACTTAACCTAACCAATCATCAAGGGCGTATAGTTGACCTAACTGGCCATTCAGTTAACCTAACCAGGTATTCAATTAACCGGGGGCCGCAATTTGTTTGTTTTATTTAGTGAATATTGCAATCTTAGCTTTAAATTATAATGGCTTGTCGTCCTACTGCTCCTACTGTTATAGTGCATGTATACGAAATTCTTGACTTATTCTACAGAAATATCACGTTTAAAAACTTGTCAGACTTGCATTTTATAGTATGCATGTTTTAAATAAATATAACCACGCCGTTGTCCTGAATAATAATTTAACCACGGATTCTATACTTACAGTAGACCAATTTAACAAGTACCTCTATGAAAGTGTTCGCTGGCTTCTGCTTCTTCTTCCGCAGCTTATTATCCCATCTTTACATGGGGTCGCTGTTTTTGGTTCGTCTTCTCCACTCTCCTCTGTCGTATACCACGTCCTCCTCCAAGTCCTTCTCCCTGATGTCCGCCACCACACAGTCCCTGGCTGACTATGTGGAAATTCTGCAAAAAATAAATTATTTTGCTAGTCATGCATACTGTTTTCAAAAGAAAAATCTGTGTGGAGCTCTGTTGATCGCGACTATGAAAATGTAAATAATTTGCATACAACTATTGCTCACCATGAAAAATCTTTATCCCATTTGAAAGCTAATTTGAATTGTAATACATTTGAAAAGACTAAAATTGATGTTCAGCTTGACAAGCAAAAGAGTGCTGCAATTACTAAGCACAATGAAGAGGTAAGCAAAAACAGAGACATTTTGAAGAGGTTCATTAGGATAACTTGTTATCTAGGCAGGCAAGAAATTTCCTTTCGCGGTCATGATGAAAGTGTGTCATCGAACAACAGAGGAAATTAAACTGAATTAGTGTACTGCTCAGCTGATTTTCATTAAAAAAACAAAACCATTTGGAAACTGCCACCCAAATGAAAGGATTATCTCCTCCTGGTCCAAAACGATCTTATTGAATCAGTAAGCACAGTTGTCATGTCTAATCTTAAAAAGGAACTTAAGGAATGCATGTACATTGCTATATTGTTGGATGAAACCTCTGATGTGAGCAATTATTCTCAACTTTCGACTACAGTTCGATAAGTAAATTCTAATGGAATTATTTTTCATATTTTTTTATGCAGGAAGGAGGGGCCCTCCCCATAGAAGAAGAAGAGAGCTAAAATCAAGGTCCAGGGTTTCCGAGATGCCTGGACACTGCGTTTGAAAGATTGGAGGTCATAGGCAGGGAGAAAGATGGATTGAGGAACATTGTTCCAGAGTTGACCGGTTGAGTAGATGAAAGATTGAAAATACCGTTTAACCCTTGCGTTTGAGAGTTGGACAGAAAAGAAATGAGAATATGTCGAAAGTCTGATGCTGCGTGCTCTCCATAAAGGAAGAAGCGTGCAATTGGGGAGTTTAGAAAAGCAGTGTTCGCTATAATAGCGAGAGTAAAGAGAGAGAGTGAGGCAACATTGCGGAGAAGAGAAAGGGATTGAAGACAGTGAGTAAGAGGCGGAGAAATGATGGGACGAAAAGCCTTTGATTCCACCCGGTCAAGTATGGCTGTGTGGGTTGAGCCACCCCAACGATTTGTTGGATTTACTGATGTCAGTAAAAGTAGGCTTGCTGAAGCAATTTCTGCTTCAGCTGTAAGGCAATTAACAGAGCTAGGCTGTTTGGAAAAACTAATTGCACAAACCTACGATGGTGCAGCTGTTATGTTAAGTCAACTGAATGGAGTTCGTGAAAAATCAGAGAATCAGCCTCCGATGCTGATTTTATTCACTGTTTTTATGTGCATAAATTTAATCTTCTGCAACGCAAGCAACATCTTTTAATCGAAACTGCAAAATATTTTTTTCAGCCTTAGGCGAGTTTTCTTCATTTTTTAGCTCATCATCAAAAAGAACTGCATTGCCGCAACAAGATGGAGTTATTCATCACGATTAGTCGAAGCAGTTAAAGAGAATATAGAGTATAGAGTATTTGCAAAAAACTTTTTATCATATTGAAAATCTCAAAATTTCGATCAAGCAACAAAACATAAAGCTATTGGGTTTGCAGCGGTCCTTTCAATTTTTACTCTAATTTTTTGCTTAATGTTTACTCGAAAGTTTACCCCTCCACAGAATATCTTTTAAATATATTGCAATCAAAGTCTATGACCATAATTGTTTCTGAACTTCATTGCAATAAAAAACTAATATGCTCCAAGAAATGCGAGAATCTAATTTGGACACCATCTGGAACACAGTTGTTGAAGATTGTGGACTTTCTGCCAAAAGAAAAAAAATAAAGTTCCTCACTGGATACTGCTTTATAAAACCCTGTTTTTTCGAAATTATAAATACTATAGTGCTGCACTCAAAGAAAAATTCAAGTCAATGAAGGACATTCAGTTCATTGAGCTTCTAAATTGTAAACTGTTTTCAAATTACAAGAACCAATTCCCAGAAGTTCCTTTACAATCTTTAAAGAAAGCATACAATTCTCATTTTGATTTTTGCCTGTTTACGCTCTGAATTAACTGTCCTGTATTCATCTGAAAACTTTGCTGAAAAAAGTGTAGCAGAATTACTTAACTTCTTACTGGACGACCAACTGCATGAGGAGTTTAAACAAATAATTATATGAATTACTAATTAACTTCGTACTTACCATACCGGCTGCAACATCATCCGTTGAGCGATCGTTTTCTGCTCTTAAGAGAATAAAAACATATTTACGTAATTCTCAAGGGCAAGAAACTCTCTAATTTATTAATAATTTCAAAAGAAAAATCTTTATTAAAAAGGTAACCGAAGATTACACAACTATTACAGCGATTACCAAAGATGACACAGCAGGATTGATTTCCAAATAAATAATAATTACTCTTTGCCTACTATTGAAATTAGAACATATTTATATTGTTTATTATATATATACAGGGTCTGTCAAAAAAAACTAAGCCAAATTCAAACCTTTATTAAAACAAAACCATTTATCTAATTAAGTTGAATTTTGTACACAATAAAGTATAGGTAATCACCTATTATCATTTCAATTTTTATGACGATATCTTCAGAATTGTTAATTTTATTAATAATTAACTAAAAAGTGTGATTCTCCTACTTAACATGAAAAAAATTTTTTTTACGATATACTGTAGATAATTTTTAGTTTAATAAAATTAAAAGAACTGTTCAATATGATTCCCTTGCATTTCTAGCACTTTTTTTAATCTTGGTCTGAATTCGTCTATTGCTCGATTTATTTGCTCTTGGGGGAGCTCTGCCCATTTTGTGATAATCAACTCACGCAAATGATTGACCATCCCTTATTCTGTTCCTATACACTATCTCTGCAAAGTTTTCCCATATTCCGTAGTCTACAGGGTTTAGGTCAGGGCTGTTAGGTGGCCAATTATTCGGTTCCAGAAATTCAGGCACATTCTTTTTCAAATATTCGATGGTTGTTTTGACAGTATGTGATGTTGCACCATCTTGTTGAAAAATAAAGTAACCTTGACTAGACAAGTTTCTCATTTCTGGAAGCATTTTCTCAAGCAGGGTATTTGAATAATATTGAGCATTAATTTTCACTCCTGGCTCAATAAAAAATATTGAAGTTTTTCCCAACTTGGACACTCCAACAGAAACCATGACGCTAGAAGAAAAGTGACTCCTTCCTTGTTGCGTACAGTCTTTCATCTTGGATTTCATTTTTCTTCGCAACATCAGAATAAACCCGGTCATTCTGTGAGTTTCTTGGTGGCTCTACCGTAAAACGTTTTTCATCCGTAAAAAATGTCTTGGAAAGTTTATCTTCAGTTATTTATACGTAAAATACGTTTGGATTTCTCAACTCTTTTCTGACAGTTTACTTTTGACAATCTTTGTCCATGCACTCTTTTAAATGGTTTAATTTGCAGATCAGATTTAATAATCCTTCTTACGCTTGATTCTGATATTTCTAGTTCTTTTGATATTTGAGCAGGTGTCATGTGGCTACCAGGTCGATCCTCTTGACTAAGGATACGTTCCTCCACTTTCTGAATATTTTCATCTACTCTAACTGATTTTGGTCGCCCACTACCAACCTTCCTTTCAATGCTTCTTGTTTCATCGATAGTTCTCAATAAGTAATCTAAACCTGATCTAGTCCATCCTTTATAATCGAATTCAGAAAGTAATTTCCTTGCACTATAACCTTTTTCAACTCTATAATGCTTTATAATTATTTTATCTTCATGTGAGAATGGCATATTTAGAGGTATTCACGAAAAATTTTAAATCTAAACAAATTCTGAAAAAGAGCAAAAAAGAAGATATTACATAATGAGAAAAACTGAAATTTTCGCAATCTGTAGAAATAACCGCATAACTCCTAAAATATTTAAAATAAAGTTATAAAATTATCACAGATTATTTACGAGCCTTTTATTTATTTATGTAAAAAAATATTTGAAATCTCTATCAAATTGTGCATTTTATAGAGATTTCAAATTGGCTTAGTTTTTTTGGACAGACCCTGTATATACATATTTGTATGGGATGAATTTCACAATTAAACACATGAAATGAATGAATGACGCAAACCCACCAGGAAAAAGAAAAATGATTCCAAGGCCTTTCCTGTATTCAGAAGTACACCTCGTCAGGGAATGACTTCTGAATAGACGAAAGGCCTTGGGATCATTTTTCTTTTTCCTTGTGGTTTGCATCATATATGTGTGTATATATGTGTATATATATATGTTACAGGGAATCTGTGTAATTAGGGATTTCATGAAATCCCTAAAATGTTCAGGGATTTCATGAAATCCCTAAAATGTTCAGGGATTTCATATAAGGTTAAGTCGTGATATTTTCGTTAAACCTGCGGGAAAAGTTTTGAATGCCCGGTTAGGTTAACTGAATGCCCGGTGAGGTCAACTGTACGCCTTTGACGAATGGTTAGGTTAAGTCGTGATATTTTCGTTAAAACCTAACGAAAATATCAGGACTTAACCTCACATGAAATCCCTGAACACTAAATAGATTCCTTGTAACATATATGCAGGGTATAGGGTTGCGCAAAAAATAGTAAGCTATGTCTTTTAAAGTTTGTATTTCAGTTTGCAGAAAGAGAAAATCATCAAAAACTATTTATTTAGTTACGCAAGCGTATTGTCAATATTATGAACTCAAACGTTTCCACCATTTTCTTGAGTACAAATCTCCAAACGATGACGCCAACTATCAAGATCCCTGTTTATGAAAATCCGTGGCAGAGAATTCCACTTTTCTACAATATTTACCTTTAATTGAGCAATTTTATCAAGCCTGGAGTTCTTGGAAACCCTTTCCTTTAGCTCATTCCATATTGCATAATCAAATGGGCACAAGACTAGACCGTTAGTCGGCCATTCGTCAGGGTAGTAGTGTGATGGCATTTGGGGAGAAGGAATGGGATCAATTTGAGAATTTCCTCCTCGGGTTCCTCACCGTCTTTCATGAGGGGCCCCTTGAGGGGCTCCCCTCCCTCTTGGGTTCCTTACCTTCCTTTATGAGGCTTCACGGTCTTTCATAAGATATTTTCAGGTTTAAAAGAAAAAAAGAAAAACAAAAATAATAAAAAACAAAAGGAAAATGAAAAGAAAAAGGAAAACAAAACAAAAAGAAAAATGAAAATAAAAAACAAACATACAAACAAACATTCCCTGTATTTGAGACCGGGGATAGGTTAAACTAACCTAAAGGTAGGTTGAGCTGAGTAGGAAATATTTCAGGTCTCTTTTTACACAGCGTTCCGGAACCCGCTGTGTTCAGTTTCGCGGGGCCCGTTAGTTTTATCTTAATTCACGTCACTTCTGGCTGCATTCAAGGAAGAATTATTTATTTATGCGTGCAGGGGAACGGCGTTTCTCGTGCAACAGAGAGAAAAAACTTAAGGTAAAAACTTCTGATCTTACGCACGAAAGTGCTAAAAACACACTATAAAACAAGACAACAAAGTTTGTTATATTCTGGTGGTTATTTTTTATTTACCATTATTTCATATACCAACAAGGGTGTAATTTGTTTCTTTTTCTAGCTTAAATACAGAAGTTACGAAAAGCAAAAATCAGGCTAATAATAATTTATTTCCTATTTAATTTCTGAATTAATATTTGTATTATATGAAACAATAAAAAAATATTAAATGAAATTAAAATAAATTACATTTATTCTACACTGTTATATGGATAGACTGATATAAGCGCTTAGCCACCATACCTGTTATTCACCTTCAATTTCCCGCTTACGCATTATTTTTTTTATTATTGTTAGTTTATCGTTATTATACAGAGTGAGTCACGACGAAATGCCATAACTTCTGGAGCTTATAGCTGAGGTCATTCCTAGTCAAAAACTTCATACGAACATACATCCGATTCTCAACGGTTATGAGCTGTGGATGTTTGAATGTTTAAAAATAAGAATAAGCGAACAAATAGTTGCTAAAGTTTTTATTCATGAATTTACAATAACTGTTCAAAATGACTACTCTCGGCCTCAATATACATCGCGGCTCGTCTGTGAATCGCGCGTGTAGCTCGCATTACTTCATTTCGATTGTCCTTTATGAGTGCTGCAGCATTCAAAATGCGACGGATCAATGTATCTCGTGTTTCCACTTTTCTCTGGTAGACCAGCTCTTTCACGCGCCCCCATAGATAAAAATCTAGAGGGGTTAGGTTTGGAGACGTGGGTGGCCAATTTTGTGCACCACCACGACCTATCCATCGACCAGGGAAACGATCATCAAGATGCGTTCCCTAAAATACACAAACCTAATTGTCCACTTAGGCAAATTTTATCGGCTCTAGGAACTTTTAGTTATAACCTTTCAAAATTCTTGGTTCCCATACTATCACCTATAACTTATAATTTGTATACAGCACGGGATTCTTTTTCTTTCGTTAGAGAAATTACCTCATTAAATAATAATTCTTACACAATGGCTAGCTTCGATGTAAAATCTTTATTTACCAATGTGCCTGTTGCAGAAACTATTGATATATGTATTGACAATCTTTTTAATAATACTGATACTGTGCAGGGTTTTAATAGAGGTCAAATGAAAGAACTACTAAAATTTTCCGTGGAAGACCTTATATTTATATTCAACGGTGAATATTTTAAACAGACTGAAGGTGTTCAAATGGGTCTGCCTCTTGGTCCCACCTTAGCTAACGCGTTTCTGTGTCATCATGAAGTCAAATGGTTGAATGAGTGTCCTTCCAACTTTAAACCGGTTTTTTATAGAAGATATATTGATGACACTTTTCTCCTGTTTAAATCACCAGACCATATCCCTTTGTTTCGTAATTACCTTAATTCTAAGCACCCTAATATTCAATTTACTTCAGAAGTTGAATCTAATAGCTCTCTGTCCTTTTTGGACATTAAGATAATAAAAACTAATTCCTCTTTTGAAACTTCCGTTTACCGAAAGCCGACATTCACCAATCTTACTACGAACTTTTCTTCCTTTATCCCTTTAGGTTTCAAACGAAATTTAATTTCGACTCTGACCAATAGAGCTTTCAATATCTGTTCAGATTACTTTAAACTACACGATGAACTAGATTTCATCCGAAAACTCCTTGCCAAGAATAATTTCCCTTCTAGACTGGTGGAGACTACAATAGGCAGAACCTTAAATAGACTAATAAGCCCTACAACTAGAGACTTAATTACAGTCCCCAAAGATATTCTGTATTTCACTTTGCCCTATATGGGAACCTCAAGTTTTAACATTAGAAACAAACTTTTAAAATTGCTCAAGGAATTCTACCCACAACTATGTATAAAAATTATATTCACCCCGTCTAAATCGATTTACCATTTATTTAAATACAAGGATGTTATTCCTACACTTCTTAAGTCATCCATAGTTTATCAATACAAGTGTGACCACTGTATGGGGTCATATATAGGTAAAACTAAAAGACATTTAAAATCCCGTATTGACGAACATCTCGGTAAATCGGTCCGTACAAATTTACCCCTTGCCGAACCACCTAATTCTCTCATACGTAATCACTCGCACAACAATAACCACCCAATTTCACAGTCTAATTTCGCCGTTCTTGCTGCCGGAAGCTCTGACCTTAAGCTTAAAATTATGGAGTCTCTGTTTATTTTTATAAACTAAAACCAGACCTAAATTCTGACGAATCATCGATAGATCTGCTATGTTTTGGTTAAGGTACTAGTTTATTTTATTTACGTTTCAGTTTTAATGCTTTTACTTTTTATAATTTTAACTTTTTAACTTCACATTTATTTACCTTTTAGTTTTAATGTTTTACATTTAATTAGCTACTTTTTATAATTTTTTAAGTTTATTTTAAATTGTTATTAAACAAATTGTATTTTGTATGTGATTTGGCATTTTATTGTTTTAGCCCTGAAGATGGAATTAGTGCATTCCGAAACGTTGGTACTATTAATAAACCTTGAAGGATGTTTGTATTTTCTCTGGTGTTCCTGTTTATTATTAAACTGCGTTTTCCGCGCCACCAATCAATAGCCGATATATATATATATATATAATATATATATATATATATATATGTGCGTGTGTGTGTGTGTGCGTGTGTGTGCGCGTACATTTGATAAGCTTACCCATTATTATTATTCCAAATAATTGTATAATTCTTGTACGCACATTAAATACGATAAACACACTTGTTAACTCGGTCCACAATCTTGCCAGATAAATGAGGGGTCCCGCGTCTTAAGGTACCTAGGCGCCAAAATTAAAATTCGCCAGAAATCGCCTCCAAAGTTCAGCAATATTCTCGCAATAGTATCTCTGTTATTAATTGAGCTAGAACATTCATTTTTGGCTAAATTAGACTTCTAAGTATGCTAATGAAGATGTTGATCAGTTTTTGGAATAGATTTTCATATTTTATATTTTATATATATTTTTTAAATTTTTTGATTTTCTTATTATGTCGAACTTTGGGTGAAGTTTTGGCTGGCGATAGAGGTGAAAAAAGTAGTTCGCTTCATAAGGTTTTCAATCATACTTCTAATGTCGTAAGGTCATTATAACATAAACCACGCGATAGAGGAAGGGTGAAAATAGTGATATCCATCAAAAACACGTTTTCGCCTTTGGTGGCGCTTAGGTATCTTAAGACGCGCGACCCCTCAAATGTACTCGGCTATATTTTCCAAAGTAATAAATACAGACATGTCAACTCTCACGGATTTTAAGTCTAATTATAATAATAATAATAATAATAATAAAGCAGAGCCTTTGGCTCCCTGCCCTACGGGCGGGGATTGTGCTTCGCAAACACCTACGGCGAGGGCACGTTAGGGTTACTCCTTTCGGGGAGGTCATTCTCCCTCTCCCCCCATAACCCCCCTTCCCTATTACCCCCCCACCCCCCTTTCTTTTGTTGGTTGAAACATTGTGGGTCATTTTTTTTATTGAAACAGGAAAGAGATGGAAACAGGCAATGGAAGGAATTGTTGGTGTTTTTTAATAGTTTAAGGATAATGATAATAATAATGAAATCGTGGGAGAAAGAGAAATCTCACGGATTTTCATACTTCAAGGTTGACGTCTCTGTAAATAATAGATAATTCTAAGTATATGTAAGTTTCTCTAGCGTTTTATTTGTAACGAGAAACAATTATTATTACTATTGTTACCAAAATTAATTATTGACCATAATATTATTATGTATGTATATTCAGAGATAGCAACTGTAAGCACGCAACCTTTTCAGCGCATCAAACGTAAAAATTAATTTCAAAACACTTTTTCATGTTCATTTAACATTGAGAATATACTTTTAATAAATATTTTTATTCAGAAATTTAGAAAGAAAATCGGTAATTTATTTTGGTAATTATTCGTTTTAGTGCTCCCTCTCCTTTCTGGACCAAAACACATTTTTCTGGTGTTTTTTGGTGTGATTTGTTCAAATCTGAATTTCGTTTCTTTGGGAAATGAGCCGTTTTTGAGAAATTTTCAATTTTAAAATTTCTCAAAAACGCTCATATTCCAAAGAAATGAAGGCTAAATTTAAACCAAAAAACACCAGAAAAATGTGTTTTATTTAACTTAACCTCACCTCACCTAACCTAACCTAACCTAACCCGCGTTTTTTCACAATTTCTTACCTTAAATAGCAACCTGAGGTTTCAAGGTGTCCTAAATACGAATTTATATGTTAAATTGTTATAGAATGTCTCCTTCTATCGAAAACGAAGGGAGCATTAAAACGAATATTAACCCTGAATTTAAACAAAAAACACCAAAAAATACCAGAAAAATGCGTTTTACCTAACCTAACCTATATCTTGTATTAACTGATAGTAATCCAAACCACAACCTTCACAAGCCAAAGCGAACTGAAGGAGCATTTTAAAATGAGTATGCATTATGGGAGATTCAAAATGCACGTCTCTGATTGGTCGGATAAGGTCACATGAAACAAAAACCAGATTTAATTGGCTGATTTGACCATGTTTCCAAATGTCGCCGCGAGATGTCTCCCCATAAAACCTGGAGAAGGACGGAGAGCGGCAAAATTTTAACCGAGGAAAGAGATAAACACTGGGTCAGTGGCCTGTAATGGCTGGTTATCGACGTCTAGATTTTGTTTTTTCGTAAAAAATAATTATTACATTTCCTTGATTTTTATGTTTCCCTGAGGTTTCAAGGTGTCCTGAATACGAATTTATATGTTAAATTGTCATAGAATGTCTCCTTCTATCGAAAACGAAGGGAGCATTAAAACGAATATTAACCTTTATTTCTACTGTAGTTAATTTATTTTTTTACGAATAGTTAAATTAATATTCTTTTCAAATCGCCCCTTATAACACGATTTCATTTATACAAGCAAGTATACCGTAAATTTGACACTGTTACTGCAAAGGAAAACGGATAGCGAGTTTTATGTGGATACTATGATAAAAGTAAAGCTTTAAAAAGTCCATATAAGCAGGTTAGCCGTTTTCCTTAGGAATATTAATATAAACCAGTAACCAGGTATATTATGAATTACAAGTTTCATAAATAATGTGTCATAATTATCACAGTCAAATGCCTTAGACTTAGAGGTATCCAGGAAACACAAAATTACATTAGCATTTATACCTCTTTTAAGGCATATACACGCATGTCAGTAGTATATTCCTTTTTGATACCAAGGTTAGTAGGGAGAGACACTGTACTATTATTTAATACTTTTAATTCTTCCCAAAAATCTCTTGGATTCTTACTGACAGGCTTTCTAACCAGAGCATCTTTTATTATTTATTTTTTTTAACCAAAAAAGATACAAGAATTCTTGGATCAACGGAAGATCAGGGCCCCCAGCCTTCTTTAGTTAGCTTTATAAGGGCGTACAGTTGACCTAACGATTGGTTAGGTTAGGTCGTGATATTTTCGTTAGTTAGTCTTATAAGGCTAACTAAAGAAGGCTGGGGGCCCTGATCTTCAGATGATCCAAATTCTTTAATAATAATACTTTTTTCTTACTTGTATCCAGGGAGCAGATATAAATAATTGGGAATGATTAGATAGCCTACTTTTGTAGCATTTGTAAATTTTAGATATTTTACTTAACAGTCCTTGATCTGAATCATGTAGCTATAAATGTAAGAATATTGGCCCTCTCACTATACACAAGGTATCCGAGTGAGATAGTGAAGAAATTGTCTGAGAGATGAGATAAACTTATTGTATATAATGTATAATTAACTTGGCAAGCAACCACGAAGATGAGAAATTTAAGTTAAATAGAAATTCAGAAGAAATTAAATTTTGGTACAGAGAACTGAATGAAAATTTTAGAAATAGGATAAAATACAGAAATTTACAAGTAGGATTTTAACCTTAAATAATAAAATAAAACACTTTGTATCAAAAAGATGAGTTCGTAGTTTTGTGGAATAATTTTAATAAGAAGGATTTTATCAGTAAGGATGGTGTGCAATTATGTGAAACCTTTTCAAATGTCTTAATAAATTTCAAATAAATAATGTGTAGGATAGATTATGTCCATTATCTACCTGATCAGATTAAAAATTTGAAAAATCTAAAAACCCTTCTTAGTCTAAATCCATGTTGTGAATTTGAAATAAGATTAAAACTATCCAAATGTTCTTAAATATTAGCTTTTTTTTATAGCTCTTCCGAGCAGCAGTTCATTCATCAACGTACCACACACAAATTTTCATATTACATTCGAGTCAGGGAACTGAATCTTATGTTTTAAAATCTTAAAAAAGGAAGTGAATTAAGGTAAAACTAACGGGCCCCTCGAAACCGTACAAGGCGGATTCCAGAACTCTGGCGGAACGCTGTGTAAAAAGAGATATGAAATTTTTCCTACTCAACTCAACCTACCCTTAGGTTAGCTTAACCTATCCCCGGTCTCAAATGCAGGGAATGTTTGGTTTTGTTTGATTTTTATTTTTGTTTTTGTTTTTCCTTTTTTCTTTCTATTTTCCTTTTTTCTTTTTATTTTATTGTTTTCTTTTTTCTTTTTCTTACTATTTTACTTTTTTTTTTTTAAACATACAAATATCTCTTATGAAACACCGTGAATCCTCATAAAAGAAGGTGAGGAGCCCCATGGGGGGAGGGCTCCCTCAATGGCACCCTCAAGGAATCCCTCATGAAAAACGGTGAGGAACCCGAGGAGGAAATTCTCAAACTGATCCAACTCTTTCTCCCCAAATGCTATCATTCCGGTTTCCAGAAATTTTGCAAATTTTTGCAAATGTTTTTCTAACACATTATCGCAATAGTATACAGCATTTATTTTAGTCCCCGGTTAAAAAACAAGAACATCACTTCTACTTATTTTCGAGGCAAAAGACGGGATCATCACTTTCTCAGAAAAGTTAGATCGCTCCTGTAAAATTCTTTCTGATGTCACTTCTCTCTTGGTTCTTGCCGCAGAGTACACACTGTAATTTTTAATGTTGACAGGAGGTTGAACTGTAAATGATTTTTCATCACTAAACCAAATCCTGTTAATTTGGGGTAATCTTTCACAAAGAGTTTGAGACCTTTCCATTCGTGTCACCTTATTGACATCAATGATTTATTTGGAAACATAGCCATCATTTTCCTGGCTCCATATTGTTTCTCAATACGTAATTGCTTAATTAATATAAGATCTTCGTCACTATAATATTAAGAAGGCATGTTTAATAGCAGATTTAGGATTAAGTGTATTTTAAAATCACCTGCAATAAGAATATGAGTGTATTACAAACTAATAGCATAGAAACATGTATAAGTGTTAAAAATAATAAAAAGATTTAATTAATTTAATTTTGCGCAGAAAAAAGTAAGCTATTGTGTTAATAAAAACAATAGCTTACTTTATCTGCGCAACCCGGTCCTTTAACATGTTCGTTTCATGATGGGATTGAATCCTATCATGAAACGGACATGTTAAGTACTTTAAAAAGTGGACGCTCAATTCTGCCAGTTCAGGTTTAAGTTTTGGTTTTTGGCTGAAAATACAATGGTTACCCCTTTTTCTTTGATGTATTCAATCTGACGTGAATGCATCGAGTTTCTTGCGTATATTGAGGTTCTGAATACAGTAGGGTAGGTGTAGCTCTAAACTCTAGATCCTGTCCCAAAGCAGGATCCTATCTGCTTCGCAGATAGCTGGTGAGGTAAGCTATATTTTGGGGCCTCTTTGAAAGTGACTCGTTGCTCACGTCGGGTTAACATCATGAAAAGAAAAACTATAGCATTTCTTATTTACCATTACTTATTCGAACTATAGTGCATTTAATTTTCCCAGAAGAGTTCCTTGGTCCATGCACTATCTGTGTGTAACATACTGTATATAATATATATATATATATATATATATATATATATATATATATATATATATATATCATGATGGTGCTCCTTGTCACTATGACAAAATTGTTCAGGATTATCTAAATGGACGTTTTCCAAATCGCTGGATCGGACGCGGAAGCAACAGACTTTGGCCAGCGAGATCACCAGATTTAACCCCTTTAGATTTCTTTGCATGGGGCTTTATCAAATCGCACGTCTATCAGACGAAGATTACGAGTCTTGAAAACTTACGTACACGTATACGAACTGCTGCAGATAACATAACCCCGCAAATGCTCCAGAATGTGTTTAGAAATGCTGCGGAACGAGTTGAGCTGTGCAGGGATACTGATGGGCGTCACGTCGAATCCTACTCTTAATTATTTAATAAATGTTACCACTTTATCATTTTATGATTGAATTCCATATAATTTCCAAGTGCTTCACAAAAATAGATCCTGACTTTATGTACACCCGGTATTATACCCTCTTGGAGTAAGTCAATTTTACCCGACTCCTCCGAGGGGCCGTATAATATATATATATATATATATATATTATATATATATATATATATATATATATATATGCCTATTCTGATACGTTACATGCATAGATGAGATAAAATATCAAGATATCGTAAACATTGTCTAAAGTTAGCCCTGTTATAATGATTACCATGCTCAGAAGTTCTCAACTATATACAATATTTATTAAATATACATAAAACGTACTCTGCGGTACGTCTCATTTACAGCTAAAAAACGTTTACCTGAGAGCGTTTTCTTTAGGAGTAGAATGTCCCAATTTACAAAAAAGGTCTCTGGTTTATAAAGCGTCTCCCAAAGGAATTATCTAAACCTACACTTTATACGTTTATTTTAAGTATAACAAACTAACACAAAACGTTACTAAAGGGTGTTCAATAACCCACATATTCCTGGTATATAAAACGGCTACTAGAAATGTTTACTAAATATGTGACTTATATGTATATCTTACGTGAATCCCATATGACTAAAAACCATTTACCTAAAAACATTTTTCTTAATGTCGAACACCAAAGAAATCGCTGGTTATAAATACTTGTTAAACACCTTTATCCTAATCAAACATTCGTTGACTATGCAATGTCCGTTGAGGACGACTACTAAACTTATAATTTATAGATTTAAGAGTACCTACAAACCTTCAGACTGAAAACTCGAAAATAAGTTCTCATTCATTATGTGAAGGAGTCTTGACTTCTTCACCCAGAAAATGGATAATCAAAGCATATATGTATGTACAGTCCCCTGCAATAGTTTGGCTTCACCCTCTCCGAGATGTGGAGGCAACGCACTCCCTCTTTCTCCCCCCCTCACTCCCTCCCTCTCCTTCCTCTCTTTCTTCTCCCCCTCACTCCCTCCCTCTCCTCCACCCTCACTCCCTCCCTCTCCTCCACCCTCTCCCTCTTTCTCCTCCACTCTCACTCCCTCCCTCCTCCCCCTCTCCCTCTTTCTCCCCTCACTCCCTCCCTCTCCTCCCCCTCTCCCCACCTTCACTCCCTCCCTCTCCCCCTCTCCCTTTCCCTTTTTCTCCCCCACCCTCACTCCCTCCCTCTCCTCTCCCTCCCCCTCTTGCTATTTCCCCCTCTCGTCCTCCCTCTCTCCTTTCACTAAACCAAAACCGACGATATTACGAGATCAACCCGTTTACATGGAAACGCACAATAGCTGAAATTAATCATAATAATGTAGAGGAATACAACACTTATTTTTAAGTGTTAATATCGAATCACGATATGGCAAAAAGTATTGCATTATGAATTATCCCAAAATTTGAAGGACACTGTAATTCTTAATTCGGCGTGTCAGATTACGATTCGAATAGCATCTAATTTTAAACTGTGATTTGAACACAACGACGAAATATATTAAATAATATATATTACTATATATGTAAAAATGAATATCATTTTTGCATGTAAAGTTCAAACTCGCGTGACACTCAAACTGTATATAAAATGCAAGCTTGGAAAAAAAAAATTATTTTCTTTCTATTTTATTTTTGCTAAATATTGATGAATTATTTCTTTTGTAAATTATCTAATCTTATTTTAGATTAAGCTTAATCATGTAATCGTGTTAAATTCTGCAATATTCATTTTTTTTATATATATTTTCTCTCAGTTGTAAACGATGAGGTCATAACTTGCCAAAACTCTAAATTAACACTTAATTTTAAATTTTAACCATTTAATTTTGGCTTATATGCATGTTTAATTTTAGTCCATAATAAAATGCATATTTCAATTTCAATTTTTAATTAACTCGGCAAATCATGATAATATCAGATCTGTCAATATGCTGTTTAAAGGAAAAATATGGTTTCATCTTCAAATATCTTGCTTATCTGCCAGTATGCTTTTACAACCCAAATTTACCTTTATCTTCAAATATTTTGCCAAAAAAAAATCAGCCTATTGAGAATAAAAAACAAAACAGGCGAACATTAAATAATAATGATGTTACCAAATTATTAGTATATAAACTCTTGTAATTTTTCAAATTGTCATTCTGATTATTCTGATCTGACCTAGTGGCTGAAGCATTAGCTGTAATATTTTAGAAACAGTAAAATTCAGCCAGAGGATCTCTTTGTCTTCTCCTTTGAGTCCTGCTTTCTTCAGAAAACTTACTTTTAAAATAGAATAAATAATTTCCCAATACGCTACAAGAAAAATCGGGGAACCGTCAGATAATTTAGTAAGTTTTTACAAAATCCTCCGATCCACTACAAGAAGAAATCGGAGTGTTGTATAAAAGAAACTACTGCGATTCCCTACATGGTACCAGCTACCCCAGAGTGAGAAAATCCGTTACTGCGACCTAACCAGAATCCCCTTCAACTTCGAACCACCCAAGGCCATAGACGGAGGGTTAACATATATATTACATGATAACTGCCCTGTTCATACTGGCAGGATCATCAGACGGTGGTTTCAGGAACAACGAAATGTCGAGCTGCTGAACTGGCCCACCAAGGGGTGTGACCTAAACCCCCATTAAAAATGTGTGGGCAAATGTAGTTAACGCTTGGGAGCCTGGGCAGGAGCGGACATCTTGGCACCTGCTGGAACACACCATGGCAGAGTGGGAACTTTTTCGCAGGAACCCACGAGTCATCTACAATCACGTGGCATCTGCTCCAAATAGGCTACGAGAGGTCATTAATAATAATGGAGGATGAACCAAGTATTGAGTAATTGTGCATAATAACGTTTTGGTTGTGATGTAGTAAAGATATATTTATGTACTTAAACAATTGTAACTTCCTCATAATTTGAACATTATGTTTTGTATGTTCTTACGAAAATCCCTAAATTTACTTGATTCATGTTTGTTTTTGTAATAAAAAATTGAGCTATATTATTATTATCTCTCCATGGATAGAGCTTTTTCTGGATGATCATTTGTTGATGATGCATGGAATTTAAACAGAACTGTTATTGTCTGGAGGAAATGTCGATACTACAACTTATCTTACACTTTAACTATAACATGACTACATCAAAATCCTATGATTGAAAGTTTTTTAAAGTTTCGCACGTTTGTGAAATAACCCAACTACTCTATTCCCTAAATTTAGGAATAATGCATGAATAAAATACATAGTCGTCCTAGCAGTACCACCAAAACTACATTGAACAATATATTTATTCTGTCATTGGTTTTCAAAAAATAAAAGTATTACTATGACAACACCTGAGAGAGGGAGTGAGGGAGTGAGGGTGGGAGACTGGAGTTTAAGAGGGACTACGTTGTTTCACATCTCGGAAGGGGTGGAGCGGAACTATTGCAGGGGACTTTACATGTAAAGCCAGTGCCCGTAGATCAGTGGGTAACACTATTCCTCTATAAACGAAGTGAAGACACTGAGGTTCATGGTTCGACTCTCGATGATACTGATAATAATAATTCAGGAATTGGTTCAATGGGCTGATCTCTGTGTCAGTTTCCGTCCCTCTTGACTGATTACTATTATAAATCACAATAAAAAAAATATTACCAAATTGCATAATTTCCATCAATATACAGATAGATGTTTTTTATCCTAATAACAACATAAACGTCATTATAGTTACGTCATCAACGTGTGGCGACATCTATTGGAGAAAGTGTCAATGAAATCATTTTCATTTAATTTTCATATGCAAAATGTTATTACTTACAACGTATTTCTTATACTCGTATCTTAACCTTGAACAATATATCAAAAGTAATTCAAGTTTTTAACACTAAATACATTACGAAGAAAGTTAAACAAAGTTTGGTCTCACCTGGGATTCGAACCTCGTTCTTTGAAGATACAGAATTGTAGAATTGTACAGCCAGCTCGACGCAAAGAAGACAAATTTTTTATACTTCTTTCGCATTTTTTTTATTTTCATTAATACTTGCATTGGTTCTGTTTACACACACACACACACACACGCATATATATATATATATATATATATATATATATATATATATATATCAATGTCCTACCAAAAGAAGTGAGGAATCTCCAGCACACCGACCTGAATAACTTCAAGAACCAGCTGGACAGATTCCTCCTGTGCAAAGTCCCTGACCAGCCATCGTGGCTGGCAACGAGGGCAGGAGGAGCTCAGACAGCAATTCCCTTCTTCACCAAATCCAGAAAATGAGGCGGGCTGCTGCAGAGGCGTCGACCGTAGGTCGATCCCCAACCGTCGTTCGAACTCACCTAAAGTATGTACCTAAAGTAAGTATGTATATATATACAGTATGTGTGTGTATATATATATATATATATATGTATAATGTGTATAATAATTTATTATGAAACAATGAAAAGCCTCTTTAAAACATTCCGTGTTCATATTTACTAGTTTGTTAATTTTCTAAGTACTTATGTCAAGATGGAGCTACATTGTTCATTTCAAAATTGTGGCGAATGGTAAATATTGAAGATTTTTTTTTTATATACACACAAACGTAAACAAACGTAACGTACACGTATCCCATACATTTCTTGAAAAAAGTTTGTATAAATACATATAATTTCTAAAAATGCATAAAAATTATTAACTGGTAATATTCAGTCTCTCTTTGAATGCTTTCTTCTCTTTGGTGAAGGTAATAAAATTTAAAAAACAAAACAAATCACGCATTACTAATTAGTAATTTTTTATGCTTTTCAGAAATTTTATGTTTATAGGCTAAGCTTTTGTCAAAATTAGACGGTCATGAATAAATATATTAAATATATTAAATATTTCAGAAACTTCCCCAAGTTGAAATGACCTTTTCAGCAATATTTTGTTTATCAGTACTTAAAAATTTAATGCAATGGTAAATATTTGTTGGAGTATTTTAAGACATTTCAAAATGTCATTTTAAAATAACAACAGTATCATACATTTACAGTATGATACGTTTACTCTACAATCATAAGTAAAAATCTCATATTCACTATTTGCTTTTATTATTCATTTATTACTAATATTTAGTAACAGTATATATTTAACTGTATTTTAATAAAACAGGCTAAAATATTTAAGAAAATAATGGAAGTCAGTATATTGCACTTTTAAGATGCAATTTTGGCATTTCCCAAAGAGTGAGAAATGTTTGTGTTATATGCATTGTTTATTTATGCGTGAAAACTTGAAAATGCTTCTTCTTCTAAAAAATAAGAAGTTACGTATTATATTTAAGTTAAAATATCATTCTATAAAATCTTCTTCCAGTATGTTCGAAGAAAGCGTACATAAAGTACATTTTGGGACAATAGACCTTTAGACTTTTTGTACACGTTTTGTAAACTTCATTTTAGCTGGGTTTCTTTGTTCCTTCTATCCCCGCCCTTTCCTTTGTAGCCTCGTCGCTATCGTACAAACAATTGTTTTTTCAATGCCAAAAAAATTTTATGCACAGCTCTAATTTTCATTGTTGGGAAAGTTTCCCAACAAAGAGGACCACTTAAACATACTCTTTAATATACAAAGAAAGAAAGCCGGTAATTGAAATACTAAACAAGGGGGTGCTCGCGTTATGAGGCATCCAAATCAACCCTATTAATCCGTTCAGCCACCTTATATTTAAGCCCAGTGAAATCTTCCCGGTGTTTGACCATGTTCCCTTTTTTTATTCATGAACTTTATAAAGTATATATGTAAATGTTTTGTTGTTGTGTATTGTTTGTAAAATCGAAATCGATAGAAAGAAAGATAGTATTAATATCTATCATACAGGGTGTCTCAGAAGACTAGACTCATAGTCCTTTAGGGTTATTGATTAGTTTTGTGTCAAAATCAGTATGAAGGAACTAAGAAACATTGAGAGAAGCATACTTTCAAGAATTGATATGTGAATACAATTTAATAGTATGCAATTTGAATAATTCTTAAAATAAAAGTAAAAGGTGAATTCTGCCTATGAGTTCAGACTTCTGAGACAACCTGTACGCTGCATCTTCAAGTAGATGAGATGACTATAATTTTATAAAAGTGATACAGAACCTCATGAAATGATGACAGAAGTTTATGGCATGAGTATAAATCATTACTGAACTTATAAAAGAGCTACTACAACTTTATGAAATCATTACAAAATTTATGAGCAAAGTAAAATTTTAATAAAATGACATTTCGGGAAATGCGGACGAGTTTCCCAACATTCAGTCCATGGAAAATCAGCCTCTCAAACTACAATTTCTCTCCATGAACCAGTTTTATCCTAAATTTTCTTAAGAATTATATTGAATGATAACTTCGTAGATAAATAGTTAAAAACAAAGAGCAATATGTAGATTATACCTTGAAAAGATCATTTACTTTGGGATATTATCCTTGTTTTGCATATCAAAAACCTTCAGTTTTAAACAGGTGACCCTTTAAACTTTTATTCCTAGTCCACAAACACTATCCCATACATGAAGTTTTAGAACTTATAAGCAATTTATGGGTATCAACAGGTACAAATTTGGGATGAAGAATATATATAAAAATATACATGTAAACAGTTACAGTAAGTCAACGAGCAAAGTTAGTAGTATGATAGTTAACATACGTGTTATACAAGAATCAAACTCTTTTATTCTCAGGAGAAAATAGGCACTCTGATTCCCATCCTATACAGTATATATAAATCATCAGATCTTTAATCGTAAAGAGAAATAAATAGTAAGTGATTATATATATATATATATATATATATATATATATATATATAACCAATATCAATGGATGCAAGGAACTAAATTACTGGGAAATATACGTAAACTAAATTTATATTCGCTGGAAAGAAGAGAGGGGTACACCATTATTTACACTCGGAAAATAATGGGGGAACTAATCCCTAATCTCACTTTGAACCCGATAACCACTCAAACAACAGTGGAAAGTAGGAAAGGAAGAATGTATCGTGTTCCCAAACTAAATGGTAGACAGGGAACATTCTCAACCCTGAGGAAAAATATTTTTGTCGTGAGAGAGCGAAGACTTCAACAATCTGCCCAAGGAAATACGAAACACGACTGGTGTAGTGGCAGAAATCTTGAAAAAAAGAAGACGCTGGTTTAGAACAATATATACCAAATGAGTCGGGAGTACATACTTCACAAAGCCAACTAGAAAGGAGGGGCAACAAGCCTGATCCTCGTGAAATGAAGAATCAGCGCAGAGAACAAATGAAAGGCTGGAAAGTATATATATATATATATATATAACCTTGATTTTTCTTCCGCCCGAATTGTTCATTCTGACGAAGATCAAGTTTGTCACTCTACCTTAGACCTACAGTTTAACGTGGTATCCGAATCACGCCCCACCAGCAGCCCATCGTCTTAACCACCAGGCTACCCAGGGTACCCATTTATCCACCAACCAATTTTTTATTGTGTAGAAGGATCAACAGCTGGGTTTTGCTGCGCGCCGCCTGCTGTCATTGGGTCTCGATCCCAAGAGATTTGTAGTCAGCGACGCTAACCACTACACCACCGAGTGTATATATATATATATATACACACAGTATGTATATATATATATATATATATATATATATATATATATATATATATACACATATACTCGTATTTACTCGTATAATGATAAGGAATACAACGGACGCAACACACAGCATGACTTTAATATACGGGGCTCCAATAAACCTTAGCTCCCCCGCCCATGGCCTAAACCATTAGAGGTACAGTAAAACTAAACATACCTTACAAAAGAGAATTTAATCCTGCATTTAATGAGAAACAATTAAAACTTGGTGTTCCCGCCATTGGCTTCCAAGACAGCCTGAATTCGCTTTGGGTAGCTTGCCAAAAGTGACGTGAATAGATCTTGATCGTTACGCAAATTTGCTAAAACAGTTTCAATGTGTTGCGTCATTGTATCCTTCGAAAATCGATTTGCTGCAGGTTCTTGAAACAAGAGACATTCAACCTTGTCCTTTATAACTGATCCAATGTGTTCACAACATTCAGGTCAGGAGAATTTCCTGGCCATTCTTCATTTCCAAAGAAATCGATCTCATGGTTCCGCAACAACTGTTGAGTGGCTCATGCCTTAAAGCAGGGGTCCTTATCGTGCAGAAGTGTGACCTGATCGACATCCATAACATTGTTTGGGTTTCTTAGAAAAGGAATGACATGCTGGGATAGAATAATATCACGAAAATACTGTCCATCCCAACTCTGACCATTTGGTTTCAGCACCCACATGAGCTTCTTTGCAGTGAACAAAACAAACACACCAACACAGTCTGGACTTTTTAATAATTCGCGATAATGTTCATTGTCATCGATTTTATCTGGTGTTGTGGCCCACACTCGATCATTTTGGTAGTTAGGCCGACGTGTTACGTAAACAAAAAATTCATCGGAGACAGCTAAATGCATGAAATCATCCACATCCCAATCTTCAAGATAATGGGCAAACCACATTCTGTCATCGATGTTAAGTTGAATTTTTCTTCGCTTTGGAAGTTCATGCCAAGGCTTTAAACCTTGCCTATGACGGTACAGTCGAATGATCTCACCACTAACGATCTTTCCTCTCAACACTTCGATCTCTCTAGAAAGTTTAGTACAGTTGTTTTTTCGCTTACGCGTACCGCTTTCAATGATGTCCTTTGTTTCCTGAGAGAGTGGCAAATTTGGGCGTCCAGATTTGGTTGTATCCATTTCACATTCATCCAAAGTTTTATTCCAATTTCTTTTGACGAAGTCCTCACTTCTTCGCAACTTTTTGGCAACCCATGAACGTGTTATAAAGGTGGCTCCAGCATCACGAGCTTCCCGAAATGTTATTGCTCGTATGCGATCTATCACACGTTGCCTCTCCGAATCACCAATTAATTGAGAAGCCATTATATTATCACTTTATCAGCTAGAGTAATTTTAATACCTGCAATAAATAAAGAATTTTGTATATTTTTATAATCACTAAAATCTATTTCGATATAAGTAAACATGTAAGCTGCAAATGGGGGGAGGCTAAGGTTTTTTGGAACCCCTTAGTTCCGACGTTTTGAGGAATACAAGCTTCATCTTCAAGGTAAATTCTAAAATTATAAAGAGTAAAAGATAAGCAAAATTTTAAAACAAACTAAAAAATTGTTAACAAAGTCTTACAATACAACATTCAAAAAGATAAGTAAAATGGAGTAAACGTAAAAATGAAAAGGGAGTGTCACATCCAACTGAATGTTCACGTGTTATGGATTCCATTCGGTTACTAATGGGACGACCGGTGCGAGACGACTTACCGAAATGCTGGTCAATGCGGAACTGAAGTAACCGAATGGTACTTCCAATGTAAGACTCGCTCTTGCGGTGCGAGCAATCAAATTTATAGACGCATGATGAGCACAAAAGGGGAGGGAAACTATGCTTAAAATGAAAGTAGGATCGAATAGTGGGAGGATTTACGAAAACGAATTTAAAATTAATTTGGGGGAAAAATTTCTTCAGAATTACAGACAGGTCTTTCTCAATCTTGTCACTAACGAGACCGGGGTAAGGAAAAGTGAGGTAACAATTGTCTTTGGGAACATTAAAAATTGGGTGTCTTAGGTCTATAAATATTATCAAGAAATTTAGAAATATATTTGTGAATTAATTTCTTAGGAAAACCATTTGAAGTAAAAAAGTTAATTAAATATTTAAATTCAATATGAAGACCAATATAGGACGAACATAAATCATAAGATCTACAGTATAAACAAGAGTCCTAATGGCATTAACTTTGAATAAAAAAGGTGTGTAAGTGAAAAAACAAAACTCATACCCAAACATGTAAAAGTTGATTTAAGAAATACCGATGTAGAAAAGGAACCATATATATATATATATATATATATATACATTTAACTGCAAACACGCAGTATAATTAACGTAAAGAACGACGCTTGTATAGGAGATATTCCGCGCAAGACGAGAGAGAGAGAGAACGAAACAAATTAAAAAATGAGGTAACCACCCGGGAATCGAACCCGGGATCTTCCGATTGCCGGTCAGATATGATAACCATTACACCATGGGCCTCACTCATTCAAATGCGTAATTCCTCTACATACGCGCAGAAACCAATGCCCCAAGGGGGCACCTCCCGCATGCCGTAACATTATATACATTTAACTGTAAACACGCAGTATAATTAACGTAAAGAACGACGCTTGTATAGGAGATATCCCGCGCAAGATGAGAGACAGAGACCGAAACAAATGAAAAAATAAGGTAACCCGGGTGGTTACCTCATTTTTTCATTTGTTTCGTTCTCTCTCTCTCATCTTGCGCGGAATATCTCCTATACAAGCGTCGTTCTTTACGTTATATATATATATATATATATATATATATATATAATATAATTATATATATATATATATATATATATATAATATATATTATATATATATATAAAATTATATATATATATATATATATATATATATATATATATATATATGCAAGCATACATATTTTTATGCATGATGAAATTAAATTTCAGTAAATTTATTTAATGCAACAAATTGATGGATAAATTATTAAAAAATTTCTTTAACAAAAATCAGGATTTTGTTTCTTTTTTTTTCAGAGCAAAAAATACTTTTTTTTTTTTACTTTATAGAATTTTTTCTTAATACGTTTATTTCTTTTCATTTTTTTAGAGTTACTCTCTCTCTCTCTCTCTCTCTGTATATATATATATCAGAGCTGGGCACCGCAAACTCAAAATCACTTCCGCAATCGCAAATCCGCAAACTCAAACCTTACCTTCCGCAACCGCAAATCCACAAACTGTTTGCCATTTTTGGTGCCGCAAACGCAAATCCGCAAACGCAAACCATATTTCCAATTTTTACAGTGCTGGGCACTTCCACAAACACTTCCGCAAACCGCAAATTCCGCAATCGCAATTTTAACTATAAAAAGTATCCAAAACATTAAAGAGGTATAAAAAGTTTTTATATCTTTTTAATGTTTAATGTTTTAGCCTTGTTTTTATTAAAAACAAGGCTAAATAATTTATTACAATAAATCACTGTTGTAGAAGAAATAAAAATACTACATATATTGATATATTATATTGAACAAAAACACCTCCTGCAAGTAAATAGTAAATAAATTAAATAATAAATTTAATCATTTGAATTTCATAAATTTTGAGACTTAGACACGTTAGAGAAGACTGTACTGTAACTGTAGTAACTGTACACACATTACATTACACAAGTTAAATTAAGTTAACACTGTGACTGTACACAACTTGAACTCACTGTACAACTCAACCCCTCTAGCCTACAAGTGTACGCCTCTGGCTTTGTCAACAAGTTCAGTCGTCCTCCTCCAGTAACTGAGCCAAATCCAGTTTTAATAAGTCCATGTTCCCCTTCATGAACACGAGACGTTCGAAGTTGTCAGAGGTCAGGCTGGCCCTTTTGGGCTTCATTATATCTGACCCCTGGGAGAACAGTCTCTCCACGGCCGCAGAGCTGGGGATGGCCGTGTTATACTTGAAGAAAACATGAACCCAGGCGTTGCGGTGAAGTTTGGGGAACATGCTCTGCTCCAGCTCCTTGTTCTTCTCCTTGTCAGAGGACCAACTGTCCAACTCTTTCGCCAACTTGTTGGAGAGGCGATTGGAGTTGCTGTTGCTGGTCTCCCTCTCCAGTGACAGCAGCGTCACAGCACTAGCGGGCTTGGCCAGTGGCCACGTGGGAAATTTGCGGAAAGATTTGCGTTTGCGGTCTTAGTTCCGCAACGCAAATTCACTAATTTGCGATGACTTTGCCGCAAACGCAAATCCGCAAACGAAAAACATACTTCCGCAATTGCGGAATTTGCGGTTTGCGGAAGTGTTTGCGGAAGTGCCCAGCTCTGATATATATATATATATATATATATATATATATACAGGGTGTTTCAGGAGGAAAGTGGAATGATAAAAAGTACAATTTGAGTTAAAATGATTCGAATTTTGTTTGATAAGTTTTCCAAAAGGAGAGAGAGAGATTGAGGGGAAAAAATGTGTTTTAAAAAATTTTTTATAAATGTATTTTTAAAATATTTGTTTGATTTACTCTGTGCAATTAAGGTATTGTTATTTTTGTTTTAATGTAAACGTTCCCCTTTAATGGATGGTGCTTCATGATTCAGGCAAATGTAAACAATGAATAAATGATAGTCTCGAGAAATGAAAACATGTTTTCGAAACACACACACACACACACACGCACATATATATATATATATATATATATATATATATATATATATATATATATATATATATATATATGCGTGTGTGGTGTGTGTGTGTTTCGAAAACATGTTTTCATTTCTCGAGACTATCATATAGTCTGAAAATGTATAATAAAAGTGATTCAAAATAAGAAGGTCAAGAAAAAGTATGTTTAGTGGATTGTGCAGCGTGCACGCATGTATTTAAAAATATGGCCATTATTTACAAGTATATTTCAAGTTAAATATATAGATCATTCTTTTCGTTCTTTATGAAAATTTAAAATAATGATAAATGATTGTTTTCAATTATCTATTTCCGCATAGCGTTCTTAAGGATCTATTCTTGTTCATGTGGACATTGTTTTTGTTCTTCACGAAATAACATTATATATATATATTATATAACTGCTGGCATCCTTTCGCAAACAACCTTGTTACACAATCATGCTTAAGATTCGTCTCTGCCTTTGTTAATACATGTATTATTATTATTGTTATTATTATTATTATTATTATTATTATTATTGTTATTATTATTATTATTATTATTATTATTATTGTTATTATTATTATTACATGTGAAATCTTTATATCAGTTTTGATGGACTCATTAAAATAACAGGACTCCGCTATATTCTTATGAAAATTGGAACAACTGATGTATAAGCCCCCAAATTAAGATTTATAGGTATTTATTTTCTTGGATCTCAGATAGTTTCCAAATCTGGCTAAAGTATCTGTTCAAGTTCGCTTTCAAAGTTTCTTTTTTTTTCATATAAATCAGTAAATAAATTTTAACATCTGTTTGTTTATCATTGAGGACATTGTAACTGCTGTCCTTTTTAATCCTTTATTGGCCGAGGTTCTTTTCCGAGACTGAATAAAATCGCTTGACATTAACCAGAACAATTTCAGCAAAGTTTCGCTGGGCCCTAAGGTGTCATTCGTATTTCATTCATCTGTACTACTTTCTGGCACCCGTAATCCTTTTGGTGTTGGCATGCCATTTTGTCTATCTAACGAGGTATCAGACAAAGTGAGATTTGAAGGGGTTTGACCAGTGGGATTTCTAAAAAAAAATTTATGAAAATTTGTAAAAATGGCGATTTTGGATTTTTAATTTGTGCCCATTATAGAAGTTTTCTCGCAAAATTCACTGATGCAATTCTTTCTTTCTTCCAAATTTAGTAAAATAAATGAAGGATTCTAACCGAAAATGATTAGATTTAATCGAGTTTTAATTCTTTAATTAATTTAATTAATTCTTTAATTTAATTCTTTACATAAAAATTGACATTTTCAAAAATTAAAAAAAAAATTCTTATCTTGAAAATTTTCTCAAAATTTGTTTTTAAAACTTTCAGTAAAGGTAGAAAGTAATCGATGTTTCTACATGAAATAAATGCTGTAACTGCTGTTACATTCCTTCACAGACATTTCATACACAGAAGTGGATACACAGAAGTTTAGGATGTTATTTTTTTAACGTTATTTCAAAAGTGTACTCTGCATGTTTTGCACTTCATTGATTAATAAACTTTTATATACATATATATATATATATATATAACCTTACCTTACAACCTTACAAAGGTTTCGCGTGATGATCTCTCATTTCGCGAAGGTCAAGCTTGTCGCCCATCCTCTCGAATTGGCCTGGTGAAGTAGTGAGTTTGATTCTTGCGCTCTCCACCTCACATAGCCAGGTACGCCCGGCTCATCGGGGATTGTTCTGATCCAGGCGTCTAGTCTTCTTTTGAAGACTTCCACTGCAACTCCCTTTGTGTTTCTTAGGTCTTTGGGCAACTGATTAAACAGTTTTGGTCCTCTCACTACAAAACTATTTTCTTTCAGGGTTAAGGATGTGCCCTGTCTCGCCTTCAATTTGGGAATACGGCACAGTCTGCCGTTTCTACTGTCCACCGTTGTTTGGGGAGTTATAGGGTTCAGAGTAAGATTAGAGACTAATCTCTCCATTATTTTCCAAGTGTAAATAATGGTGTATCTCTCTCTTCTCCTTTCCAGTGAGTATAGATCTAGTTCGCGTAACCTTTCCCAGTAATTTAGTTCTTTGCACCCATTGATCTTGGCTGTGAAGCTTCTCTGGATCCCTTCCAGCTGTCTAATGTCTTCTTTTTCATATGGGGATGTTAGGACCGAGCAGTATTCCAATTTGGGTATTATCAGAGTTTTCAGTAGAGGAATCATTACATTCCTATCCCTTCATTTAAAGGTTCTCAATAGCTGCCCCGTTATTCTCTTTGCTCTGTTTACTGCTATCTTATTTTGTGTCTCAAATTTCGCATCATCCGTCATTACAACCCCTAAATCTTTTGCTCTGGGATTTCTCTGAATTTCCTGTCCATTTCTCGGTGTTAAACTTCATATTGTTGTCTTCCGTCCACTTGTAGATTCTGTTTATGTCGGTTTGTAGGGATCTTATGTCTTCTGGGTTTCTTATTTTTCTACTGATCTTTGTGTCATCCGCAAAGGATGTTACCGTGCTGTCTCTGGTAACTTCCTCATCTATGTCAGTTAGCATGATTATGAAGAGTAGTGGAGCTAATACTGTTCCTTGTGGTACTGAGCTGAGGACCTCTGATTCTGATGAAGATACTCCTTGTACTGTAATGACTTGCCGCCGCTCACTAAGGAAATTATATATCCATTTCCCTACTTTTCCTGTTATTCCCATATATTTCAGTTTATGTATTATGATTCCGTGGTCACACTTGTCGAACGCTTTAGCAAAGTCTGTGTATAGTACATCATAGTTTTCATTACTTTCCAGTGAATCAACAATGTTGTTGTAGTGTTCCATTAGTTGTGATAGGCATGATCTGCCTGACCGAAACCCGTGTTGGTTATCATTGAATTTCTTCTGCGTTTCTGAAAAGTCATAGATTTTCTGTCTAACTATTCTTTCAAATATTTTAGTGAGATGGGATGTAAGCGATACTGGCCTATAGTTTTTGGCCTCGGATCGATCTCCTTCTTTATATATTGGAACTATGTTCGCGCTCTTCAGGATGCCCGGTATAAATTTTTTTCAGACTTCTATCTTCAATAGGGTAACCTATGACTAGTATCCATGGTAACCAAAAAACAATTAATTAATAAATTAATATCCAGATGACCATACATTTTAGTTTTCAAAGGGTGCATAAAATTATTTGAAGATATTATTAAAAATAGCAGTTCATAAACAATGCATCCAGTTAGTGTGTAACTTTTCATCGAAGATTTTGTGTTATTTGCCGACCAACCATAATAATCACTTAGGACGGACAGAAACTGTTATAGCGCAAAGGTCAGAAAAAGGCCGCCCATTGTGCTAACTCTTTGATTATTATTACGTGCACCATCGGAATTAAGCCCCCGACCTCAGTGTCTTCACCTCGTTTATAGGGAAACGGTGTTACCCACTGAGCTACGGGAGCTAGCTACACTAACCCTAATTATTTATCTGGTAATAAAATAGTCTCGTGAAAATAGTCTCATATAACGTAAGGTCAGTGAGGAATTCAATTGTAGATGTAGATGTTTTCTGTGACAGTGCAGATTTGATACTCCTGCAAGAGCACTGGCTACCTAAGCAAGAGCTAAAATTCCTCTCTACCATCCATGATGACTTTATGCACCATGCGTCATTAGCAGTAGACTTGTCAGATGAATTAATGTACGGTAGGCCTTTTGGTGGTGTTGCTTTCTTAATAAGGAAAAATTTGTCGAAATATATAAAACTTTTAACAAGCGATAACGTAAGGTTGTCTGGCATTGAATTACAAGTGAACAATGATTGCATATTAATAGTAAACTGCTATTTACCATACAAGAACGGCAGTAATCTAGATGAATACATTGATTTGCTGTATAAAATTAAGTCATTATCAGATAACCCCAAATTTTCTCACTGTATAATAATGGTGGACTTTAACGCGCATGTGAACTCGGATTTCTTTGCAGAACTGCGTAACATTTGCGAGTCAGCCAAATTAAGTATAAGTGATGTAGATGTATTAGGGATAACCAGTGGTAATTTTACATACGTTAGTGAGATGAGTGGTGGTACCACCAGGTGGAGTGATCATTGTCTCACTAGTGATAATTTAAAGGATCGAATTGTTAGAGTTCATATTCTGCATGATTTCCTTCTTTCTGTTCATAGACCATTAGAACTATTAATTAATTTTACCAATTTATGCGCAACACGACATAACAAGAATTCAATAGGAAAGAATAATCGCGTCGATTGGTCTAATGTTAATATGCAACAGAGAATAGAATACAGAGATAGAACAGGTCACCTCTTTAATAATTTAGAAATTTTGCATCTTACTTGTAATAATCCCTGCTCAAATGATTCTCACTGTAAACTCATAGATAGGTATTATAGTAAGATAGTATCCCTGTTAAGAGAAGCAATTGAAAGACGCTTACGATTTGTGGTGCTTTCATGGTAGACCCAGATTAGGACCAGTATACATGAATATGTGTAGAAGTAAGGGTCAGTATAAGGCGGCCATAAGGCGATGTAAACAGGAAGAAGAGTCTATTCGAGCATCAAAAGCCTGTGAAGCTCACATAAATGACGATAATAAAATTTTTTGGAAATTTGTTAAGAATCAAACAGGTGTCAAAAGTATCCTCCCTCCGACAATCGATGGGGTGTCGGGGGAGGATGAAATTGCAAAGCTGTGGGAAAACCACTACTCAAACATTCTTAACAGTGTGAGTAGGGACAATCTTAAGATAGAGTGCAGTAAAACTCCTGTGGGAGGGACAAGGGAAAATACTTTGATATCAGTTCCTGAAGTAAAGAAGTTAATTAAAGAGTTAGACTGGTTCTGCATCAGGGGTAGATGAGTAAGATGACCTATCGAATGAGCACTTAAAATATGCCAATGACGTGGTTTGTCTGCATATATCATTGCTCTTATCAGCGATGGTTGCTCATAGCTATATCCCTGCAGAGTTCATGGGGTATATAGCTTGCCCCTTGTCAAAAATAAGTATGGAGACATTCTGTCCAACAATAATTACAGGCCTATTGCTGTCGCTTCCTGCTTCTCGAAACTACTAGAAAAACTCTTGTTACTCCGATTAAATGATTACCTATGGACATCTCCTAATCATTTTGATCTTAAAATGTCCCACTCAACTGACCTCTATATATATGTACTTAAAAAAATAATATCTAAATACACTGACAGTAATTCAACTATTTATAGCTGTTTCCTAGATATAAGTAAAGTATATGATAGAGTGAACCAAAATATTTTATTTAAATAACTGGAAGACAGGAAGGTTCTCATGTACATATTAAATTTATTGAAATTTTGGTATTCCTACCAATCTTTAACCGTTAGGCGGGGCAATGTATATTGTACTATCCGAATGCTTTGGCTCCTCTTGCAGGGTGAGACAAGGCTCCTTGCTCTCTTTATGTTGTTTAATGTGTATATTGACGGATTAATTGCTTCACTTAATGAGGCAACAGAGGGATGTTGTATAGATAACACAAGGATAAATACCTTAGTTTACGCCGATGATATGGTGTTAATGAGGCCCTCTGTTAAAGGTCTGGATCGGCTACTAAAAGCCTGCGAAGTGTATTCGCAGAAACATGATATTATTTTTAATGTTACAAAAACTAAGGTTATGCAATTTCACTATCACCAACTCCTTGAGTGATGACTCAGATATAAGAAAACAATCTCGAAGCCTTTGTGCTAAAGCGAATATAACTATAAGGAACTTTTGGTTCTGTACAAGTGAAGCCAAAGACACTCTCTTTCGTACTTTCTGCAGTGATATATACGGTCAGCAACTCTGGGTGAATTATAAAAAATGTTCTGGCAGAACCCTCAATTTGCTGTACAACGAGTCTTTTAGACTCCTACATAAATTAACCCCGATATGCTCAGCTTCGCAAATGTTTGCTAGCCGCAATGTCCCGAGCTTCCTGGAGGTAAAAAGACGTGCTCAATACAGTCTAATGCAAAGAATTAAAAAATCAACCAACCCGATTATCCAAGCTATCCACGAGTCCTGCCGTGTATCCTCTATGCTTGAATTCTTGGTACGAAAACGTCTGTCTGTAGCTCCACTTAACTACAACATTACTGTATTATTTCTAATCAACTGTATATACACTCGTATTTCTATCCTTAGTATGTGAACTGTCATTGTATTAATAATATTTGTCATATGGACTATAGTCTGCCAATAAACCTTTTCATTTTCATTTTCATTCATTTTCATTTCATTTTCAAAATAAATGGTTAGCGCAACATAATATGGTTGGATCGGATAACAAATATTTAACCAAGTAAGGGGTGTAACAATTTTTATTTAACGATTCGGGGGATTTTTCTGTAATTTTGACAGATAACATCAGTTTAGCAGTTTTGATAAATTAAACTCGGACAACGGCCTGGAAACTCGCCCGATTTAAATCCGTGCGAAAACTAGGTGCAATTATCAAGCAAGGAGCTGAAATAGCCCTCTGAAATATTGAGACTGAAATTCAAGAAATTCAAGAGAAAACGTTAGTTTGTTAGGTTATAAATTCCAAGTAGTCCTCAAGTAACTCTAGACAAAATACGTGACTTCCTGCACGAAAACATCCAGACAGGTCTCAACGTGTTCTTACTGGGGAATGTGACGATATTTTTTGCAACCCTTGAGGTGTGGAGATACCAGTTACGTGGTGCCACACATCTTTTTCCTCCACTCGTACATTCATAAATAGTCTTAGTGTTTAAATAGTATCATACTTGAAAAAAATAAAAATCATTTCATACTGTCAAATCAGTTACATAAGTTAATTAAATAATATAAATAGTTATGAAATTGGAAAACTTACAAAATAGTAGTGTATTTAAAATTGTTTGTAATTCCAGGATCAAACGGAAAAAAGAAGGAAGAACATATTTTCCCAATGCGAGATGAAAGCCCGAATTCTCGAGGCTAGAGGTAGAAAGAGAGCGCACAGGAAGACCGGAAGATAGTTGGTAACAGTCAAGCAAAGGGAAAAAAATAGTCGAGAACAGCGAAGCAGAGAAACGGTTGTACACAGTTCACCAGAAGATTGTATTTGCTCGCCCTTTTAATTTTTAGTTTAATATTTCCACACAACCCGTGGGAAATGGACCGACTTTTAAGATGATTTTAGGCCAGTAAATTTAAGTTAATTTTTCCCTAGGGGCGTCTTACGGAAAATTTCCTTTCTGCCGTAGGCTTATTCTTGTCCCGCGCTAGGCCATATTCCCCTTTTTCCTTATGCTTATTTGATTTCCGATCATAGTCTATTCTTCTTTATTAATTATATGACGTAAGTGTAACTGAATTCATTCTGTGAACAAACATAAGATTAAATATTAAAACTTTGTTGTATTTCGTAAAAAAAACAGTTGAAGGTATATTTTTAAATTGTTACGGTAACCATTGTCACTTAACTGAGATTTGAGGGAAAAATAATACAAAGGAAAACAACATAAATGGGTTCACGCTACCATCTTCGTGCCATTTTTAAACAATATCGTGCTTGTGTATTAATGTCATTAACATCCACCGACGAACGGTTTAACGGAAGGGTCACACACCAGCCACCAACTACCAAGGATCACCAGAACAGCCACTACACATTACTACCAGGGGTCACCGGGAAGGACGTCACCCCAGGAGAAACCCCGCTTTCAACATTAGTGGCATGCTGGTGGGATTCGAGCGATAACCACGACAAGGTCTCAGTCGGACGAAACTGGCAGCTAAGTAAAATAATGTATCGTTCCTTAATTTTAAAATATAGGCTTCAGTAAATAATGTTCCATTTGGTAAAATCTTTTATAAATTTGTTTTTTATTGATCGGATTTTCGATGTAGGCCTAATTGTAAATAATACGAAGGGAAACAACATAAATGGGTTCACGCTACCATCTTCGTGTCAGTCATAAACAATATCGTGCTTGTGTATTATCGTTAACGAACAGTTCAATGGAATGGTCACCCACCTCAGACCAAAACATTCGAGGTCACCGGGGGTAAGGACATCATCCCGGCAGAAACCATGCATTCAACATTAGTCAGAGTGCTTAAAGAGGCTTTGCAAAGCATCGAGATTAACAAAGAGTTGTTTGGTCTACTCTATCATTATTTTCGAAATCGTATTAAAGTGATGTTGGCAGCACAAGGAAAGAATATTGGTCATTAATGATGCTTGTTGGGTTTTTAAATTGATCAAAATACTTGTCTTTCAATCCCCATGCAAAAACTGGTAAGGAATTTTGTTACACCCTTTATTTGATTGTTGTAATTAAGTATTTCTCTCATTGTTTTATGAATTAGAGAAATAAAGAATTCTGGCAGAGTCAGGGAATTAACTGAATAGTTTCATTCAATATTATTTTTATTTAGTGAAAAGATTTATTCTCAGTATAACGTTTCTAGGGTTTCACATAATTTCCCTGCTCCATTTCAATCGCAGTTTATACAACTTTTAGGGAAGTAAACTGCAGTAGTGGGAGACGATTCAACCAATATTGTTTTACCTGAATTTACAGATAATTAAAACCAATAGTGTGACCGCAAAATTGACGAGTGCAGAGCAATTGCAATGTTGATCGATTGTTGCAAATGGGGAGGGGGTTGGCACCCATAGGGGGGTGTTGGCACCTGGGGGGTGACACCAAAAAAATAAAAAAGGGGAGAGGGTATACAAGCAAGGGGGAGGGTTTAGCCCCCAAGCTGTTTGAAGGGGGTAGAGGGGGTTTACTCATCCACCCAAACCTAACCTAGGAAGGTAAGCGAGAGGAGAGAAAACATCTTTTCGCTGGCATATCCCGATGCATAACACTTGGGAACAAATTTCAACCTTTTGTCTATTGAATTAGATTTGACAGTTACTTCTAGGTAATTTGGGTGCGCTGAGCACGAATTTTTACTCGGTTTTGCTCTATCAGGTCCTGATTTTGCTCAACACCCCTCCTCTTTCGTCGTATTCATAAAAAGGTTTTTTTCTCAATACTCGCTAAGTCTTTTTGCAGTTACACATTATGCAACTAGGTTTTTATCTAGGTATTTGTACCTATTGTTATGGTATTGTTGTATTATGTATATTTTTATATGTAACACCCTAAAAATATTTTTAATTTTGTCATTTTTAACCCATTTTAATATTAGTAAATTAAGCTAAAAATATCATAGAATTCTAAAATTTTCTCGAGCGTTCCTGTTCTCTGTAGAGTATTCTAGGGGACAACTAAAATATATAAAAGCGACTCGTTTCCAGAGTTAATCAGTCAATTCAGTCAGTCAGTCAGTCAGTTGAGTTAGTTAATTAAGTTTGGGCATTAACATAATTTTGAATTGGCATATGATTTAGTGAGTAATTTTTCATCGTGATTTAATATAGTTGATTTAATTAGACGTAATTTATATTGTACCTACTCATCCGTGTTTCTAGTTTAAGTTCATAGATTGTAAGTACCTATTTCATAATAGGTACCTATTTAAACTAATTTTTGTGTTTATATTTCAGATTTTCTTAAATTTATATGAATTAAGGCTTTAAATACCTTTACAAATTGGCAGAACAATCAAGCAATATGTCATCAAGCACTAGAAAGTTCAAATGCAAAACAAACCCTGATTCCTTCTGTTATATATGTGGAAATTTTACACTTCCACATCAACGAGCAAATATAACTGACTTCGTAAAAAGAGCTCACTTAGCTTATTTTGGCATAAAACTGGGGGACAAGATAAATCGTGGGCTCCACATAAGCCTGCACTATATGCATTGAAAGACTGCGACATTGGACGAAGGGTTCGGATTCAAAAATACCTTTTGGAGTTCCGATGGTAAGTTTATGATTTCATAAAACTACGTAATTAATCACTAGTATACTGTAACTTACCTAAATGTAATTGTAACTTAGGTGCATAAACAAAAAATTTACAGAAAATGTTTATAAGAATCTCAAATATTGCATAAGGTTGAAACACATAGAAATGTTAAATGTTTGGGTGATAACTTTTGATAAAATTCATAAAAACAAGTCTCTCGTCGCTTTTGTTAACGCTTTACAATTTTTTTTCCATATCAGGTGTGGCGAGAGCTACTAACCACGAGACCGATTGCTACCTTTGCTTTGTCAAGACTTCGGGCTTCACTAAGAAAAATAAACATTGTATCGAGTACCCAAAATTTCGACACCGCGATACGACCTGTGCTACATTCAAATGAGATCCCCATTCCAAAATTTAAGGGTCTGCCAACTCAAGAATTAGTTGAAGATGTTCCTGAAAATATTGTTATGCACTTTGAGGAGTCAGACACCGATTTTGACCCAGCGTATTTGAAAGTCAAAACGATCCGCAAAAGTTTAACCAGGCCGAGTTGAATGATCTTGTAAGGGATCTAAATTTGCCAAAAAAGGCTGCGGAAATTTTAGCTTCAAGACTTAAAGAGAAAAACTTGCTACTTCAAACACATACATTTCATTTTACAGAAAAAGAGAAGAAGAACTTGTTAAAATTTTAGAACAGAGGATAGTTTAGTATATTGCTGCGACATAGTTGGTTTGTTAAAGAAGATGGGGGTTGAGTCTTACGATGCAAATGATTGGCGCTTGTTTTTAGACAGTTCGAAAAGAAGTCTTAAGTGTGTGTTGTTGCATAATGGCAATCTATACGGCTCGATACCGATTGGGCACTCAACAAAATTAAAAGAAAAGTATGAACATATAGAAAAGGTTTTAAATCTTATCAAATATAGGGAGCATGAGTGGATCATATGTGTTGACTTAAAAATGGTTAATTTTCTGCTAGGACAACAAGGAGGGTATACTAAATATCCCTGCTTCCTTTGCTTATGGGACAGCAGAGCCAAGGAAGAACATTATTTCAAACAAATCTGGCCAGCACGAACATCACTTACTGTCGGAGAAAAAAACGTAATTAATCCACCTTTAGTGAGCAGAGATAAAATCATATTTCCTCCTCTGCATATAAAACTAGGCCTCATTAAACAATATGTAAAAGCTTTAGATACGAACGGCGAGTGTTTCAAATACATAACTTCAAAATTTCCAAGTTTAAGTTATGAAAAAATCAAGGCGGGAATTTTCGACGGTCCACAAATAAGAACAATGATTAAAGACAGCAATTTTCCTAATGTCATGAATGAACGCGAAAAAAATGGCTGGTTCTCATTCGTGGACTTGATAGAAAACTTTTTAGGCAATTATAGGGCAGATAACTACGAAGAAATCGTAAAAAAACTTTTAAGGGACTACAAAGAGTTAGGTTGCAATATGAGCATAAAAATGCATTTTTTGAATAGCCATCTTGACCATTTCCAAGTAATTTAGGTGATGTAAGTGACGAACAAGGGGAGAGATTCCACCAAGATATCAAAATTATGGAGGAATGGTACCAAGGCCGCTGGGATTCCCACATGATGGCTGATTACTGCTGGTGCTTGAAAAGAGACCTGCCATCAGCAAGCAAATACGCTAGAAAGTCTTACAAAAGAAAATTTTTGCCACAGTGAAAGCTTCATATCTGTTTGTTTTTTTATTTTAAGTCATTTCTATCGTTATAATGTAATTTTACTGTAGTTTGAACTGCTTGTATTCATGAAACTTGAAAAAAAAATTTAACACATGACTTAATTTTTTAGTCCTAATTTGAAAAATCTGGAAAATGGCACATAGGCTGTCGACAAGAATCAGGACCTGATAGAGCCAAACCGAGTTGAAATTCGTATTCAGCGCACCCAAATTACCTAGAATCAAGTGTCAGATATCATTCAATAAAATACGTGTTGCCCAGTGTAATAAAGCTCTTGACCTCCGCACTTGGCTTAGAAGGCTTTTTATATATACATATATATATATATATAGTATTGGTGGACCAAATATCCGCATCCGCATCATTTTTAACATCCGCATCCGCACTTCTGACTGCGGATGTTATGCGGATATTACCTCTAATAAATTATGCAATTTACAATTAAATTAGCTTATAAAGTAGCTTATAAGGCCCAGTCATGCACATTTCATGTAAAGCATTAATTAGTATTAATGAACAAACAAATATATAAACCTGAAAATATAAATACCTGGTAACACAGAAAATTGAATGAAACTTGTTTCATTGAATTTTCTGTGGCTGAAACTCTTGAAAAGGTTATTATTTTTATCATAATGAAAACATTAATATTAATTTTAATTCTTACGCATTGCCTGCCATACTAGCAAAGGTGGGCAGTTGCGCCGCAAAAAGTTGCGGCGCAACATTTTTGGTTGCGCTTGCGCTTGCGGCGCAACTTTTTGAAAAGGGTTGCGCTTGCGCGTGCGGCGCAACTATTTCAGCAGAGTTGCGGTTGCGGTTGCGGCGCTACAAAAATTGTTGCGCGTGCCCACCACTGCATGCTAGTAATATCACGAAATTTGAAAAATTGTCATATATTCATAATTCTATATTATATTGATAGATTAACTAAATATCCACATCCGCATCCGCGGATATTGAAATTAAAGATCCGCATCCACATCCGCAGATGTTGAAAAACTGACATCCGGTCCACCACTAATATATATATATATATATATATATATATATATATTATATAATATATATATATCCAAGGCAATCCACTTAATAATATGCCAATTGGTGCTAAAAATTAATTTTAAAATTGCTGTATATATGTACAGTGTGTCCGTAAAGTCATGGTGGGATTTTAAATAGCTATATTATTGCAACGAAACATGATAATGAGATGAAACAATGCCAAATTTAAGAACAACTCTCAAAGTTGTATCTTTTAGTTAGTCTAGGCTAAGCTTAACCTTTATCTCGTAGTTAGTCTAGGCTGTCCACATGCCTATGTTGAACATGAGCGTAATAGCCCGAAAGTTAATGTGTGGTGTGCTCTAGCACGAGATCGAGTGATTGTCCCATTTTTCTTCGCGGAACCCACTGTGACGTCACACAACTACCTCGCTATGTTGGAACATTTTGCAGTACCCCAATTTATTGACAATAATGTCATCTTTCAGCAAGATGGTGCTCCTCCGCACTATGCCAACGTTGTTCGAGAATTCCTTAATGAAAAATTTCCACAGAGATGGATAGGAAGAGGAGGATGGAAGCCATGGCCTCCACGCTCTCCGGACCTGACACCTTTGGACTTTTATTTGTGGGGTTACGTCAAGAAAAGCGTGTACAGTGTACCCATTAGGGATATTCATCACTTGCACGAGCGAATCACGGAAGCTATCGCATCCGTCACTCCTGATGTTCTTGGGCGTGTGTGGCTGGAATTGAATCACCGCCTAGATGTCTGCAGGGCTACCAGAGGAGCCCATATCGAACTACGTTAAATAAAGTTATTCTTTTAGAGTTGTTCTTCAATTTGCCTTTTTTTCATCTCATTATCATGTTTCGTTGCAATAATATAGCTATTTAAAATCCCACCATGACTTTACGGACACACTGTACATTATCATTATTAAGAATTATTATTATTATTATTATATTTAAAAATAAATAATTAAATTTATATTGCTCTATATATATATATCATCATTATTAAGAATTATTATTATTATTATTACATTTAAAATAAATAGATAAAAAGCGATTCGTCAACACAAACTGATACCTAGTAATTGATACTTCTTAACATTATTAAAAACTTTTGTGTACCGCTAATTTTGGCGTAGAATAATTAATTCAAATAATATGCTAGCCCACAAAAAATTAAAAAATTATATATATATATATATATATATATATATATATATACACACACATATATGAACCCCAAGACATCCAGCAATCTTCTTAATGCTAAAGTACGTTCACTTATCACTACTAACTCTATCTTTTGTATATACATTATTAAGAATTATTATTATTATTATACTTAAAATAAAATAAATTCGCCAACTCAGCCCGATACCCAGTACTTGAAGCTTCTTACCACTATTAAGAATTGTTATATTTAAAATAAAATTAAATCAGTTATTTAATGCAGGATATATATATATATATATATATATATATATATAATATATATATATACGGCCGATTCGTCTCATATCAGTTGCTATATTACTGGTAAATGACCACTCATTTGCTATCCATAATGAATACACAGGCCAAACAGAAATCTTTTCGTGACCAGACTAGTTTGAAGTTGGGAATCTTGGGTAAACTAAATTCGCAAAGTGAACAGTATATATATATGAAAATTATTTCACGAAAGTAACACGTAAAAAATATTTATGATGAATAAAACCACGAAGGAAAGGAAACACAAAACTGGTGCTCAAGCGCTTTCGTCTAATGACATCCTCAGGAACACTAAAGTACATAAAAGGGTTACATCCTATATATAGGTTACAAAGAGAAAAAAAAATAATAAATAACATACGTACGTACACACACACACACACACATATATATATATATATATATATATATATATATATATATATATACATACCTATATATATATATATATATATATATACATACATATATATATATATATATATATATATGCAATAAACGGAGAAGTAAAATAAAAATTAAAAATTATTAAAGGATTATCAGAGAGGCATACAGATTTGTAAGGAAAAATATCGATTTTTAGCACAAGATCAAATGAATTATAAAAATACGAATTTATACTGGAAATCTGCCCGGGTTTTAACACTCTGCTTTTTTATGGTCAAGTTTCGATGTATATAAAAATAAAATGAAAATTAAAAGTTAATAAAGTAGCATACAAGTTTACCAAAGATTTAGCGTCCTACCCTTTTTATCTAAATCTGTTTTGAAGGAATTCAAAACAACAGGATCGAGTTGAAAAAGACCTTCGCTTATGTTGAAGTTATTTGAAAGTTGGATAATGGCAGACTCAAGAATATTTCTATTAACAATGTTGCTAGAGTGAAATAAAACTGAAGCATTATTCCAATCAATACAGTGGGATAACTCTGACAAATGGACAAAAAGAGCACTGGACAACTGTCCTGTTCTAACGGAATATTGATGCTGTTTTATACGTGTGTGCAAATCCTTTCCCGTCTGACCTATGTAAAAGGAATCACATTGTTTACACCCAATTTTATAGATAATGCCTGAATTATTGGTAGGGCTATTTTTCACTAAGATATTTTTCACAACCCCTTATCGCCCCTCCTCTCCAATATTTATATGGAGTTTTTCGAAATTACTTACATTCCGAGAATCCTGGGGGTTGGCATCCCTTGGTTGCGGTACGTCGACGATATTTTGTGTATCTGGCCCATGAATCGTGACCTGGATAACTTCCTCCTTCAATTAAATGATCAAGTCCCCTCCATTAAGTTTACTTTAGAAGTGGAACAAGACAATTCAATCCCATTTTTGGATGTGTGTGTACATAGGGAAAGCCCAGGTTTAAATTTAGTATCTATCGGAAAACAACAAACAATTTGTCCTACGTACACTTTTACTCGGGACATGACACCCCCACTAAGGAGGCCATTTTTTCATCAATGTTTCTCCGCGCCCTTAGGATCGCCAGTCCGGAATACATCGATGCCGAATTGGAAAAAATCAACGGTATTGGAAGTGATCTGTGTTATCCATCTGCGTTTTTGGAATCTTGTCTCAACAAGGCAAAACGAACTTTCTATCGTGTCAATAATAACACTCGTACTTTGTCAAAAAATATTTTAGTACTTCCATTTTTCCCGGGCTTTTTAGGCATTGCTAATCTACTTAAACTTTTGGATATTAATGTAGTATTTTCATATAACAATATTGTGAAAAATATCATAGTAAAAAATAGCCCTACCAATAATTCAGGCATTATCTATAAAATTGGGTGTAAACAATGTGATTCCTTTTACATAGGTCAGACGGGAAAGGATTTGCACACACGTATAAAACAGCATCAATATTCCGTTAGAACAGGACAGTTGTCCAGTGCTCTTTTTGTCCATTTGTCAGAGTTATCCCACTGTATTGATTGGAATAATGCTTCAGTTTTATTTCACTCTAGCAACATTGTTAATAGAAATATTCTTGAGTCTGCCATTATCCAACTTTCAAATAACTTCAACATAAGCAAAGGTCTTTTTCAACTCGATCCTGTTGTTTTGAATTCCTTCAAAACAGATTTAGATAAAAAGGGTAGGACGCTAAATCTTTGGTAAACATGTATGCTACTTTATTAACTTTTAATCTTCATTTTAGTTTTATATATATCGAAACTTGATTATAAAAGGCAAAGTGTTAAAACCCTGGCAGATTTCCAGTATAAATTTGTATTTTTATAATTCATTTGATCTTGTGCTAAAAATCGATATTTTTCCTTACAAATCTGTATGCCTCGTTGTTAATCCTTTAATTTTTAATTTTTATTTTTACTTCTCTGTTTATTGCATATACAGGGTGAGTCAAAAGTAGCGCCCGATTTCTGTCAGTTGATTGTTTGTTTGCCATTTGTATTACAGTGTACAAGAAGGTAGAAATAAATGAATGACATGTTTATCTAACCATTTATTCGGGGGAAAATTATTACGGAACTGTACCAAGCTGTTTTACTTGCAATTTTCAAAGTGCCCTCCCTCGTGGTCGATGCACAATTGCAGCCGAGCAGGCACAGAGTGGCACACACGCCTGCAGAGTTCGATATCAATTTCCTCAAACTTTGCAGTGATTTGAGCCTTCAATTCCTGAATGGTACGAGGCTTTTCACGATAAACAAGGTCTTTCATGAGCCCCCAAAGAAAGAAATCTGGAGGTGTAAGGTCTGGGGAGCGTGCCGGCCACTCGATCGGACCGCGGCGGCCGATCCACTTTCCGGGAAAGTTTTCATCAAGCCACTGACGAACATGACGTCCATAATGAGGTGGAGCTCCATCTTGCTGGAAATAACAGTCCTGATCTTGTACCCTGGGCCAAAAGAAGGTTTGCAGCATATCCAGGTAAATTTCTGCAGTGACAGATCCCTCAAAGAAAAAGGGTCCAATTATCCCTAATGGAGATATGGCTGCCCAAACTGTCACGCCAGGTAAATTTACGTCCTTCTCAACTGTCACTCTTGGGTTCTCCGCAGCCCAGTAGACACAATTGTGTCTGTTAATTGTGCCGTTAAGCTTAAAACATGCCTCATCTGACCACCAGATGTTGTCTAGCATTGTGTTCTCTTCGTCAAGTTTAGCTAAGAAGTTGAGTAAGAACTCTTCGCAAAATTGAAGACGGCGGTCGTCATCTCCATCATGAAGGGCATGCAGAAAGCGTGGAATGTAAGGTTTCCATTTTTTCTGGTGAAGGATACGGATAACACTTGATTGGTTCACTTCCAACTCTGCAGATAAACGGCGAGTTGACTTTTGCGGACTTTGTTCCAGTCTCCTGATGGCTTCTTCAGCCTTAGCTACATTCGTTGCCGTTTTCGGACGACCGGACTTCTTTGCAGTGGCTACCGACCCTGTTGCTTCAAATTTCTCGACAATCAATCGTATGTTTCTTCCCTGGGGTGGGTTAATATCGAATTCCTGTGCCAAACGGCGTGCCGCCATCGTTGGTTGTTCATTACATTTGTAGTAATATTTCACGGCCGCAATGCGTTGATTCATTGAAAGGTAATTCATGGTTCAATTTGGTGCAAATTCAGTAACTTTCCAACTCTCAGCAATAACCTGCAAAACAAAAACAAAAATAAATAAACTAAGAAAATTAATAATCTGCAAGACAATTATTAACAACATGACTTCCAGAAAGAATCTAACAGCCGAAAAAACAGAAATCGAGCGCTACTTTTGACTCACCCTGTACATATAAATATATATATATATATATATATATATATATATATATATATGTGTGTGTAGATATGTATGTGTGTATATATATATATATATGTTTGTGTGTATGTATGTTATTTATTTTTTTATTTTTTTTTTTTTCTGTAACCTATATATAGGCCGTAACTTTTTATGTACTTCAGTGTTCCTGAGGATGTCATTAGACGAAAGCGCTTGAGCACCTTTTTGTGTTTCCTTTCCTTCGTGGTTTTATTCATCATAAATATTTTTCACGTGTTACTTTCGTGAAATGATTTTCATATATATATATATATATATATATATATATGCTAATATAGCAGCTATTTTACTTGATGGACATTCAATTAGCCTAATCATGCGTTCAATAATTTTCCCCATAAATCTCTTTTAAGGAACTTTCACCATACAAAGAGTGTATCAAAGTATATGTGAAGGACCCGGCTAGGCTAATTGTTTATTAACTACCCATGGGCTCGAGACGGAGACGGCGGGCGATGCGTAGTATGCCAAGCTAGTCATTTTTCCACACAATAAAAAAAGGGGTTGGTAGATAAATGGTATAAATTAGGTATTTTAAAGTGCCTGCGTTATGATTTATTGCATATTCTTTACTAAATTGTGAAATGTGATTTAAACTGATTGCCGCTCTGTCTATATAGAATATATATATATATATATATATATATATATATATATATATATATATGTACGCATCGGTGGTGTAGTGGTTGCGTCGCTGACTAGGAACCTATCGCCCCCGCGATCGAGACCAGGTGACGCCAGCCGGCGCACAGCAAAACGCAGCTGTTCATCCTTCCACAGAATAAAGAAAGTGGGTGGTAGATAAATGAGTACCCTGGGTGGCCTAGTGGTTAAGACGGTGGGCTGCTGCTGGTGGGGCGTGGTTCGGATTCCACGTTAAACTGTAGGTGTAAGGTGGAGTGAAGAGCTTGACCTTCGTCAGAATGAACAATTCGGGCGGAAGCTAACCAAAGGTGTGTGATATGTATATATATATATGTATATATATATATATATATATATTCATTTTAACTGCAAAGAACACAGTATAATTAATGTAAAGAACGACGCTTGTGTAGAACACTCTTCTACACAAGCGTCGTTCTTTACATATATATATATATATATATATATATGTGTGTGTGTGTGTATATATATATATATATATATATATATACACACACACACCATGTGTCATTCAGCTCAGTGATTAATACGGTCCTACATTATATTAATCAAGAATCCTTTGCAAATGTTAATTATTTTTATAAAGATCCATAATTTAACCATATTTTGACTCGTACCAGGAATGAATTACTGCAAACTTTAGAGGGAGGGATTTTGTTGCTGCTTTAACCTAACCCTTCACCAAACGCGTACAGTTGAGCTAACCGTGCAATTAATTAACCTATCCGGCCATTTAACTAGTCTATTGAACTAGCCGCAGTGTCTCATTTAAAGTGCAAAGTGATTCGTCATTTTCTCTTAAAGGGGATTCAAATTTCTACGTTTACGTATTAATAATATCATACTCCGATGCCTGCAGACTTTCTTCAGAAATATGTATGAACTGGCCAAAAATAATTTTAAAATTTCTGTCTAAAACCGTGTTCTTTTCCCTTAAAGGACTCTTTCGCATTACAGAAACTTTTCGTAATAGTTTTGAAGAAACTCAAATCGTGGACGAGGATTTGGACACGGAGGTACGATTTTTACTGCACACTCAGCCCAGCGATTGTTGTATCATCGAGGAAGTGATGTGAATTTTTTTCTTTTTTTGTATGTGTAGGGCAAGAACAAGCCATGTGTCTTCAACAGTTTATTAAATGATAGAGCCATGAGTAATGTTCTATAAAATAGTACATAATAACGTTTACTGTATACAACACAATTTTACGTAATATGTCCTTCATTGTTTCTCACACATATAGGAATGACATTGGTATCAATTTTTTTATGCATTATATATTTATATCCAACTTAAATTAGTTGCAGAATTAACATCAATTACATTTTAAATAAGCTACAGAGCATAAGACTCGACCTTAAACACTACACAAACTAATATTATTCGAGATATTTTATATTTTACACAATATTGTTGCATTACTTAAGTTACAGTTTATATATATATATATATATATATATATATACACAGAGGGTGATCAAATTATTAGAGCCACTACATAAAAAATAGTTTTTCTTGTATAAGTTTATTTCTAATGCTAATAATAGTAAAATTTGGCTAATTTAAACACTTATTTCATTTCAGAATATATTTATATACACTCTACAGTCATATTAAACACATTTAGTATTTAGTGGGTCCTCCTTTGGCCTTAATTAAGGCAGCAACCTGTCAAGGCATACTCTCTATACAGGCTTTGCAGCTGGCCTGTATCTCAGGATCACGGTTCCAAACGGCAATTATTCGTTCTATTAACTGTATTCGAGTTGTTATTTCCTCGCCTTTCAGTCTACGCTTTACTATTTCCCATAGGTTTTCGATAGAGTTCATATCCGGAGAATTTCCTGGCCAATCCACGAGAGGAATGTTCTTTGCAGCCAGAAAACTTTTAACTGATTTTGCAGTGTGGCATGGGGCCGAATCTTGCATAAAATGGAATGGCTCACCATTTGGAAACCAGTCGGCGATCTGTGGAATAAGTCTTGTTTCCAAAACCTTTTGGTATTGGTCCTGCCTCATAGTACCCTCAACAATGTAAATTCGTCCAGTACCTTTACCACTTATCACTGCCCATATCATGACAGATGTTGGATGCTTAACCGTACTTACGACACAGTCTGGATGATATTCCTCACCAACACGTCGCCTAACGTACTGTGATTTATCAGACATGACTTGGAATGTGGATTCGTCACTTAAACACACCTGCAAATGAAAAGAGAAAGAAATGATTGCAACCAAAATGAAATGTGCTTTGTCATACAAATATCAAAATAATACATTTTACTCAAAATAAGCATACAAGATCACTAAAATATTGTGACTTACCAATTTCCAGTCATCTACAGTGAACTTTGAGTAGTATTTAGCCCACTTTAAGCGGTTTTTTATCATTGTTGGAGTCAATTTTGGCGTTTTCCATGGCCGGCAACTACTCAATTCAAATTCCCTGGCACGCCTTTTTAAGGTCATTGTCGAAATGTTGATGTTTTCCTTCTCCAGCTGCAATTTAAGTTTGTTAGTAGTGCTTCTCCTATTATTTACTAGTTTTTTTTTCAATGCATCTGTCGGCTCTAGGTGTAGTTATTCTTTTCCGACCACATTTACCCTTTCTTTTTGGAGTCAGCTCTGGATTATCCCCTTCAACTTTAATTTTTTATGCGATCCTGTCAACACTCGCACGTGACACATTCAGTTCTCGGGCTATTTTTCTGTGAGCATAATCAATTGCAGTCAGCAGCGAGAGCATTCTACGTTTCTTCTTTGGCGATAGATCACATTTCTTACCCATGTTGGGTAGCCTACAGTACATAAAAGTTACTCCTGTAAAAAACACTAATTTAATAAAAATAATCACAATACGTTGCTGAGAAACAATATCATATGGGTGTATGAGTGCATATTCTACATACAATGGTTTAAATATAATAACTTATCATTAACTTAACATACACTTAACGCACCTGACCACTTGACACAACCTACCGCGTTCACAGCTGAAACACTACTGAACCCACTTTTCACATACTCCCCTCCCCCTACTCCCCAAATTAACCCCTATCCCCAGTTTCTGTTATTCAGGTAGAGAACACTACATGTGTTAACAATTTGGAATACTGTCTGCATACTTAAAAGGTTATTATTTAAACTAAAAACACCATATTATAATGAAAATGTGTTTTTCAAGGGGTGGCTCTAGTAATTTGATCATCCTCTGTATATATAATATATATATATACGAGTAAAATTTCATACAATACACTGTGTGCGTACAAACGGGAACCGATTTTTTATCTGTTTGCCTACCAATTTATCATTTCGTTCACTGTCACAAAATCAAATCATTTTTAAAAATTTGTAAATTTGTTCCCGCGGGCCCTATGCAAGAGAAATGAAAGGCAAGGATTGCGATAGTGTCCCTGTAATTTGTAAGGGTTCCAGATTACTTGAGGAATCTGCAATTGCTCGAGAAATTTTACAATAATAGCCCAGTGAATTAAAATAGTACGTTTGCTCTCATTTCTAAAATAAACGGCGATCCAATGAAGCCGTTCTCCGCTACTAACATCTGTATTTAGAATAAGCGCGCCGCAGTGTCTCATAGCTGGAAGCTTCAGCATTTCATTCTTCGCAAACACGCCAATAAATTTGTTACGTGTGAATCGGTCACTATTCATTGCTCTCTTGAGTGTAAGCGTGTCCATTATTTTAAAGTCAGTGACCACACCTCTAAACCTATCAATTTCTATTAGAGCTTGCGACTCGAGATGAACTAGTACACTAATAGGAGCGTCTAGCAGCTTAGCGAATTCCAATCTCAATGAGATGTTGCCACTCTGTCGGAGGTTATGTTTGTATTTATACTCCCAGATAAGTAGGGGGAGATGTCATACGGGTAAAGGTTCACCCCTCGATGAATTCTTTCTGTGTTACGCCGATTCCTAATTCGTTGCAAGTACCTGCAATATGGGTGAGATTACTATGAGCTCTCGAGCAAAGAGGGTACACGTCATCTATAGAATAATTCGTTTCCAGTGTCCCACCTAAGGCGACTCCATTGACGTATATGGTTATATTTTTAATGCCGAAATTCTCGAAATTAAACGCGGTCGTTTTATATTTTCCATTCAGAGAAGCGTGTTCCTGCATTCCATTTAATATCCTTTTAGGCAGAGCCTCAAGGGCTACATTTTCTATCTGCTTCTATGTTAGCCTTGAGGGCACCGTATATAGTTTGATTTGGCTCTATTAATTGAGTATTTCACTGTGGTGTTTGTGTATTAAATTTTTTTTTCAATTTCTAATTGTTTAGCAGAGCTTAATTTCACTTCAAGCACGCGGAGATATGTTTCCATAATAAGAATTACCACAGGCTTTGAGCTCTCTTCTTAGTCAGCTCCCAGATTTAAGCAAATCTCAGGGCTCGTACGAGTGAACTTTATTTTCATATCGATCCCGTTCACAAGCAGCTTCTCCTGGAATGTGAAATCTGTGTGCAGATGTCCAAATCATTCATATATCTTCTTTTTAGAATTTTTAAATTTGTCCTTTATACTACTTTCATATTTAGCTTGATAATAACCTTCGGCTGTTAAAAAGGTATCCTTCGCGTCTTTTGAAAAGTTGAGGACATTTTCCAGATATGCTCGTAGTTGAGAGTAACCAGATCCTGCCGAGATGTTGACCTGATTTAAATAAACGTCACACGGGCTGAATATGGAGTGTAGAAAGTTTGTTTCTGGGAATACAACGTGTTTGTCATTACAATCCGTTCCATCTGAATGTGCTATACGTAGTTTAGCGTACATGTGCACACAGCTTGGATCAAAAAGTAAGGGCCTGAGCTAGGGATCACGAACTCTATAGGAGCACTCGGTGAGCTAATGGTATTTAACGGGTTAATTGTAATAAAGTCACTGTGCTCCATAGCAACTTGAGTTGGGGGCATGTCAAAGTGGGCCAGCTCCGATTTACAATATTATGAACTACATGGATGGATGAAACGCCCCATGGCGAGCCAGAAATAGTGACACCTCTCTCGACAAGTAGTAAACAGTCTATGATTCATGAAAGCAACGTCCTTAGCTTATAGCAGTTAAAAAAAATGGTCAACCATAGGTTTCAGTCGATTAGAACACTTTTTTTTTATGGCCTTTTACGTTTAACGCGATGTGCTGGTAACCCCTTTCTCTTCTTCCGGACAGGCCTCTTCTTCTCACCACCACTCATTTTTCTCCTTGCATCTTTGATGACTTCGTCCCGTGTACGCTTTAATTGCTTTTTTAGAGCTTATTTAGGCTTAGTACCCGCCATTACGTCTTCTACCATGTTAAGACCTGATTGTAACGCTTTCCTGCCGAGATATCTGGCACCACTCTTCAGCGAGGGGACAGCCGTACGCAGTATGGTTGAATAAATGGATCCAATCCCACTCCCGGGCTAGTACCTCACTCCTCGATAGACAGAGAAACGCCTTTGGGACATTATGTCATAGTGGGACGAAAGTGCAGCTTCAATGTTAACCTCCCGTCGCCGAACGGGAACTTTTCCCCTCAATCGTTCTTGAATATACTGAGATACTGGTTAGTAGATTAGTTGCGACATTGACATAATGTGGCTTGTCATATGTAATGTTCAAGCTCGCCTTCTCTCAATGATTGGGAATGTGAGCGATGCGCACCAGGCGCGCCTGTGTATCCCCAACAAACTGATGTTCCACGATATTGCTGTAAATATATCACATGTCTGGGTCAGGGTAGTCGTCGTTCAATTTCTCCAATTTCAGCTGATACATTAGACTGCACAAGTCATGTTGTGTTTCGTGAAATGTATCTCTTTGGAGGGCTGCTCCATATCGGCCCTCGGTTATAATTTCGAACAGCCCTTTGTCTTTAGTATTTCTGTTAGCCTGATTTTAGAGTCAGAGTATGTGCCAGGGTATCTTTGTTTACGATTTCATATACTACATCATCCGTAACATTTGATCTTTTCAAACTACCATTTAAGTCTCTCACACCATCCTCGGCTGCACCGTAATGACCCGGTAGTAGTGTTACTACTGTAGTGTAGTACTGTGCCTCCCCACTCTGGGCTGCACGCATGGTCTCGTCCTGAGTTACACCTGCCTTTTCACACTCATTACGGTTTCTAAGAACCGTAAAAACGGATTCTTTATTATCAGTACTTAAAAACTTGGTAGCCAGTTGAATTTCGCATATTCGCACCTCATACGAATCACGACCCAATTCGATGGGACTGTGGAGTTCTGTTACAAAGGTGGCCAGGGTGTTCCCAGGATGTACAAACAGAGAAAAAGAGGACGGGAGTGTGGCTTAGAAGTGGTTAGGCGCCATGTTGCAGACTATTTAAGCTTCATTATTGCTTCAGCTTTTATATAGGTGTTGAAGCTTTCTGGGTACCCTAGCCATTTCACCAGGTACATTTTTCTATTTCCTGATCCTTTGCTACCTAAACATTTTCAATTTTAAACACGTTTTTTCCTAAATTAAATGTCACTTTCTGCAGCTCCTCGCCGTAAAAGCCCTCTGTAATTTCTTCCCCATTCAAATCTTCAACATAATAGAGCATTATCTTGTCTATAGGTCTCACAGCCCTAACTTTAAAAATCTCAGGTGTCCAACCTTGTTCAAATCCCTTCGCAAATTTATTCTCCGAACGCGACAACCTTACATAATCATTGATTTTGAAATGCGCAGTGTGTGGTGGCACTCTACAAATATCTTAGCTCATCTGACGCTCTGTGTGCGTACCTCTTCCTAAAATTTCGTTAGGCCTTGTAACAATCGAACGGTGGTGTGAACATTTGTAGGATGAGGCCAGCGAATCTAGAATGTCTATATATCTGTATGTGCTTTTATGTGTAAAATAGCGATGCATGCGCTCCTTTATGGTACGTAGCACTCTTTCAGCTAAAGAGGCCTTATGTATAGAATTGCTAGTGAGTAACTGATATTAAACTCTGCCTATGAATTCTTTCCCCATGTCCGTACAAAAATAGCCAGGAAGCCTGTTTTCTTTCAACATTAGCGTTTTGGTAGTTTTAGCAACTGTTTCAGGCGATTTATTTTTTAGGGGGATTAACCACAAATATCTTGAGAATACATCTATTATGAATAGGATGTAGCGGTAGCCACCATTATACACTGAATATTTCTGCATGTCTGTTAAATCCGCATGCCAAATAGAAACAATCGAGGCTGCTCTTCTCTTGCCTGTTTTAAACCTTTTTCTCACTGGCTTATAAAGTGTATAAGCATCCTGCTCCCGCAAAACCCTCTCACCATCTTTTTCCCCTACTCCCTCATTATAAACGCTGTACAGTCTATCAGTGCCGCCGCAGGAGGTTGGGATGGAAATATAATAATAACGTTTTTTTAATATGTTAGCCATTTGCGTATTTTAGAGGCACGCGGGGAGGGTTGACCGTTGTTGTTTGGGCTCTTCTTTCTCCTCTTCAGAGATGTTACCGCTGGGGACAAAGGCTTGCTCAGTTGTGGTATATGCGAGGCTTGCTCCAAGTCTTTTAATCTGTTCAGATTACCTATCAATGTTTTTGGTACACCTATTTGCTGCAGTCTAGCTTTAATATGTTTCCATACTGCTGGTGAGGGCCTATCCCACTTTCTCACCAGGTCATGGACGATGTCAACGATGTTCGGTCCGTGAACCTTTGTTCCTTCTACAAAAATTTCACCTGTATCGGTCCTGTGTATAATGGGATCCTCACTCAATAGATTATAAAGACTTAAACCCTTATTCCGCAGTGTATGTGGAATAGGGTGTGTCACTTTTGGACGTTTTTGAAAAGTTATGGTGCTTACCTCTTATATTGTGAAAAATTGACCAAAAACCATGAATAAACAAAAAAAAGACAACTGGGTAATATTTAGGGTCTCCGCCACCATTTGAAAAATAAGCCCCCTATTCACACAAAAAATTGTGATTTTTGGAGATATTTTTGGTCATAGTTTCCTTACTAATCATCGTATTTCAAAAATTTTGCTACCACAATGAACGGTATCCTCTTATTATGAACGTTTTAAAACTATTTTAGTTTATACGGTGCCGATACTTGAGTGGACCTTATGAAATGTTTCCCTCTGTTTTCATTTCTATAACATTTATTTACAGTATTTCCAGGTTTTATCTTAAAAAAATATGCAAATATAACCAAATGTATGATAAATTTGCTTTTCTTTCAGAATTCTATTATAGATTTGCTTAATTTCATAGTTTGTTAAAATTAGTCAATAGTCATGGCTAACAGTAAGCCAATATTAAGAACAAACCCAAGAAAATATGATTCTTTATTGGGAAAGTTTGTGGAAGACATATGCGCAAGAGAAGAAAGCATGCTTCCAACGAATAGTGAAGTTCTCAGTCACTTTTTCTTCTTGAGAAGGGATCAGATGAAAAGCGACAATGTGCCAAAGGAAGAAAATATTTTGAGAGTATTAGATAAGGTAGAAAAGGTGTGGGTTATGGCTGGCATGCCATCAAAATCCGTTAGAAAGCAGAAAGGACCTAAAAAAATGTTGTGGGATTTGATAAAAGAGCATGAAAAGTTGGGTAAAAATATAAAGAACAAATGTTATGAAACCCAAAAAACATCTTTTCTGTTTCGTTTAGATAACTTATTTGATATATCAACTGAAAATGTATGTAATGAGATCCAAAATGATACATTGAGAACTATACAACAGAAGAATGAGGATCTTCGCTTTTTGGAAAATCAGCGAAGTGCTAGAATATATTCTCTGGGTCCGATCGATAAAGCTTATGTAGCCAAACTGATCAAAAAGACTGCTAGAATAGAAGGTGAAGAACGAAGAAAATTGAAAGAAAAAGAGCGAAAGGCATTAGAAGAAGGGACATACAAACTTGAATCATCTGAAGGCTAGTTAGTGGACTCAAGTAATGGTGAAGATGATTTTACTCCGAGTCCAGGCCCATCAAAACGTCCTAAGTTACTACGCCATCATTAATATCTAATACAGCTGATCGTTTAGGACTATCATTCGGACAACGCTCGACATTTGCATCTGTGGTAACAGCTGAATGTGGGCTAGATTTAAAAGAGATGTCATTATTGAAAAGTAGTTCTGCACGAGCTGCGAAGAAGTCGAGGAAAGCTACTGCTGACACTATTAAAGAGTCGTTCAACCCACCTCAATATTGTGTAGTCCACTGGGACAGCAAAATGATACTGACTGTTTCAGGAGGAAAGCAGGATCGATTGGCAATACTTATATCGGGAGAGAATGTTGAGAAATTTCTCTCGATACCCGATATCGATGTCTCAAATAGATCGACACAAGCTTGTACTGTTTTTAGCACAATCCAAGAATGGAAATTACAGGATAAGGTTTACGGAATGGTATTCGATACTACTTCATCCAATACTGGCTGGATAAAAGGGGCTTGTAAAGTACTGGAAGGCCTCTTTGGAAAAAATTATTATGGCTCGCTTGTCGTCACCAAATGGCAGAACGAGTTTTGTCAGCAGTGTATCTAAAGGTATTTGGAAAATCTACTTCACCCGAAAACGAATCTTTCAAGACCTTCAGAGATGTTATATGGGAGAAGCTAGATACTAAGCAACCCTTCAAACAGCTATCTATCAATGACAGACATCTCAAGAACCTGAAAAAATGCGTCATAGATTTTATGACAGATTTACTCAAAGATAACCAGAGCCTTCCCAGGGATGATTACAAAGAGGTAGCTGAAACACTATGCTCGTTTTAGGAGAAATTCCTGCCAGAGGAATACACTGGATCAAGCCAGGAGCTCTCCATCACGCCAGATGGATGGCTATCATATTGTATACGAATAAGATGTTAGCATTTTCAGACCAAGCCGGATATGATAATGTTACAATAAAAAAGCTGGAAAGAGTATGCTCGTTTACATCGCTGATCTACTCCAAGTACTAACTATCAGTCACCAACTCGCTTGAGGCTCCTGAAAATGACCTCCTCCTGTACAACGAATTAGTTCAGTACAAAAAGATTGTCATGGAAGTAGCGGAAGCTGCCCTCAACACTCTAAAAGGTCATTACTGGTACCTATCTGAAGAACTTGTAACCCTTTCTCTCTTTGGAGATTTACCTTACCTCATAGTGAAAAGGACAAGGTGGCCAAAAACTTTCCTCTTTCAATCACCCACCAGAATTCAAATAGGGAAAGCCGATATTTCCCATCCTAAAAGAACGAATTAAAATTCAGCAATTAGTTGGTCCAAACTCATGGTTTGTATTCAAAGTCCTTGGTTCAACGAGAGATTGGATAAGGACTCCAGCTGTAACGTGGGACAGGAACAATGATTTTCAACGGATGAAGAGAATACTCTCTTCAACTAAGGTTGTTAATGACACTGCAGAAAGGGGTATCAAACTTTTGCAGGATTTTCATGGCTCATGTAGGGATGAAGGTGAATTTCAGGGATTGCTTCAAGTTGTAGAGGAAAATAGGCGTGTTTTTCCAAAGTTTTCCAATCAAGGTCTGTTGAATTTATAATTTCTTTCCATTTATAATTTCATTTCATTTACAATTTTTCATTATAATTTCAAGAATAGCACTTTGTTTCTATTTGATTAAAATTGTTTTGTGTTTGTATTTCATAATAAAAAAATATAAAAAAAACGATGGGGGCTTTGCATATTTTTTTAGATTAATAAAAATTTAAGTCCACAGTTGTCATTTCTTTGTTGCAAAATTTACTAATTTTAATCTACTAAATATGTACAAAGTTGTTCCCACTTTGAATCTCTAAACCAAAAAAGTGTTGCTCATTTAAGCCCATCTGCTTTTTTTATTTATATTTTCAAAGCCAATCGCCGCAGACCTGCATTGGGATGATGCTCTATGGATGGCAGTGACATCCAAAGTATATAAGATAATATTTTATTGTAGTTCAGATCTTCCAAAGATATAAAACAGCAGCATTTTTCTCTTAGAAAATGCATCAAAATGACCAAGGAGATATAAAAAATTTAATAAATTTAACTCAAAGGTTAATAAAAACTATTCAGATTGAAGCGCCTTATTATTCTCTACATTTTGGTAGCAAAATTTTTGAAACACGATGATTAGTAAGGAAACTATGACGAAAAATATCTCAAAAAATCACCACTTTTTGTGTGAATAGGGGCCTTATTTTTCAAATGGGGGCGGGGAGCCTAAATATTACCCGATTGTCTTTTTTTGCTTTATTCATGGTTTTTGGTCAATTTTTCATAATATAAGAGGTAAGCACCATAACTTTTCGAAAAAGGTCCAAAACTGACACACCCTAATGTGGAAGACTACTTTTTAATACATGCTCGATATGTTGTGGGGTCGCACCGTTATTCTTCGACTGTTCGTTTCTAGCCTCGACCACAGGTCCTATGCCTCAATGTTCAGCGTCGTTTTTGCTGTGCCTAATAACTACGTGGATCTCTGTCGGATTCTTCTAATTTTCGTACTCATGAAGAAATTTCTGCAGAGCTTCTTGGTATAAGATTTTTTCGCATCAGGTGACTTTTCACTGTTTAATAGATCTAACAATTCGCTTTCCATTCTTTTAAGCCTGTATCTGGACTCTTTGAGCTTTGCAGTGAAGCATACACCTCGTGTGGAATCACGACTACTTTCTTCATTATATTAATCTAGTCAGTAAAGGCCCCAAAACTGAAAATAAGATGGGAATGAATGATCCCCCTCTTTGTACAAAAAATTCGTTTTTTCTTCCCCACAGTTTGACTTTTAGGAGCGAGTGTGTATTATGCTCTTGTAGCGACATAGGTGAGCCTTCTGAGTGGGTTTCATTGGTACATTACATTTTATAACGTTAAGACAGATTTCATAGATATATTTTAAAAAGTCGGAGTCAATATTTTTAAAAAACATCTGTTGCAATGCCAAGGGCAATCGATGATAGATTTTTATTAATTCACGGTATTTTTTTAGCCTCTTTGTCACTCTGGGATATACACCGTTTCAGGCTCCTTTGGGAATATACTTGTTCTTAGATTGTAGATTCTTTATAAACTACCAAAAAATCCTTACGCTGTTTCGGGAACATTTGATTGGCTAATACCCCAATTTATGACACATCTCTACGTTGCGGGAATAAGACTAGATATTGTGTATTTAACGACACATCGCGTATGTATCTATTTTTAAAAAATAGTTTCTGATTCATGAAGAATACGCTTATGTTAAGATGGTGGGAGAACACTGTAAGTGTCTTGACAAACGTTTTATCCATTTCTAACATGAGATCGTCAATTACAATGACCGTATGTTCCTTTCATTTTAACGAACTAACGTCATATACACCTTTGTCGAACAAAATATCATCTTGGTACTCGTTGAATACTGACTGGTATGTCGAATAGCACCATATGACTTTATGCACAAATTTGGAGAACATCTCCCCCTTATCTTTAATGATTTTAAGCATAAACACAGTTTTACCACATCCTGTAGGGGCTAGATATAATACATGTGGGTATGCTCGTGAACCTGAATTTTTCTACAGGATCCATCTCTAACACGTCACCCTCCTAAGTGGAACATTTACAAAATATAATAAAATTTTAAGTGATGTTCTTTATATTCTACAGTCTTGTCTTTCTTCTTCTTCCTCACAACCGTGAATGACGATGAAGATGAGGTAGAGCAACATGTCCCCATCATCGATATTGCAAACGATACCGATGACTGTGTTGTTGAGACTACAGACTCCGCTCCCGCTAGCGAACCGCCATCAGCGACACCTGTATTGCCCTCACGCGACAATTCAAAGCGGAGGCATGATGATGATTCGCCTTCCACGTCAGGTATGAAGCGTGCCAGGAGTGCGCGGGTTGTTAGACCCACAGTAATAGAACCCCAGCCCTCTATGTCTTACGACACAACCCCCACACTAGTTCCTTCCACAAATAAAAATGTGCCCCCTTATTCCTGTTCAATTCCGGTCGTACCTTCCACAGCAGCAGAATCTCGTTCTGTAGAGGATGATATAACATTCGAGCTGGTGCGCATCGCCACCCCGGACCCAACCCTGACTAGAAATCGGTACGTAGTCAGGATCGACCCGCGAACCATGTATAGCAATGGTGCTTATTGTGGAATTGTGGAATTTGCCCTTCAGAACAGGGAGGGACCTGACGTCAGGACGAGGCTGTCCTTCGGGTTCGGGTAAGATGACGGGGATATAGATGATTTTTGGGTAGTAATACCCTACAGGCGCTTGGCTGCTGTGGACATAGACTACATTTCGGGTCGTATAATGCAGGCCTCTCAAAGTAGCATCACCTATAACATGGACAACTTCACGATAGATGTTGACCACGTGTTCCGTGTTACGGGACATACGGCCACACCTTATAGTCTTAACTTCAATTCTCGGGCTATCTACAGACGGCTTATAAACACCGATCGTGGTTGCGGCTTAATGGCAATAGTATTGGCTCATATGTTTACTGTACTAAATGCCTAGGTAAAAAATTTGGTTGCCTACGGTTGTGCAGCGTGCCCGTAAACTGGCAGCAGATTGCAAGATCGAGTTTGACTGTAATATGGTCCTGAAGAGCTGAGGAGGGTAGAGCAGGTAATGAATGTTCGTATAGTTGCATTTTTATTCGATGATCGTCGTAGGACTGTGTATGTTTTTAAAAGCAGTGTGAGAGACCGTACAAGACCCCTACTTATTTTAGGGCTGTCAGGATCAACGTATCTTCCCATCCGCAATATAAGAGACCTTCACTCGAGTTATGATAAAAGTAAAAAATATGGAAGGCATCATGATTTGTGTAAGGGATGTCTCGAGTTTGCGGATGATATAGTGAAACATTGTAAGGATTGCCACATGGTATGTGAACAGTGTAAAAGCTCCAAATGTGAAAGTCGTGTAGTTGAAGCTGAGAAGAGGGACTGTTATGTGTGTAGACGCACATTTTTCAATAATAACTGCTTTGAGCTCTATACGTCAATTGGCACTTGCACGAAAATGAGAATCTGTGAATGTGATGTTTCATATGATGGATTATTGGGGGAAATTCACGCATAAATGTGATGAAATTCACTGTTCTACATATCGCGGGAAATATAAGGCAGATGGTATAAAGCATGTATGTTATATGAAAGATGATAAGCCTAAAAATAAACCTTGTATAACTGTATACTATGATATAGAAACATATACGGATGCTGAAACGAAAGGGGTCAACCCCTATCTACTTTTAAGCCAGACTATCTGCGATAAGTGTATGGAGGTCGAATGTGATGAGTGTCACAAATGTAGTAAACAAACAGTCGTTTTTAGAACGATCGCACACGACAACCCCGTGAAACTCTTTGTGTCCTATATTGTCAACTTAGCGGACAAGTTAAAAAAAATAACTATATTCTTGCCCATAGCGGAACAAAATTTGACACACAATTCCTTTATGAGGAACTGCTTGAACACAAGTCATCGGAGATATTTACAGGCGATCCCTTGAAAAGAGGAAACAAACTTATACAGATGCAAATACGAGATAATGTTCAGTTTAAAGACACTTTATCATTCACACTTTGTAAATTAGCCAAGCTACCCAAGGTGATGGGCGTAGCCGCCGAAGTTTCAAAAGGTATTTCCTTTACACTTTCCTCACTAGCGACACTTTAAATTATGTAGACCTACCTCCCCCCAAACATTACTTTAACTATGCCAACATGAGTGATAGTGAGCGTGAAGATTTTGACCGCTTCTACAGCAGTTTTAATGAAGAATTTCCACACAATATAGCGGATGAATGTGAGCGTTATTGTGTGAATGATGTGCGCGTGCTTTGACTATGTTTCCAGGCCTTTAGAAGGATGTACATAGACCGGTTCAACTGATATCCACTGCAAGTCGCAACCACGATCACCTCATTGTACTTTACGGTGTTCAAGAACAATTTCATGCTTAAAGACACACTGGCCGTCATTCACAGAAACAATCCAAGGCTATTTACTGGCTCAGACACCTACAACAACAGACCGGTGTATACATAAAACATGCCTGCAGCAAGGAGGAATTCCCCATCAAGGTCAATGGTCCTGTTTTCTGGGTGGATGGTCTAAGCGAAGACCGTGCCACTGGTGAGAAGACTGCGAACTCCTTTAACGGGTGCTGGTAGCATGGATGGCCACGTCCTGAGTGTGGAATCGTAGGAGATATCCATGGTAGATCTCCTGCCGACAGTCTTGCATGGAACCGCGATCAGCTTATATTTTCCCAGTTCACTCACAAGTTCTTGTGGGAGCATGAATCTGATTCACGGATGGAAACAGACGGGCAGTACTGCGAAGAAATATATACCTTCAAACGTTCAATGGTGTTAGATCATCTCAGATGCGACGATAGCTTGTTCGGTGGACGTACAAATCCCTTCAAGCTATACTTTTCACCTGTGGAGGCCGTAAAACTCCATTACTTCGACTTCTGTTCTTTATACCCCTACGTGATGAAGAACAATCCGTACCCTGTAGGAGCATCTGAAAAACTGGTGGGACCCACCCTGCCCACCATCGAAGAGTTGTCAGCAAATTTGAACAAGAACTATTTTTGTCTTTCTTTCGTAGATGTGTTCCCCAATCGCGACTTATGGATGCCGATCTTACCAGTCGTTGTAGCCCACAAGCTCATGTTTCCCCTGTGCGTGAAGTGCTGAAGTGCGCAGAGGAAAATAATGGGGTCTGTAATCACACAACCAACCAGCGGAAGATCAGAGGTGTATACACAAGTCCTGAGCTGTCCCTAGCAGTTCGCCAAGGTTACAAAATATTGAAGATATATGAGGTGTGGAGGTTTCAGAATCTCCCCAACCTTTTCACGCCGTATATAAACATTTTTTTGAAGGATAAGGTAGAAGCATCAGGATATCCGCGAGGAGTTGAGACCGAAAATGAAAAATTGGCGTATATTCAGCGCCAGCGTGATAGTGAAAAGATACAATTTGACCGGTCCCAAATTGTAAAGAACGCTGGCAAGCGCTTTAGTGCAAAGTTTTGCCTAAATAGTCTTTGGGGGAAATTTGCACAGAATACAGGCAAGGGGAACGTTCATCTAGCCCAAACTTCTAACGAGGTGTGGAATTATGCCAACGGTCCCAATAAAGAGGAAATGGAAATCGTGAATGTGGCTAATACGTACATAATAAAGTACAACAGTACCGAAATGGCTACAGATACTTCACACAAACATACCTGTAACCAGCTTAACAACAGCATACGCTCGCATCAAACTTTGGGGTCTACTGCATTCTATTGGGCAGAGGGTTCTTTACGCACACACTGATAGTGTGATATTCACAGAGAAGGAGGGTGAATACATGTCGCATATTGGGGAATTCCTCGGAGAATTGACTGATGAGATGAAGGATGAGTATGGTGATAGTGCCTACGCTGATTCTTCTGTATCAACAGGTCCAAAAACTTATGGGATACGGGTAAGGGTGTGGGAGGAAATGAGATATATCGTGAAGGCGAAAGGCATCACGCTTAACCAGGCGAACCGACGGATCGTTAACTTTGATTCGCTGAAGGAGCTAGTGAGCTTAGAAGATGAGGGTGACCAACCACCCCAATTGACTCTAGAGGCCCACAATTTTCGGGGTCGTGAAGGAACTTAGGGGGACGAAAGTGTGTCGTAACACATATAGGAAACGATACCAGGTGCCTGGCTCCTACGATACCGTACCCTTTGGGTACCATAGCCTTTGAATATTTTGTTATATATATATATATATATATATATATATATATATATATATATGTGTGTGTGTGTGTGTGTGTGTGTGTGTGTGTGTGTATTTACTTGTCAACGATATGTTTATTTATTTATTATGCGTATATGAATATATGCCATGAATTAGACTAATTATTTGTTGTTAATATGTTTATTTAAAATAAATTGTTTCAATTAGTGTTTCATTTTCTCCTTCCTGTGTGTGTGTGTGTGTGTGTGTGTGTATGTGTAGAGGAAAAGGCTAAGCACCGCCTACTGTAGGCCGATCAAGGGGGTCACGTGACTCCTGCCACTAGCTGGTCATATCTCTGCCGTGCGTGCTCAGCTCACCTCAACAAGCCCTGGATCTCAGACGTGTATTTTGAAGAATTCTCGCGTAGACAGAAAAAAGTGATGACTACCTTTGATATTGCGTACTCGACATTCATGAAGTGGTACTCGATAAAGTCTACAGATGTGGTGAACACTCAAAGAATCCCTAGTTCTCGCTCCTTCGAGACTTTTAAGGCCCTATTGAACTGAGCGATGCGTGAGGATCAGGAGGTCCAAAAACTCAATTGATGTTCTGACGAAAGCATTCCGAGGTTTCGCGGCTCAAACGACGTAATGGACTACGCCATATGACTAAACTGCGTAAAGGAGCACATACACCGCAAAGTGAAAGAAGCATCACGTGCAGAAGAGAAACAACGGGTATGGGTAGTGAGCCTTGTTGACGAATGGTGTGACCAGCGCTATTATGTCATGTTACATCACACCCATTACGTATACCCTGCGACAGAGAATATAAATCTTGTAATAATGGACGGCCTGAAATATTTTTATCATTATATTCAAATATATCATGATGAGGTTCGCAGTGAGGTTGTGGCTAAAGACTTGTGTGTGCGAGTTTATAATAGAGTTTAGGGATGAGTATCTCTTGCTAAGCAAAAAGGACAGATATGGACATATGTTTCTCTCAAATAGAGCGCCTAATTGTTAATGTGTGGAGAAAATGAATGAAGTTGTATGGTTCCGAAAGAACATTAAAGCCGCTATTACTTCATTTATTGGAAAAATTCTCTAAACATCTACCCAGTATAATGGGATAAAAGTATTCACATGATTCATGTTGGAGCAAGCCCCTGCACGAATCACCAACGCTTGGTATGACGCGCCCATGTGACTTAACCCCGAAACCTCTCACCGAGCCAAACCGCACACCAGCTGCCCATAGTCACCTCAGAACTTGACCCGACTGGACGTACACTCCTCACAATAGAAAAAGATGGAACTTCCTTTGAGTAGTAATCCCCAATGCCGTATACGATGTGTCCGTGACGAAGTCATTGCGTGTGTTCAGGCATAAAACCGGCGCTGTTAACTATATACTTGAAATAACTTGTAAACAAACAAACTCTGGTAAACGGACTGTTATTTATTTAAGTGTTGAGGAGATGAATAGAATCTTCGTGATAGTTGAGAAGTGGGGCGAGGATCGTTATAAAATACCTGCAGGTGTAGGCACAAGAAGAGAACAGATGCATTGATATACGGTTGATGTGGAAGAATGCGTCTGATAATAACGTCCTTGTCCCCACGCGAAACCGTTTAATCCTCGACAGAATGTTTGAAATCGTCCGTTTCCGCAAGCTAAATCCTATATTAGACTCACGTGTTACCGGTATGCTTTATTTTGACACGGTTCTTGAATACACATATACCACTCTGCTCGACGGTTTTACTGAGAGTAGGACTGAACAAGGCGAGAATAGCATGGAACTGGTTGCGTATTTAAAAGGTATAGACCCTTCGAAATATCTTGAACTTTGGTACAAAGGACTTGAGCGGTACAGGGTTGAGCTCACCTACATTGTTCACCCTGAAGAGCTATTTCTTTATATAACAAGCAGCTGCCGGTACGACTTAGAAGATTATTTCAACTGCCGATATGCATTGTGAAGAAGAGTTCACGGTTGAAAGCTCGGATTGGAAAGAATAAACCCTCGTTTCTAAAGGAATGTTTATAAACTTGAATTTAATAACGATGTTGTGGCAAATGATGCCCTTTTTGTGCGTGCTTTTAATTGTATTCTGTCCGTGTTTAAAGAGAGTGATAGTTTGCCAACCGAATGTAAAGTGGGCACTTAAATAGTGTTAAACGAATTGCAAGTCCTTTACATTGAGTATAGACACCCGTGTACTTTGCGTGGTGAAATGATGTTAAATCGTATTTATTGCATAGTACAAAGCAACAATGATGTAACTGTAGACTCGACCACATGCAAGTTTAGTATTTTAATTAAGCGCAGTAGAACATAAAGAGCGTGTATTTTGATATATATATATATATATATATATATATATTATCTATGTATTGGAATTCTTCTGCATTATTATTTTGAAGTTTATATAAGTGTGTATTTGTTCGTACATATATTGAACGTGTATATAGATTCTCCTGTACTATTATTATTTTTGATGCATATACAGTATAAGTTTGTAGATGCGCGTACATATATTAAGCGTGTATATAGATTTCTACTGTACTAATATTATTATTTAAGAAAATATATATATATATATATATATATATATATATATATAATATCCTTCGTTGAAAGTGTGTATTTTTTGCTGTATAGAATTCTTCCGAACTATTATTTTTTTGTATATTTATTTCCTCTATATTTCCGAATAAATTAAATTATTTCCATGTTAAATAATTCGACTAAATAAACAAAATGATATAGTTGTGTTTTATTATTCACAGTGATGATATTATTTGAATTAATTATTACCTGCCAAAATTAACGGCATCACAAAAGTTATTAATATAATATATATATATATATATATATATATATATATATGTGTGTATTAGGGTGTTTCATACCTATAGGGTAAAATAAAAATGAGCTTGGAGTTTTAATCCACACGTTTCTCCGTATTCTAAATAACAGGAAAACACGTTTGTGCAAGTTTGAACCAGATCGCGCTGCATTTAGAGGTCCCCAACTTTGACGACTTTTTGTCAGTTCATTTCTCGCCTGCCTGCAGTGAAGACGGTTTTCTTCGTCACTTGAGCGGTTCGTGTTGTATAGCCTATTGGACAACTATGGAGGTAATTATATATGCTACTAATTATCTCATTTTACTGTGGTATTGAAATTTATTATTATTTAATTTCTGTCATTTTACTGTGGTAGTGATATTTATTATTAATATTACATGAAATTAATTAGTCTTGCATATTGGACAACTAAGCTGGTAATTATTTATGATACTAATTATGTAATTTTACTGCGGTATTGAAATTTATTTAATTAATGAATTGTCAAAGAGAACGTAGTGTACACGTATCAGTTTTATAAATAAAGAAAAGCAGTAACTGGGACTCGAACCAGTGTCATAGCCGTTTGGCGGCATCGCTCAAGTCGGCGTACACAGCACGCTATCCACTCCCTAGATGGTGTAGTGGATAGCGTGCTGTGTACGCCGACTTGAGCGATGCCGCCAAACGGCTATGACACTGGTTCGAGTCCCAGTTACTGCTTTTCTTTATTTAATTAATGAAATTAATTACGATGTGAAATTATTTCTGTGGAATTATTTAGTTTGTTTTCTTTTCCAGGTGTCTACCAGAGCGAAAACAGAAGTGTTTCTTATTGGCCAGACGGATGCGAACATCACATCAAGTGGCCTTCCAACTCAGTTGCAAGTACTCAAAAAGTACTTTTACCACCAAAATGAGCAAAAATTTGGACGTACTAAATGCCTGAACCTGTGCCTGGATGCCTGTCTCATATTTTGGGAGAGAGCGAGAATCCCCATGATGCGTCGAGATTCGGCATTGAGGAAGATGGAATCCCTTCTCAAGGAATACGACCGGCTTGTGAAGCACAAGTCACATAAAGCAGAGTCCTTCCGAGTGAAGGAGGCGATGTTCAAGGAGGCAATAGCGAAGGAGATCATGGACATTGCTCATTCACAGGCTAAGGAAATGATGAAGAATCAGGAGGATATCCACTTTCTCGACATGCAGCGTGAAGATCCAAATTCCTGCAGCATGGGCCATGTTGACATGAAGCTTCACTATAAGGGTAAGCCCGCATCGAAAAAGGAACTCAAGCGACCCCAAGGGAAGAACGTCAGGAATCTTGCCTCGAAACACCTGGCGGAGTTCGTGACAGGAAAGACGATGGCTTTCTTCCATGCATTCGACTTGGACACAGAATTCTTGAAAAAGCCAGTTGCCGAGTGGACTGAAGTAGAGGGCTTCAAGCAAGCAGCGGCAACTGTTAACAAAATCTCTGTCGTCAACGATCGGGCCGAAAGAGCCATCGCGCTCACCAAAGAGTTCAACTGTTCTCTGACGAAGAACGAAGAGCAGAAGCAGTATTTGCTCAAAACTGTGATGCAGCATAGGGCGAAATACCCGAATAAAACCAAGAAGGATTTCATGGACAAATGATTCGCAAGAAGTGGTTATGTTTTTTGTATCTTTGTGAAAATGTGTAGTGAAATGGTACTCGTTTGTTGAATAAAAATTCATTGACAGATTTTTGTTTAATTTTTTCCGTTTATGATCTGCCAGAGCATCAAACTAGGGACCCGTAAACTTTAAACTATTGAATTAATACTTCGGTTTATCAGTCTCCTCAGCAAATGGAACAAGGGGATCCATGTGGATTAAAATTTTTCCAAACTTTTAATTTATGAAACACCCTAGTGTGTATATATATATATATATATATATATATATATATATATATATATATATATATATATATATATATATATATATATATATTATATATTTGCACTCTAAGCCGATTGGAGCTGTCAAGAACTTCATTATACGGAGAACATCTCCTCTCCATTAAAAATATACAAAAAAAATAAATAGGCAATCTGACAACTATTCTTATGGAATGCCTCGGATAAATAAATATATATGTATATATATATATATATATATATATATATATATATATATATATATATATATATATACTCCTAAACAAGCCATTTACGCCTTCTAAGCCAATTGACTGATTAAACCTTCTAAGCCAATTACGCCGACTAGCTGATTACACCTTTTAAGCCGACTTCGGAGGTCAAGAACTTTATTAAGCTTCGGAATATGGCAGCGAAAAGATGTTCTGTCTCCTCTCTCCTCTCTTTTACCTTCCTAGGTTAGGTTTGGGTGGAGGAGTAAAACCTCTCCCCCCCTTCACGCAGCTTGGGGGCTAAACCCTTCCCCCTTGTTTGCATACCTTCTCCCCCCCTTTTTTGGTGTCACCCCAGGTGCAACACCCCTCCCCCTCCATGGGTGCCAACCCCCTTCCCCTTTGCAACAATTGATCAACATTGCAATTGCTCTACACTCGTCCATTTTGCGGTCATACTACTAAACCCACTCGGGGGGGCGGGAATTAATGCCTAATCCACTGTTTGATGTGTGGTAATTCATGGGAACGAAGATGATGAGTGAAGTGTTAACTTATTTCTAGTGTAAAGATTAGTTTGAATTTGGTACACTGATTAATTTGATAGTTAATACTGGAAGCACGTAAAGAGTTTGCCTTCGTGCTACACTGGTTTCACTATTTGATTATCCCCTCCGACGTAACCGAATTACTATCAATGCATGAAATAATCCATTATTTTTTAAGCTTTGCGATCGGGAACCCTCTCCTTTACCTCCGTATTGAATAATTATGTGAAGCGATTAACCTCGCTAATAGGACCACGCTGCGAAAGGGTGCAGTAATAACAATAACAATGCTTGGAGTTCTTTAACATTCTTCGTAACGATAAAAGTGATGTGAAACTTGAGACAAGGGGTTCTTGCATCATCTGAATGCCAAGGACGGTTACCCCTCCAACTATAGTGAACATATTCAACGTCGCTTAACCTCTCTGATGTAACGGAAACGGGAACAGTGATTGCCTAGTGGCTACAACGTAGCACTAATAATTATTAATTCCCTACCATAATAATAATAATATAATAATAATAATAATAATAATAATCATAATAATAATTACTGGAAGGTAACTAGCGCATTAGTGAAAAAGCACATGATAAAACGAGTTTCGATCAAAAGCTGCATTTAAAAAGAAAAACTTATTATGTTGTGGTGAGAGATATAATCGGGACGCGGCCCAGCGAGACGGAGACAAAACCTCTTTTGTGTTGAACATCCGTAATATATACAGGGTCTGTCAAAAAAACTAAGCCAAATTCAAACCATTATTAAAACAAAACCATTTATCTAATTAAGTTGAATTTTTTACACAATAAAGTATAGGTAATCACCTATTATCATTTCAATTTTAATGACGATATCTTCAGAATTGTTAATTTTATTAATAATTAACTAAAAAGTGAGATTCTCCTACTTAACGTGAAAAAAATTTTTTTACGATATACTGTAGATAATTTTTAGTTTAATAAAATTAAAAAACACTGTTCAATATGATTCCCTTGCATTTCTATCACTTTTTTTAATCTTGGTCTGAATTCGTCTATTGCTCGATTTATTTGCTCTTGGGGGAGCTCTGCCCATTTTGCGATAATCAACTCACGCAAATGATTGACATCCCTTATTCTGTTCCTATACACTCTCTCTGCCAAGTTTTCCCATATTCCGTAGTCTACAGGGTTTAGGTCAGGGCTGTTAGGTTGCCAATTATTCGGTTCCAGAAATTCAGGCACATTCTTTTTCAAATATTCGATGGTTGTTTTGGCAGTATGTGATGTTGCACCATCTTGTTGAAAAATAAAGTAACCTTGACTAGCCAAGTTTCTCATTTCTGGAAGCATTTTCTCAAGCAGGGTATTTGAATAATATTGAGCATTAATTTTCACTCCTGGCTCAATAAAAAATATTGAAGTTTTTCCCAACTTGGACACTCCAACAGAAACCATGACGCTAGAAGAAAAGTGACTCCTTGTTGCGTACAGTCTTTCATCTTGGATTTCATTTTACTTCGCAACATCAGAATAAAACCGGTCATTCTGTGGGTTTCTTGGTGGCTCTACCGTAAAACGTTTTTCAGCCGTAAAAAATGTCTTGGAAAGTTTATCTTCAGTTATTATATGTAAAATACGTTTGGATTTCTCAACTCTTTTCTGACAGTTTACTTCTGACAATCTTTGTCCATGCACTCTTTTAAATGGTTTAAATTGCAGATCAGATTTAATAATCCTTCTTACGCTTGATTCTGATATTTCTAGTTCTTTTGATATTTGAGCAGGTGTCATGTGGCTACCAGGTCGATCCTCTTGACTAAGGATACGTTCCTGCACTTTCTGAATATTTTCATCTACTCTAACTGATTTTGGCCGCCCACTACCAACCTTTCTTCTTTCAATGCTTCCTGTTTCATCGATAGTTCTCAATAAGTAATCTAAACCTGATCTAGTCCATCCTTTATAATCGAATTCAGAAAGTAATTTCCTTGCACTATAACCTTTTTCAACTCTATAATGCTTTATAATTATTTTATCTTCATGTGAGAATGGCATATTTAGAGGTATTCACAAAAAATTTTAAACCTAAACAAATTCTGAAAAAGAGCAAAAAGAAGATATTACATAATGAGAAAAACTGAAATTTTCGCAATCTGTAGAAATAACCGCATAACTCCTAAAATATTTAAAATAAAGTTATAAAATTATCAAAGATTATTTATGAGCCTTTTATTTATTTAGTGTAAAAAAATATTTGAAATCTCTATCAAATTGTGCATTTTATAGAGATTTCAAATTGGCTTAGTTTTTTTGACAGACCCTGTATATATATGTATATATATGTCCCCAAAAATATGTCCCCTGTTTCTAAATAAGTGTTTTAAGCTGTAAAAAGAGGAATCTAGACAAAAAAACAAACGCAATAGGTAGGTAAAACATGAGAGTTTATTTACCTTAATTAAATACCATGTTGAGTGCAATCGCCATTTTTTTGTAAAAATATTTAATCTCACACAAATGTTTGACGTAATTTTTGGAAATAGCTCAGCTGGGATGTTGGTCACTACCTCATAGACTTTGGTCTTTAGGTCTTCAAGTGTCTTAGGCTTGGCAGAATTGATCCCGTCGTTTATATAACCCCACAAAAAAAACGTCACTGGGTGTGAGGGCAGGTACGTATAGGGGCCATCCACTGGCTCATGAAGGGAGATTAGTCGCCCGGATAAATGCTTCTTCAAAAAGTTGCGAGTTTCACAAGCAATGTGTGGAGGTGCTCCGTCGTGCTGAAGGCTAAAGACTTAGCTTTCCTTAAAAACTATAGCCATGTAAAGTTTCTATGGCCTTAATAGATTACATACTATTGGTAGCGGTACCGCTTTTTCCTAATTTCGTTTAACGGGCAAATATAAATAGGGACATTTTTTGGGGACACCATATATATATATATATATAAATATAATCATCACTGATGCATGAGAGTGGTTACTTACAGAAAAAGATATATATATAAAAAATCGCATATATGATAATAGGGAAATAAGGTATATATGTATAATAAGAACAAAGAATCTCCTTATTTGGCCATTCACAATAATAAATAAAAAAAAACCGCTAATGATAGTCCACTTTTTCTTTTTGTACAGTATCTCACACCCAAATCTAGACTCGTAAAATGATGGTAAATCCACTCCTGTATGATTAACAGTTTTTACGTTATACTATAAATCCTAACTTATCGAGATCCGTTTTTCCAAGTCAAACGGGACGTAGATTTACAGTAGTGTCTATTTCTTCTATAGATGTAATAAAAAACTCCCTATGCAATCTAAACACGTTTAGAAGCATGAAGAAATTAAGCTTTGTCTTCACTTTCTTGATTTTCTTTATTATAGTCGTTCTGACGTTATAAGAATTCCTAAAAATTTGTCTTGCCTACTTGCCTTGCTTGTCTTGTTTGCTTGTCTTTTCGCATTCTTGCCTTACTTTTCGGCTAATTAAGTTAGACGGTATCGAGGGAAAACGAATGACTTTGAGAGAAGATTGCAATTCGAAGGCAGTATTTTTGTTTTTTGTTTTTTTTGACCACACAATTTTCTTTCTTATAATTAACGTCATATGTATGATAGTATCATATATATATATATATATATATATATATATATATATATTCAAGATGAAGGTAAATATGTAGAATACTAATGAAAATTGGTAAAATCTAAGCTAACCAAAATGAAAAATTAAAAGTTTTTAAAAAAGTATACACTAAGAACAAAATAAAGGGGTGAGAAAAAGCAATTAAAGATATAAAGTCACAGTAAAATTAGATATAAATGGTGTATATATACAGGGTGTACATAAAGTCAGGATCTATTTTTGTGAAGCACTTGGAAATTATATGGAATTCAATCATAAAATGATAAAGTGGTAACATTTATTAAATAATTAAGAGTAGGATTCGACGTGACGCCCATCAGTATCCCTGCACAACTCAAATCGTTCCGCAGCATTTCTAAACACATTCTGGAGCATTTGCGGGGTTATGTTATCTGCAGCAGTTCGTATACGTGTACGTAAGTTTTCAAGACTCGTAATCTTCGTCTGATAGACGTGCGATTTGATAAAGCCCCATGCAAAGAAATCTAAAGGGGTTAAATCTGGTGATCTCGCTGGCCAAGGTCTGTTGCTTCCGCGTCCGATCCAGCGATTTGGAAAACGTCCATTTAGATAATCCTGAACAATTTTGTCATAGTGACAAGGAGCACCATCATGTTGATAGACGACGGTACTAACAATCCTATCCCCGTCGTCTATCAACATGATGGTGCTCCTTGTCACTATGCCAAAATTGTTCAGGATTATCTAAATGGACGTTTTCCAAATCGCTGGATCGGACGCGGAAGCAACAGACCTTGGCCAGCGAGATCACTAGATTTAACCCCTTTAGATTTCTTTGCATGGGGCTTCATCAAATCGCACGTCTATCAGACGAAGATTACGAGTCTTGAAAACTTACGTACACGTATACGAACTGCTGCAGATAACATAACCCCGCAAATGCTCCAGAATGTTTTTAGAAATGCTGCGGAACGATTTGAGCTGTGCAGGGATACTGATGGGCGTCACGTCGAATCCTACTCTTAATTATTTAATAAATGTTACCACTTTATCATTTTATGATTGAATTCCATATAATTTCCAAGTGCTTCACAAAAATAGATCCTGACTTTATGTACACCCTGTGTATATATATATATATATTATAGAATGACGCGCCCTTCCCGCCTAAAAGCACGTGTCTGTTATCCGGAGCGCCTTATTTGGGATGGCTTTCGGCGTCCTAATGCGTGGGTCCAATGCTCATGTGCGAAACTCAGGCTGTTATAAAAGTCGGAGTCGAGCTGCACCCGGGACCATTCTCTTACCTACCTTTTTATATATCCTGTGTGCATAAACCCTGTGCCGTGAGGCCAGTTCATTTACTCTCATTGGTTATCACAATAACATAATAAACTATGTAAGCCAGTCTCACTTCATTAATTACCCAACTTAATTGGCTTAGCATCGACGCCATCCTGATGCCTGAGAATTTATAGGGATACCCCGATACTTCGAGGCCAGTGATATCGAACCCCCATCACGTCCAGTCGGTACCATAAGGGTGTCTGCTGCAAACACTAATCCTTATTAATTTTGTGTCAGAAGGTTCTATTGGCCCCCCCGCCACAGGGCAGTATCTCTTACCAATGGGGTTCTAATTACCTTCATCAAGAACTTCAGTGGAAGAATTCAATAGACCGTACGTGCTCCTACTCTCTAAATTATTCTCCTTTTATTCATGGTTATAAGATATTTTTCTTGGTTATATTCTTGGTTAATTTGGTATTTAATCAGTGTTTTTTTATGCAAGAAAGAGGGGCCAAGGGCAAATGCCGCAAAAGCCCCCCCCCCCCACACACAGAGAAGAAGTGAGCCAAAATCAAGGTCCAGGGATTTCGAGATGCCTAGACACCCTGCGTTTGAAAGATTGGGAGTCATAGACAGGGGGAAAGGTGAATTGAGGAAGATTGTTCCAGAGTTCACCGGTTGATTAGATGAGTGATTGAAAATACCGATTAACCCTTGCGTTAGAGAGTTGGACAGAATAGGAATGAGAAAGTGTCGAAAGTCTGGTGCTGCGTGCTCTTCTTAATGGAGGAGGCATGCAGTTAGAGATTTCAGAAGAGTAATGGTCGTTATGATAGCGATAGTAAAGAGAGAGTGAGGCAACATTGCGGGGTAGAGAAAGGTATTAAAGACAGTGAGTAAGAATCAAGGAATTGATGAGACGAAAAGCCTTTGATTCCACCCGGTCAAGTATGGCTGTGTAGGTTGAGCTACCCTACACATGAGAAGTATAGCCCATACAGGGGCAGACAAAATCCCTGTACAGAGAGAGCAAACTGAGCTGGGATGAAGAAACCGCTGAGGCGGTACAGCACACCTAAGCTCTTAGAAGCTGTTTTAGAAAGAGAGTATATGTGATCTTTCGAGGAAAGACCACAAGAAAAGGAAATGCAAAGAATGTTAATAGATAATAGAAGAGGAAGGACTGAGTTGTGTGTTGTTGAAGGTAAGGGGATAGTTGTGTGGAAGATTGTGACGAGTAGAGAGATGGAGGAACTGAGGTTTTGAGCATTGAAAACCACATGGTTTCTCTACCCAAATCAGATATAGCAGAAAGATCAGAGGTCAGGTGTCCCATAGCGGTCTTACGCGAATCATGAAGTGACTGTTGTGAGGGACTCTTTGGGAAGCAGGTGGAGAAGTGATGAATGAAATCATCGGCATAGGAGTGAATAGAACAGGAAGTGGGAATTAAAACATTATTAATAAATGAAAGGAGAAGAGTAAGCGAGAGGACAAAACCCTGAGGAACACCACTGTTGATAGCTTTATGAGAAGAACAGTAGCCATTTACAACCGCAACTGTAGGTCGTCCAGAAAGGAAATTAGAGTTGAAGGCACAGATCGAAGGATAGAAACCGAAGGAGGGCAGTTTCGAAATTAAAGATTTGTGCCAGATTCTATCAAAATCTTTTGATATGTTTAGTGCAATAGCAGAAGTTTCACCAAAATCCCGAAAGGAGGATGACCAAGAGTCAGAGAGATATGCAAGAAAATCGTCAGTCGAGCGTCCCTTGCGGAACCCATACTGACGATCTGAAAGATTATGAGAAAGGTGGTGTTTAAGAATCTTCCTATTGAAGGTAGATTAAAAATTTTGGAAAGACAAGAAATCAAAACAATTGGACGATAGTTGGAGGGTTGAGAGCGGTCACCCTTTACCCTTCTTTGGGACAGGTTGAATGAAAGCAAACTTCCAGCAGGAGGAAAAGTACCAGATAAGAGAGAAAGACGAAAGAGTTTGCCTAGGCAGGGTGTCAGCACTGAAACACAGCTGTTAAGAACAACAGGCAGAACACCATCATGGCTGTACGCCTAACTAGAGCTGAGCCCAGATAGGATAGAAAGAACATCTTTGGAAGAGATCCTAATTTAAAATATAATAAAGTCAGAGGGAGGAGGAGATGAAGGAAAAGCACCGGAATCGTCCAGGGTTGAGTTGGAAGTGAAAATTTGAGCTAAGAGTTCAGCTTTGTCAAGAGAAGAAACGGCACCTAAGCTGTCGGAATGGAAAAGAGGAGGGAAAGAAGAGGAAGTAAAGCTGTTGTAGAGGATTTTAGATAGATGCCAGAAGGAGGAGAAGAATTAGAATTGGATAGGTTTTCACATTTTTGTCTGATGAAAGACTTTTTGGGGTGTCGAAAAACAGATTTTGCACGATTCCGGGTAGAAATATAAGCTGCGTGAGGGTCAGGAGTTGAATAGCGATGGTACCTTCTGAAAGACTCCTCTCTGTTGCGGATAGCATTAGAACAAGCAAAGTTAAACTAAGGTTTTTTTGCATTAGTATTAAGAATAGAATATGGAATGTACGCCTCCATGCCCGAGAAAATCACCTCCGTGATGTGCTGAGCACACCCGAAAGGGCCCCGGCTACAGAAGCAGTAATTATCCCATGGGAAATCACAAAAGTACTGCCTTGGGGCCTCCCAATCAGCAGCGCCAAATTGCCAAAGGCGCTTCCTCTTTGGAGGATCCAAAGGCCGGATCGGAGCGATAGGACAGGCAACAAATATAAGATTGTGGTCGAAGGAGCCCAACGGAGAAAAAACTTGACAGAGTAAGAAGAAGGATGAAAGGTAAGAAATAAATCCAGAATGTTGGGCCTATCTCCAAGGCGATTGGGGATACGAGTAAGGTGCTGTACAATCTGCTCTAGGTCATTTAGGATAGAAAAGTTGTAAGCTGGTTCACCAGGGAGTGAAATGGGGGAAAGCCAAAGGTGGTGGTGAGCATTGAAATCTTTTAAAATGGAGATTTCAGCAAAGGGAGAGCGGGATTGAATGTATTCCACTTTGGAATTGAGGTAGTCAAAGAATTTTGAATAGTCAGTAGAATTAGGAGCAGTGATGGGCAGTATCTAGATACATGTATCGCCGATACGTATCGATCGATACTTTTGTATCGGTATCGGTATCGCTTTAGCTACTTGCCAAAAGTATCGATTTATCGGTATCGCTAAGGTCAATTTTCTTAAATGTATCGAAAAAAATCGATGCTTCGATACATCGATACATTAATAAGAATTTTTAAATATTTAAATAGATGTTATAATATGACACTACTGAGTTATATTTATGAATATACATAAATAATAATATTATTAAATATTTATTTAATGACAGTACTACTCTACTGGTCACGTCACACAGTACGGCGCAACGTTTAAACACGTTTGTACTGTGTTATTGAGATTAATTAACCATAATATAGAAACATTGTTAGCTGTAGAGAAGAAGCTAGAGCGTTTGAATTCGGAGGCATTGCGTCATTGTCAGCCACTTCTCAATGCAGTCACAGTAGGGTTCACTAAGCGGTTTGAAAAGTTTCTGTGCCTTGATGCGTCGCATGAGTGTAAAGCAGCAATACTGGCATCGTCTTTAAATCCTCTGTTCAAGTTAAAGTGGATGACAATAAAAGGCAAATTTAATACTAACATTGTCAAAAAGAGGCTTCAAGAAATGTTGGTTAATGCTGTTAAGAGCCTCAGCGAGCAGACCCCCCAGCAACAACTAAGTGATGCTGCATCTGACGGAAGTGCAGATGATTTCTTCTGTTATGAGTCTGCTTCCACTAATGTCTCTGCAACCCAAGATTCCACTGAGATGGAAGTTTTACAGTATCTGGGTGACGGAAGTCATTCTCTCCAATCTCTGAGGCAGTACCCAGGAATTCTACGGGTCTTCCTGAAGCATAACACACCACTACCATCCTCTGCTCCTGTAGAATGGTTGTTTAGTTTGGCTGGTCACATTCACGCTCCAAAAAGGAATAGACTGTCTGACCAGATGTTTAGCCAGCTGGTATTTTTGAAGGGTAATACTAATTACTTTTAATTGTTAGTGTAATATTTTCAGTCATTCATGTATCCTACAAAATTAAAACATACTTTCATTAAATAAAGCAATTGTTTTTATTTACATCTATAAAACCCATTAAAATGTCGTTGATTTTACTTACAGTGCGTACAAATTACTAGTATAAACAATAATATCTAATACCTACATATTAAATGAATAATTATAAAAATGTACCGGCGATACATGTATCGGCGATGCATGTATCGGTATCGGTATCGCTTAAGCCATCTAGAAAGTATCGGCGTATCGGTATCGCCTAAGACGTTCTTCATGTATCGATGTATCGGTATCGCTTTAGCGATTTTCATGTATCGATGCCCATCACTGATTAGGAGGAAGGTAAACAGCGCAGATGTATTTACATAGTTTAAGACTGGTATGTAAGCCGTAGCCAGAGGGTATAGAATTCGGAAGATTCGAGTTCGGGAATACGGGAACAAGTTAGGTCATTTCGTACATACACGTAACATCCAACTTTGGAGTGAAATTGAGTATAGAGAAGGTAAGAGGGTACAGAGAAGGGGTTGCTCTCAGTCGTCCGAAACACCTGAGTTTCAGTGAGGAAAAGAAGATGAGGTTTAGAGGAGAGGTAGTGTTCAACAGATTGAAACTTTGAGAAAAGGCCACGAATGTTGCAGAAGTCTATGAAAATGAATCAGGCAGAGTCCCAGAACATCTCAAATGGGCAGTAGCAGATCCAGCCCCGCTGCCCGGGTCTGCGTTCCCGGTATCGGCAGCGGTGGAGCCGGAAGTGGGAACATGTATGGCCCCCTCCCCAGGGGACTCAGAATAGGGCTCAGCATTTCCCGCTCTTTTCTTAATCCCGGGAAACGGGATTCAAAAACTTTCAGTCCCGGGATCTCGGGAAATTCCTGGGATTAAAAAAATTAAATAAGATTGAAGTACTGGAAAAAATTAAATAACGAAACAAAAATTTCCTTTTATTGAACAAAAACATGCTTTCATAAAAACATTCTAGAGACTAATAAAACTGAAATTATTGATTTATTTGGATTATGACATAAAAATGCTTTAAAAAACATAGATGATCAATTTTATTATCACTTAAAGATGTTTGGAGTTTTGTGATGAATAATCCTACAGCAGAAAATGCTCTTTCCGACACTATTGAAGTTGGAGGAATTGTTGCCAGAGCATTAAACAAGAGGTTTAGATTTTCTGTTCTACTGTATTACCAGTCGCTTCATAAACATTCATTTCTTTTATGATGTTCTTTACGTCGTATCTCAAGCCAAATCTTGTTGCTCTGTGGTTCCCATTTCTTTCTGCACAACTGCATCCAATTTTTCTTCCAAGGACCTTTGATTTGAAGATGAGTTAGAGGAAAAGACTTCGAGTTCTAGTGGTGTATCAATAAACTGCTAGGGTTCATTTACATTAGTACCTACTGCCACTATGTCGTCTCACTTTTTCTGAAAAGCCTGGCAAACAACTCTTTGGCAGTTGTTTGCGATGTTGATTTAGAAGGCAGTGAAGAATTAGGACAAGTTGATTTAAATGCTACTATAGGATTGTTTAAATATTTATATAATCCTACAAGGTTCTTATTACGTCTCTCTTCAGTTTTACTTTTCAGTAGGAAGAAAATTATATTATTTCACCCCATACTCAAGCGAAAACGGTTTTCAAAGTTTAAAAACAGGTGAACGAAAACTTCAATTGTGAAATGCCTTTGCATGAAATAAATATACCTCATAATAAAACTGTGTTTAAAAGTCTCCCCTGAAAATAAAATGCCGGGAAATCTTGGGATCGATGACAGTATTCCTGGAAATAAGCTGTCTACTTTATTCCCGGGATCCCGGGATCCCGGATGCCCACCCCTAACTCAGAAGCTCTTGAAATTGATGCCCCTTTTTTTTAATTTTAAAAGATTACACTGGGCAACACGTATTTTATTGAATGATATCCGACACTTGATTCTAGGTAATTTGGGTGCGCTGAATACGAATTTCAACTCGGTTTGGCTCTATCAGGTCCTGATTCTTGTCGACAGCCTATGTGCCCTTTTCCAGATTTTTCAAATTAGGACTAAAAAATTAAGTCATGTGTTAAATTTTTTTTTCAAGTTTCATGAATACAAGCAGTTCAAACTACAGTAAAATTACATTATAACGATAGAAATGACTTAAAATAAAAAAACAAACAGATATGAAGCTTTCACTGTGGCAAAAATTTTCTTTTGTAAGACTTTCTAGCGTATTTGCTTGTTGATGGCAGGTCTCTTTTCAAGCACCAGCAGTAATCAGCCATCATGTGGGAATCCCAGCGGCCTTGGTACCGTTCCTCCATAATTTTTATATCTTGGTGGAATCTCTCCCTTGTTCGTCACTTACATCACCTAAATTACTTGGAAATTGGTCAAGATGGCTATTCAAAAAATGCATTTTTATGCTCATATTGCAACCTAACTCTTTGTAGTCCCTTAAAAGTTTTTTTACGATTTCTTCGTAGTTATCTGCCCTATAATTGCCTAAAAAGTTTTCTATCAAGTCCACGAATGAGAACCAGCCATTTTTTTCGCGTTCATTCATGACATTAGGAAAATTGCTGTCTTTAATCATTGTTCTTATTTGTGGACCGTCGAAAATTCCCGCCTTGATTTTTTCATAACTTAAACTTGGAAATTTTGAAGTTATGTATTTGAAACACTCGCCGTTCGTATCTAAAGCTTTTACATATTGTTTAATGAGGCCTAGTTTTATATGCAGAGGAGGAAATATGATTTTATCTCTGCTCACTAAAGGTGGATTAATTACGTTTTTTTCTCCGACAGTAAGTGATGTTCGTGCTGGCCAGATTTGTTTGAAATAATGTTCTTCCTTGGCTCTGCTGTCCCATAAGCAAAGGAAGCAGGGATATTTAGTATACCCTCCTTGTTGTCCTAGCAGAAAATTAACCATTTTTAAGTCAACACATATGATCCACTCGTGCTCCCTATATTTGATAAGATTTAAAACCTTTTCTATATGTTCATACTTTTCTTTTAATTTTGTTGAGTGCCCAATCGGTATCGAGCCGTATAGATTGCCATTATGCAACAACACACACTTAAGACTTCTTTTCGAACTGTCTAAAAACAAGCGCCAATCATTTGCATCGTAAGACTCAACCCCCATCTTCTTTAACAAACCAACTATGTCGCAGCAATATACTAAACTATCCTCTGTTCTAAAATATTTAACAAGTTCTTCTTCTCTTTTTCTGTAAAATGAAATGTATGTGTTTGAAGTAAGCAAGTTTTTCTCTTTAAGTCTTGAAGCTAAAATTTCCGCAGCCTTTTTTGGCAAATTTAGATCCCTTACAAGATCATTCAACTCGGCCTGGTTAAACTTTTGCGGATCGTTTTGACTTTCAAATACGCTGGGGTCAAAATCGATGTCTGACTCCTCAAAGTGCATAACAATATTTTCAGGAACATCTTCAACTAATTCTTGAGTTGGCAGACCCTTAAATTTTGGAATGGGGATCTCATTTGAATGTAGCACAGGTCGTATCGCGGTGTCGAAATTTGGGTACTCGATACAATGTTTATTTTTCTTAGTGAAGCCCGAAGTCTTGACAAAGCAAAGGTAGCAATCGGTCTCGTGGTTAGTAGGCTCTCGCCACACCTGATATGGAAAAAAAATTGTAAAGCGTTAACAAAAGCGACGAGAGACTTGTTTTTATGAATTTTATCAAAAGTTATCACCCAAACATTTAACATTTCTATGTATTTCAACCTTATGCAATATTTGAGATTCTTATAAACTTTTTCTGTAAATTTTTGTTTATGTACCTAAGTTACAATTACATTTAGGTAAGTTACAGTATACTAGTGATTAAATTACGTAGTTTTATGAAATCATAAACTTACCATCGGAACTCCAAAAGGTATTTTTGAATCCGAACCCTTCGTCCAATGTCGCAGTCTTTCAATGCATATAGTGCAGGCTTTATGTGGAGCCCACGATTTATCTTGGTCCCCCAGTTTTATGCCAAAATAAGCTAAGTAAGCTCTTTTTACGAAGTCAGTTATATTTGCTCTTTGATGTGGAAGTGTAAAATTTCCACATATATAACAGAAGGAATCAGGGTTGTTTTTGCATTTGAACTTTCTAGTGCTTGATGACATATTGCTTGATTGTTCTGCCAATTTGTAAAGGTATTTAAAGCCCTTAATTCATATAAATTTAAGAAAATCTGAAATATAAACACAAAAATTAGTTTAAATAGGTACTTATTATGAAATAGGTACTTACAATCTATGAAATTAAACTAGAAACACGGATGAGTAGGTACAATATAAATTACGTCTAATTAAATCAACTATATTAAATCACGATGACAAAATTACTCACTAAATCATATGCCAATTCAAAATTATGTTAATGCCCAAACTTAATTAACTAACTCAACTGACTGACTGACTGACTGACTGATTGAATTGACTGATTAACTCTGGAAACGAGTCGCTTTTATATATTTTAGTTGTCCCTCTAGAATACTCTACAGAGAACAGGAACGCTCGAGAAAATTTTAGAATTCTATGATATTTTTAGCTTAATTTACTAATATTAAAATGGGTTAAAAATGACAAAATTAAAAATATTTTAGGGTGTTACATATAAAAATATACATAATACAACAATACCATAACAATAGGTACAAATACCTAGATAAAAACCTAGTTGCATAATGTGTAACTGCAAAAAGACTTAGCGAGTATTGAGAAAAAAACCTTTTTATGAATACGACGAAAGAGGAGGGGTGTTGAGCAAAATCAGGACCTGATAGAGCAAAACCGAGTAAAAATTCGTGCTCAGCGCACCCAAATTACCTAGAAGTAACTGTCAAATCTAATTCAATAGACAAAAAATTGAAATTTGTTCCCCAGTGTTATGCAATGTGTAAGATGTATGTATATTAGGGTGGAGCGAAAAATACTTTTTTTCTAGTATGAAGTTCTAATAGTGATTAAAAGTTGCATTTAGTGGACGAAATATGCCTGCCAAAATATGAGTTCATTTGTTTAAAATTTTCAGCTGCCACCAGGGGGCTAAAGTTAATACAATTTTGTGTAAAAAGGAAAAAATTGCTCCTATTTTAGGTTTGTCAAATTATTATAAAATTTTATCTTAGAATTATCTAATAGTTTGATTAAGATTCTAAATGATAGGAATTCGTTTTCTGAAAATGCCTTTTCATATGCTTAATATCTTCAGCTGCCACAAGAGAGCTGAAGTTAACACAATTTAGAGTAACTGAGTCATGTTGAGACTACACTGAATGTTGTGGGGGAGGGTTGTGGGGGGGGGGGGGGTGAAGGAATTTCTTTCTGTGAGTCATTAGAACAGTGTGTTAACACTTGTCTTCTTAGGTAGTAGGCCTAGTCGCTCAGTTGATCGGAGAGTTTTTAATATGATCGGAATATTATAAAACTTTATTTTAAAGTGATTTATATAGAGATAATATTGATTTTATTATAAAATGCTTGTTATAATGTATTATATAATTTTAGTTTAGTTATATAATATATTATATATTTATATAATATATTATATATACTTATAAAATATATTATATATATTAATTATATAATGTTTTGATGTTACAGGATATTTTGTGATTGTGAATTTTTCTTAAAAATATTATGGCATCAAATACTAAATATAAACATTTCACTAGAGAAGATATGAAGTGTGCCATATTTGAAGTACCTTGTGAGATGAGTGATATGCAACTACCAACTTATAACTGCATTATGAAAGATTACCTGTTCACAAAACATTTAGTGAAGGAGCAGATGAATAACAAGGAGCCTTCATTTTCTGAAATAGCAGAGGCAGTTTCCAAACAGGTAGAAAATATTTGAAAGAAGGCCTCTTTGCCAATAATTTCACATACACGCGTTTTACAGATGATGCGAGTGTACCTTGATAAATACAGGTCCTTATTAAAGCCATACAAGTCACGCAAGGATCATCCTAAGTACAAAAATCAGCTTGAAGAATTTGAAAACTCTTCAAAATGCACTTTGTTTGACATCTGCACCTGCAAATGTAAGGAGTTTAGGAGATGCTCATGTGAAAAGAGTAAGAAAGTCCCTCCAAAAGAGCAGGATTTTTTAAATGACCAACGAACACGCAGAATAATGGTGATAGGAAGCATTGACATAGCACACACAAGACGATTACAAGCAAGAGAACATCGAAAGGAAATGGAAAAAGCACGTCTGGAATCCTCACAAACAACTAGTGCTGCTATAACCAATACGTCCAACTTACAAATCGAAACAGAGACAAGTGAACTTCAACAACTAGAAGAGATATCTGAAGATAATGAGGAAGATACAACCTCGACTCAGTATGTAATATCAGAACAACAGATGCGTGAGCCACTGCCTTCATTAGCAATTACTTGTGATAGATTTAAAATGTCGGACAGAGCTGGGGCTGCTATTGCTTCTGCAGTATTGGCAGATCTTAAAATTGTTACTCCCGAAGACAAAGGGAATATTATAGACAGAAGTAAGCTAAGACGTGAAAGACAAAAACAGAGAAAGGAACTACAACAGATAGGAGAGCCAAAAACCATGCGGGGATTATACTTTGATGGCAGAAAGGATAAAACAATGATTCAAGTCCAGGAGAGTGATGGCTCTAACCACCAAAGAACCAAACGCGAAGGCATATCAGCATAATATCTGAACCACACTCTCTGTACTTTGCACATGTGACACCTTCCAGTGGCAAAGCTAAATACATTTGCACAGCGCTAGTGAATTGCTTGAAAGAAAGGAATGATGATATAGGGAACATCGTTGCAGTTGGCTGTGATTCGACAGTGGTTAACACTGGTAGTATTGGAGGCACAATAAGATTACTGGAAGAAGCCTTTAATAAGCCATTGCAGTGGCTGATATGCCTTTTACACCTTAATGAACTTCCATTGCGCCATCTGTTTCATCACTTGGATGGTACCACTACTGGACCAAGAGCATTTTCAGGAGAAATTGGCCGAGCACTTTCAGACTGTGAAAAGCTTCCCATAGTTAACTTCAAACCCATTAAAATTCAAGAGGACATGTGTGAAGTTGATGTAGATGACATAAGTACTGACCAGAAATACCTTCTTGAAATTCACAAGGCTATATCAAGTGGAACATTCTCAAAGAGTCTTAGTCATAAGAGTCCAGGCAATATATCACATTCAAGGTGGCTCACCACAGCAAACAGGACTCTGCGGTTACATGCAAGCACAGAGAATCCTTCAGGCAATTTACAAGAATTAGCTACTTTCATTGTTAGGGTATACGCACCAATGTGGTTTCAGATAAAGCGTAAACCATTATGCCAATATGGTGCTAAACATATGTGGCATATGATTGCAAGAAGCCGGTATCTCCGTGAAGAGCTTAGGAGAGTACATGACTCAGTCATTCAGCGAAATGCATATTACGCAAATCAAGAAAACATTCTCATTGCAATGATAGCTGATGAAAGGGAGCATGTGCGTCAGTTGGGATTTAGGCGTATCATAAAAGCAAGGGCATGCATTCAAGAAACAGATGTTATCAGGTATTTTAAGGTGCCAGAAATAAATTTTTATGCCAAAGACTATACAGATCTCATTATGTGGCAAGATTTTCAGATAGCAGAACCACCGATAACCAAAGGAGTTTCTCTTGATGAAATTGAATCATGCATCAAACATGGTACTACTCTTCATTCAGAATTATTTCAGTTTCCATGTCATACACAAGCCGTAGAGAGATGCGTCAAGCTCGTTACAGACGCTGCTGGATCAGTCTGCGGACCTACAAACAGAGACGGTTGGATTCGTGCTACATTAGAATCAAGGAAAAAACAGCCAAAATTTGACACAAAAGCAAATTACTAAATAGTCTTCAGCAAGAACCCTTTCTACAGGGAGGTTGGTTGGGGAAAGGGTGGTAACTCCCCTAAGGCACGAAATAACGTTTCTTAACTGTCTCAAGCCAGTATAAAGGAGGAGAGACATCCTAATTTATTACTGTTCCCTTTTTCAAGTAAATACAGAATCATACTTAATTGTCATTTTTAAGTTAAAATCAGCCCTCTTGTGGCAGCTGAAGATATTAAGCATATGAAAAGGCATTTTTACAAAACGAATTCTTATCATTTAAGAATCTTAATCAAACTATTAGATAATTCTATGATAAAATTTTATAATAGTTTGATAAACCTAAAATAGAAGCATTTTTTTCCTTTTTACCCAAAATTGTGTTAACTTTAGCCCCCTGGTGGCAGCTGAAAACTATTAAACAAATGAACTCATATTTTGGGAGGTATATATTGTCTACAAAATGCAACTTTTAATCACTATTAGAACTTCATACTAGAAAAAACGTATTTTTCGCTCCACCCTAAATTGTATATGTAGTGAGGAATAGGGAGAGAAGTGTGTGTTTGAGAACATGCTGGACTGCTCACAGGGTAGATGAGACACGGAAAAAGATCAGTTGAGGAGACAGTAACAGGAGAAACGGGAATTCCAGCTCTCCCTATCTTCTGTCTGACGTCCCTGCCTCCCCTGGAGTAGGTCTCTGATCGATTGAGGTCTACAATCTCCTCCTTATAAGGGTTATAATGAGAGAAAATGCCTTAATTAACTTTCAATAGTAATAATTTATCTAAATTTCCTTTAAGTTTTTAAACAATTCCATCTCATGCTTTTATTCAATTTTTCTAAACAATTATTAGTGTGATAAGTTTTTACACTTATTTATTTTTCTATAAGTTAAATTTTACATAATGAAATTTAACACTTTTAATGGAAATAAGTTTTCAGAATACACAAATTAATTTAAAGCCCGCTTCACTTAATTTAAAATATTCATTACATAAAATATCTTTGGTGAAATTCTTATAAAAATACAAGCCGCGCCTTCGGCTTCATACCCTACGGGTAAGGCTTGTGATCACTTCGTGATCTTTAACGCGCTAATCTTGATAGATCCGACCCTAACGGGCGACTGAGCAAGAGACATTAGCAGCACCTACTTTACGCGAGTCAGCCAATCATAAGAGGCGCCTGAGCGAAAAAAGATATTTGTTACTCCGCTAAACTCCGCTCAAAACCGCGCAAATTTTTTTATTTATAGACAGAGTAGCTCCCTAATTGTTTGGTTGGGGTGGGGGGATACTAAGACTCTAAATTGTAGGAAAGTTTTACTGGTTTATAACAATATGTATTATAATGTAACTAATTGACCAGTTGTTATATGTTCCCATATAAGTTTGTTATTTCAACCAATTTATAACGATTACATCCCACTCAATGTCATTTCATTTTCTATTATCAGTCTTGAAGTGGAATTTCACATTTGGGAGAGTACAGAGTGGCCATAAAGTCCCTCTGCATGAAAAACTGTTCTTTAATGATATGTTTTTTGTTATATTTTTCAGGTAGGGTTTCAATACGACGGACACGCGTGACTATACCATAGAAGAAAGATTTATTGTCAGTGTTTGGGTTCATGATCGGGAGAGAGAGCGGGTAAGTTATGAAAACATACGAGTAAGAGGGCAATTTTTGCAGAGGTTCAATAAGCCTGCCCCCTCACGTGAAATATTACATGCATGGGAAAAACCCGCTTTCTCAACAGGGAGTGTTCTTGACGCAAAGCGTTCTGGTCGTCCAGCATCACGTAGGGATCATGTGGACATTGTTGACGCATCCTGTTTAAACTCGCCTCGCAAATCAACGCTGAAACCTCTTCGCAAGTGAGTATTCCTCATTCAACATCGCAAAAAATGATGTAAAAGATTTAGAATTGAAGTCATTTAAGCCTTGACGCATCAATGAACTTAGTGATAGAAACTTAGAAACACGTGAAACTACTTGCAAGGCACTCTTACGGCGTTTCTCCACCCATGAATCAAGGCACATTTTTTTCTCAGATGAGTGTGCAATTTATCTTAGCAATCGAGCCAGGAAAGTTTATTTTTGGTGCAAGAAGAACCCCCATTACTATGAGGAAATTGAGTAGCACCCACTTCGTGTCGTGATGCAAGCAACAATTTCAACAGATCACTTAACTGGTCCATACTTCTTTCAGGGAAGTGTTGATCACACGGCAAATCTGAACATGCTGCAAACTGGTTCGTTCCACAACTGTGTGAGATGGATCTCGAATCAAAATGCATCCTGCAGCAAGATGGCACACTGGCACATTATTCTCTGGCAGTTTGAGACTACCTCAATAACACGTTCAGTGGACGATGGATTGAACAAGTGTCTGATAATGTCATGGCCACCTCGAAGCCCAGATTTGACAACATGCGATAATTCATTGTGGGGCATTGTGAAGGAGATTTCCCAACTGCGGATAAAGCCGCATTTCCACGGTGCCTCTTTCTTTGCGGTATTGCATGCGTTATCGCATGTAATACTGCATGCCACTAGAGGCATCAGAGGCATGCCCTAAAGGCAAGCAAGACAAGTATGTGTTTCAACAGTGAATTGAAGGAATGCCTCATCGTGCGCGAGTTCATTCTGAAGATGTCGGTGGATGAGGTTGTATCGGCTGGTGTTTGTGCTGCTTATATGGCTATTAAACTGACTGAAAAGCGAAAACTGCATAGGAAACTCTGGTAAAGATCATTCTACTATACGTCTCATAACAATGACCTGTTGCGTGACGTGAGGTTGGAGAGATCTGCATTTTTCCACAATTTTGCCAGAATCTCCACTGCATTGTTCATATAGTTCTCAGGTTTGTTATCTAGAAACACTGCAATGTAAAGGTAAACGATTAGTCATGTACATAAAATAACACATTCATCAATCACACAGACCGAACATTTTCACAGGAGCAGCACCGAAAGAAATTCAACTTCCTGTCACCCACAGACAATCCTCACTCGCTAGTCGGTCACCAGAGCCGCTAGTTATACTAAATATATAGGGAGAGGCACGGCTTGACGGAAGATCTTTCCACTTGTGTCGAGAAGACCTTGCGTCAGCTCCTGCCTCACAATTTTTTTCGAAAAAAGGCAAGGTTTGGGGCATGCATCACACCGTGCGTCACAGTATTGGCAGTATTGGCCACTTTTTTAAAAGCCCAGCTCAGTTTTATGACCACAAAATGGTAACGTGCAAATTGCAATGCAATGTTGATCAATTATTGCAAAGGGGATGGGGATTGGCACACGGGGGTTGGCACCCATGGGGAGGATGGGGGTTGGCACGCATGGAGAGGATGGGGGTTGGCACCCATGGGGAGGATGGGGTTGGCACCCATGGGGAGAGGCGTTGGCACCCGTGGGGTAGGGGGTATGCAAGTAAGGGGGATGGCGTTTAGCCCCAAGCTGCATGAAGGGGTAGAGGAGGTTGGTCCGGGAGAATGACTTTCCCCGAAACGGGGTACGCTAATCTGACCTAGGAAGGTAACCTGAGAGAGAGAGAGAGAGAGAGAGAGAGAGAGAGAGAGAGAGAGAGAGGAGAAAAGATCTTTACGCAGGCATATCTCATCGCATACTGACGCTTAGAAGTCTTAATCAGCCAGTTGGCTTAATCTGGCTTAGAAGGCGTAATTGGCTTGAAGGTTGTTCTTATTTGGGCTTAAATTTAAAATTTTGCGATTTTTATGAATGCACCCTCGGATATTGTGCGAATAGCTATAAAAACTAATCCTGTAAAGTTTGAGAGCGATCGCATAATTTTTACTACTTCCCACGGGTACTTTTGTATTCTCCCCCTGGTGAATCATAGGATTGTGTTGCACGTTTTATGAAAATTGTCGCTGCTGAATGCCGTTGGATGGAACTGATATCTTCGACATGTCAGTACTTTGTAGTTGAAATGTATACTAGGTCCCCGTCTACTCGAGTATTAGCCCGTCAATGGGGGGTCTCATGGGCACCCATCTCTCACTCATTGTTGCCTAGTTTGCAGAAGTCACGGTGGACTTGCGGGCGTCAGGGTAGCGCTGGCGGTGCGCCTCGACAACCTGGAGGAGGAACTGACGCTGGCATTCGTCCTTTGTCAGTGCCAGGTTGTAGTCCTGCATCATAGCGACGCCGCGCTCGGCGAAGTCGTTAGTGACGAGGAGGCTCGCCACCCTCCGCGTGGCGGCGGCATACCTTGGGTAACTGAGCCACTCAGCTGGGTCGGAGGACAGGAAGGCTCCGTCGATGCCTAGTACGTGGAACAAGAGCCTCGATGACTGGGTGAAGAAATCCACGAGGGTCTTGCCGTTCACCACAGCCGGCTTCGGTTCGACGATGCGCTTCTGGGGGCTGTCCGAGCCCTCCTGCTCCTCGAGCGCCTTCACCATCATCCTCTTTGTCTCCGCAGATGTGTTGTCGTCGAAGAAGGCGAGCGACATGAGTGGCTCGCTCAGATACCACAGGTGCCGGCTCGCGAAGCCGTCTGCCAGAACCTTGGCGAGCGCCTTGTCCTCGTAGCCGACGAGGTCCTGGAGGAGGGCAAAATCGTTCGCCGGGGTGGCGGCGGGATTCGGTGAAGCGAACCAGGCCGGGACGTAGAGGGCAGGGGCGAAGTTGATGAAGCGCCTGAGACCGGTCCGCTCCCGCGCAGTGAGGACCAACTGTTCGCGGAACAGGAACACCTTGAGGCAATAAATGGCCTTCGCCATCCAGCGCGCGCCGTGGGGGGCACCTGGGCGCATGAACTGGATGTCGCGCGTAGGCACGCCGCCGAGGACGATAATGGACAGCTCCAAGAGCTCGCGGTAGTCATCGCGCGGCTGCTGTTGGGAGAGGTGGAAGTGGTAGTGGGCAATGAGGTCGTCGCGCGCATCCATGAGGGCTGTCGTGGCCTCCTTGTCGTCGATGACCAGGTGGCGTTCGATGTTGATGGAATCCCACCTTTCCTTGAACAGCTTGAAGAGCTGGACGTTAGGACCGGAGGAGGTGCGGAAACATTCGCCGAACGCCTTGGCGGCGACGAGTTCGAGCATGTAGTGGCGGCAGGCAAGGTTGAGCAGATCCTTGCCCAGCTTCTATTTGATGAACAAGCAGGCGCCCGCGCGCGCGCCGGTGTTGGACACCGTCGTATCGAAGTTCAGGCTGGCGACGCGATTTGCGATGCCCCAGTCCTCCAGCGCCTCGACGACAGCGTCCGCCATTGCTTGACCAGTACCGGTGGCGAGCTTTGGGACACCGAGGAGCTTGGAGACGCCTTCGTCGGAGACAAAGACGGGCAGCCCTTCGACGTTGTCCGCGCCTCCGGTCACGTCGGCCACCAGCTTCCCGTCCCAGTGTACGATGAGCGGGGTGTCGGGCGCAAGTACCCGCTTGATGACGGCGGCGGCGGCGGCGGCGGCTACCTCAAGTGGTAGAACGACGACCGATTGACGGTGTTTCGCAACATTGTGCCCTAGACTCTCGGCAATCGCCGCCACGACTTGGGCCGCCTTGTTGTCTGTGATGTGCGCGCGGTCGAGCTCAGCGGCCACCTTCGGTGTGATGACCTGCTGTCTCCCGCGGCGTTTTGGCGGCGGCGGGCTGGCGGCGGTGGATGTCGACGGCTGGGTGTGGGCGTCGTTGCTTTGTCGAGGGCACCGTGGGCTGCCTTCGCTGGAGCTGGAGTCCAGTTTGAGTTTGGTCACTTCCACCTCAGTGCGCTTCCGTTCTGCTTCCCTCTCCTGCCGCGCGCGATCCTCTGCGATTCGATGCGCTTGTCGAGCCGCACGCTCGGCGAGGAGGCGGTCGACGCCGAGCATCGCCCCACGCCGACCGTACTCGCGCTGGGCCAGGAGAAACGCCTTGTGATTCGTCAGCCAGACTTCGTATTCATTCGTCAGCCAGACTCCGTACTGAGCGGACGCATTTCCTGAGCTCTCTGATATTGCTTCTACTTTTGGATATTGCCAATAACTTTACTTTTGGAAAGTTCTGAATTGTATATACTTGCGTTTATATTCACATTGTTATAGTTAAGTGATTGAATATTAGTGGTTTTTAGCGATTTAGAAGTTTTCATAGCGTCCCGCTTAATTTAACTTAAACTTGTGACGGTTATAAACGAATTTAACTTGCGCGATGCCGTCGCAGAAAGCGTCGTGTGATAGGTGTGGGGTAAATTGGTTGTATACAGATTTTGAGGATTATAACGGCAGTCCTATGGCGATTACTGAGAGATCGCTTTATTTCTTTTGCGATTTAAGGGAGGAAATAGTTGACATAAAACGTAGTGTACGTGAGGTAACGGAAAGACTTGCAACGCTTGATGAGGGCAGGGGTAGAGCTACAGTTGACAAAAGCCGAACCAATACTAACGTCGAAGACGTTAGTAATTTGAAGGGTGAGGTGCGTAACCTAGTTTCTAGTTTAGGTAGCTTATCGGGAAGGTTGGATACAGTTGAGGAAGGGGTTAAGGTTGGTCCGAGATTAGTTGATGGGGAGGGATTTAGAGAAGTTAAGAGTGGAGCTAGGCCACATACGTTAGGTGATAGGAATCCCCCCTATCGAGGTTTCGAATCCTTTCGCCCATTTGGATAGGGACGTGAACGAGGGGGAAACTATTTTAATTGGTGACTCTTTAGTGCGCCATATGGACAAAGAGTTCGTTGAACGGAATCCAACCAAGAGGAGGAGGATCTGTCTCCCAGGGGCCAGGGTTGACAGAATTAGAGACGAAGTAGATAGGATTGATGTTGCCTCCCGTCACTCGATGTTGGTGAAGATGGTAGGGGGCAACGACTCGTATAGGCCCGATACGAGAGTGCCGACCTTTTGGAGAGATATAGGGGTTAATTAGGTCCCTGAAGGCGAGGTCAGATAGGTCTTTAGTTCTAGTAGGTAGGTTTGGGTCTTAGTAGGATTTCGTCAAAAACAATATTTTTGAACACTAAATTTGAAGAGAATTGTGCTGAGGAAAATGTACCCTTCGTAAAGCTGTGGTCAGAATTCAGTGATCCTAGCATTTTTATAAAAGATGGGGTCCATTTTAATGAAATAGGTAATGCTAGGCTAGGTAGGTTAATTAACGAAAACGTTCGAAAGCTGTATAGGTCGAAGCCTTCTTTAAACGTTGTGGGTCCGGGAAACGCGGGCCCGACGTGAAAAATTGTTTAAAACGCCGACCCTTGGTAAAAAATAACTTAAACATCTTTTATTGAAACGTGCGTAGTATTAAAAATAAATTAAACGAATTTAAGGCGATAATTTATTCCGGCAGCTACGATATAGTTGCTATCACTGAAACGTGGTTAAATACCGTGACTCGGGACTTGTTGGGGAACTTGATATACCGGTTTTAAACTCTTTACTAATGATAGGTTACATAGGATTGGTGGCGGCGTTTTGCTGTACATTCGTAATTCCCTTAGGGCTATCGAGGTTAAGATAGATTTTCCGGCAGCAATTAAATATGCGTTGAAGTTAGGGCGCGTAGTATTAGCTTTAATTTCGTTGTTGTTTATAGACCTCCCGTTCAACCCCTCGGTACCGATACTAGATTTTACACACTTCTTGGTAACTTTATTAATAATCGGGATAGTATAGTTGTCGGAGACTTTAACTGCCCTAACGTTAATTACAAGACTTTTACTGGTAACGATGAGGGTTTGAGATTAATTGAGTTCATGGAAGATAATTTTTTACGACATATGTTTACCGAACCAACGTGCGGTGACAATATTTTAGACGTGGTGATGACGAACGGCGAAAATATAGTCGAGGGTTTAGAAGTAGGCGAGAGTTTAGGATGTAGTGATCATCAAATTATTAGGCTTAAGTTACTAATAGAAAACATTAAGGATAGTAACGTAATAGAAGTCCCTGATTTTCGTAGGGCCAATTTTGATAGTTTTGCGGATAGGATGAGAGTAGTGGACTGGGATAACTTATTTATGGGTAATGAGGAAAATTTGCATTGGGAGGCGTTTAAATTCTAATTTGTTAGAATTTTATGACGAAATAGTGCGCGAATAGTGCGCGGCTGACGTTATTTATTTAGATTTTAAAAAAGCGTTGGATACAGTTGCGCATAGAAGATTAATTGCGAAGGTTAAAGCGCACGGTATACACGGTCAGGTAGCTAACTGGTTAGAAGAGTGGCTTCGTGCTTGGAGACAGAAGGTCGTTGTTAATGGTAGTGAATCGGGGTGGTTGGATGTAGGTAGCAGTGTCCTACAGGGTTCAGTGTTAGGACCATTGCTATTCGTAATCTACATTAACGACATAGATGGAGGCTTGACCAGTAACGTGTCAAATTTCGCGGACGATACTAAACTAGGCGGTAAAGTGGTTAACGAAGACGATAGAAATAGGCTCCAAGACGATATAAATAGGATTATGGAGTGGACGGATAAGTGACAGATGCAATTTAACGTAGACAAATGTAAAGTTTTGCATATAGGTTCTCGTAACAATAATTACACGTACACGAGGGATGATTGAGAGTTAGCGAGCGTTGACGCGGAAGTAGATTTAGGCGTTCGCGTATCTAAGGATTTAAAAGTTAGGAACCAGTGCCTGTAGTCTTGCGCAAAAGCAAATAAGATGTTAGGCTTCATAGCGCGTAATTTCGAATTTAAATCGAAGAATATTATATTGCCCCTTCATAAGTCCCTAATCAGACTTCATTTAAAATATACCGTTCAGTTTTGGTGCCCGTATTTGCGTAAGGATATTGATAGGTTAGAAAGGGTTCAGCTTCGTGCCACGAAACTAATTCCGTCATTGCGCAACAAACCTTATGAAGATAGGATTAAAGATTTAGACTTGCATTTACTCGAAACCAGGAGATTAAGGGGGGAGCTTATTGAAGTTTTCAAAATCGTTCATAAAATCGATAACGTAAATTTCGATAACCTTTTCACTTTCGATAATAGCAATACTCGGAACAACGGATTTAAGTTGCGTGGCAGACGTTTCATTAATAATATCGCTAAAAACTTCTTTACGTTTAAAGTAATTGATATATGGAATAATCTTCCCACGCCCGTCGTGAACTCTACCAGCGTTAATATGTTTAAGAACCGTTTAGATAGGCATTTTAAAAATATTAACGTTGTTCAAAATAAAAAACAATTAACAACAGGAGCTCGGGGGGGGGGGGGTCGAGGATGAGTTTGTTGACGATTAATGCCAGCTTGTGACATGCCAGCGTGTGATATGCCAGCAATAAAATTATTATTAAAAAAAAAAATTAGACTAACACGAACGTAGATGTAGCTCGTAGCGTAAACTAACCCACTTTTTGTTATACTCTACCTACTTTTTTTTGTTATCCTCTCCCTAATCACATGTCTGTAACTCTCTTTACTTGCATGTCTGTAGTTTGATGGTATGTTAGTGTTTGAGTTAAGACTGTGTTTGCATGGTTTGTAAGCTTTCTTATTTTACTTCTTTTCATCTTTCACCCCTTTCCTATTCTCTTCGACTATTTTTCCGACTTGTCGGCAGTGGCCGGCGGATGATGATGGGGAGTCTTTCTTTCTCTTTTTCTGAATGAATGTTAACCCACGAATGATTGGTTTTGTTACTTATTTAACCCATTCTTCTCCTTTTTTAACCCCCTCCTCTTTCCTTTCTTTCTGGCTAACCTTAGAGTGGGCCTTAGGGTCTTTGTTAGCCTTAGTTTCTGTAGATCTGTAGATCTTCAGCCCGTTCCCGTGTGCGATGTCGAATAGATTGTTGAGACCGCGCGTCCAGGCGTTCTGCTTGTTCACGAGGAAGAGCGTGGTCGCCTGCGTTTTCTTGCGCGTCAGGTTCTTCCACTCCTCGTGCAATTTGATGAGCTTCTGGGCGTAATGATGATGAACGGAGGTCGGGATCCGGGAGATTTCTCAAAACTCACGGACTTCGTTGATGACGATATCAGCCGCCTTCCGTATTGTCTGTTTTGCACATGGAAGAAGCGGCGCAGGACTTCTCCTTTCGACGGCAGCTTTGAGCCGGTCAGGCACTCAGATGGGTGGCCTACCAGAAACACCTTGGTTGACTTCCGCGTCGTACGCTTAACAGTTGCAGTCGACGACATGATTTCAAGTCTGTGAAGGGAAAAATGTTAAAACTTATTAGAAAAATAGACACCTTATAACATGAAATATAACGATTAATATAAATTAATGATATAGATTTAAATAATGAATTAAAATGAAATGATATAAAATTAAAATATGATTCCCTCGCTAGCAAGCTAACATTGTCATCTAAAAGTTTACTTTTCCACAATATATTTGAGAAATCAATACCTTGGAGGCTTGGCTTCTAGGCCTATAAGGCAAGACGAAACTAAACTATCTGCACAACCGACTCCGACGCTAGGATGGCAATAACTGAGTTACTGCGTAATATTATTTACTAAAACCGGACGCATTAGGAGGCGGAACAATCGAAGAAGCAACCCAAAAGTTCACTGAGTTCACAGGGGGGAGAATACAAAAATGCCCGGGGGAGGTTTTAAAAATTATCTGATTGCTCTCAAACTTCACATGATTTGTTTTTATGGTTATTCTCACAATATCCGGGGGCGCAGTCATAACAATTAAAAAGTCGCAAAATAAGAACAACCCTAATATACAGTGTAGATGATCATGATGGCCTGAGCCCCACAAAGAAAAAGGAAAAAATATTGAGTTAAAAGTACACACACACACACACACACAAACACATTTCGTATATAAACAGATGTATGTAAGAAGAATTGTTCTATCCCAGTAGCAAAATATATACGACCATACCTTCCTTAGAATAACTACCGCACAACCCCCAAAATACATAAGCGATCCTTAGATTACCTCGCAATCAACCATCAGCACAGCACCAACATCATTAGACCAATAAAGTCTCTAAAAAAGACCCAATTAATAGACAAGCTATTAAACATAAACATATACATTTATGGCCCAAGGTAGACTAACAACGTCTCGAAAAACAGCAACGACGATAGTTTATCCTACTGAGCTTCTCGTAGCAAAAAACCACCACAAGGCCAATGAGATGTTGGGTAGGCGCTCGTTTGAACAAAAAATCGAATATGATGAATCAAATTTAATACAAAAACAAATTTTCACCTTAATATACAAATTAATCTTTAAACTATGACATAAAAAACATTAATATAATTTTTAAACAAAATAGATTTTAAATTAGGGCTTACTATTTCATTTGTCATCTTTTACAATTAGGGAATTATCCAAACAGCATGTTATTTAAAACAAATTTTCGCCTTAATATAGAAATTTATCTTTTAATCATATCATAAAATAGTAATTTAAAACAGCACATCCCGTTAAAATATCTTATTTTTCCACAGTAATGTTTAGAAGGCAGTATATATATATATATATATATATATATATATATATATATATATATATATATATATATACGGGGTGTCCCATAAGTCCGGCATCATACGAAAAATAATAAAAAAAGGCAAAACAAAAGCTTTTATTTACAGAACGTGCTGAATATGTTCACTATTGTTTTCAATACACAAATTCAGACGTGATACACAGTTAGCAAGCACACGGTGAATGAGGTCAGGAGTAATGGTGTTACATGCCCCAATAATGCGCTGCCGCAAATGTTCAACACTCCTAATTTTCTTTGCGTATACCAGCGCTTTCAGTGGCACCAGATATAAAAATCTAGTGGCGTGAGATCCGGGCTTCTAGCTAGCCATTCCACAGGCCCTCGACGTCCTATCCAATGACCAGGGAATTGTTGGTACAGGTATTCCCTTACTTGGGTGCTGTAATGTGCAGGAGCGCCGTCTTGCTGGAACCATGTTGGGAAATTTCCTTCTTCGTTCAAGACACTGGGAAATGCTTCTTCCTTGAGCATACGTAGGTAGGTGCCTCCAGTGACATGTTCATCGAAAAAGAGGGGGCCTATGATGCGATCCTTCCAAATGCCACACCATACCATCACCCGAGATGCACCTTGTTCCTTTGAAGAGGTATACCAGTGAGGGTTGTTTTGAGACCAGTAGCGGGTGTTCTGTCGATTTACCTCACCATTTCCATAAAAAACAGCCTCGTCACTGAACAGAATGGTGGACGGAAAATTGGCATCCCGAGCATAAATTATGGTTTGTGAATTTCTCCTATGATGCCGGACTTATGGGACACCCTGTGTTTATATATATATATATATATATATATATATATATGTGTGTGTGTGTGTGTGTGTGTATTTATTTATTTATTTATTCAGCCGAGGAAACTCACAAGCATAGTTGCCAGATTGCTCTATTTATTTAATTTTTATACCAAATGATTTCTACATTTCAGGCAACATTCTTCACATGGATTTATTCCAAACAGCGAGTTATTTAAAACAAATTTTCATCTTAATATACAAATTTATCTTTAAACTATAATATAAAAAATATTAATATAACTTTATATTAAAAACTGGATTCTAAATTTTAGTAGGGCATACCCAGCAAATGAAATTTTCTGTGTATTTATAAAAAATGGAATTTATAGCATAACTTAGATAATTTGCGCCTTTCACAACTCAATAAATGGAATTAATATGATTTACTCTAAATAATTTCTCTCTTCAACATTACTGCATTATTTTTAATTTAATTTTAAACCAGCTTTTGGATCATATTAATTCTTAATATTCACGGATTAAAGTAAATTTTCTTCAGTGCAATTCTCGAATTAAACTGCCTGAGGATTTGACTCATAATACAGTGTATTGTCACAAACACATTTAAAAACGTAGAAGATTGGGGCCTCCTATCCAGCAATAAAGAAATATGAAATGCATCGATATATACATACATATATGAGGCGTTCCGCGCCAGATGTTCGTAAGCGCCATCCAGGGCTAAAACTCGTTTTTTTTTACCAGCGTGAAGCTCAGTTCCCATACTATCCAATGTTGTTGAGATATACAAACATCTGGCTCTGAAACCATAAGGTCGAAATCCCCATTTAACCGTGTTTACAAGCCGACCGTAATAGCGTGGCATGAAGCGAGTGACTATAGTCCGTGTCAGATGTCATCATAAGGGCGGCCAATCATCGCTCATGGTAGCGTGTGTGTGTGGGAGGGAAGCGGGCGCGCAACACCCAGTCATACACCGCCACTGTCTAGTGCATTGTTCTTGTGCTTCTCATTTTCGTGCTTTTTAGTGCGTTATTACTCATTTCATCATATCTGATCGAAGCCTAATCTCTTCAACCTTATAAGTACGTAATTTTCAATCCTAAGCGTAGAGAATATTATTTTATTGCCATTATAGCATTTTACAACGTCTTTTTCACAGTTTCTATTGGATATCCCTTCAATTAATCCATGATTACTACTAATCATTAAGGGATTAGTGTGTTTTAATGTAACCCATCGGTTAGCTGAGTTCGAAAGCTATAAATTTCATTTAAACATCTTTGCGCTATCTTCAATGGTTCAAGATATACAATCTAATATTCATTTCCCAACTTTAACTGCGTTTTTTGGCGTTTTTATTTTTGGCGCTTACGAACATCTGGCGCGGAACGCCTCACATATATATATATATATATATATATAGTGGTCTACCAAGATGAAAACATGAGTATACTAAAAAGAAGGTTCGAAATATTAAAACTAGATTTTAATATAAACGGTTTACCCATGTAATGAGGTTTTCTACACATATTTATAACTGAAACTTCAACAAATCATTTACAAAATGCTCTTGTCATTCATTTGCTAGGCATATGTGTCAACTATATCCATCGATTGGCAAAAAAATTGCACTGGGCGAATTATCAAAAAGGTTCTGGCAGAACCCTAAATTTGCTGTACAGCAGGTCTTTTAGGCTCTTACATAAAGCTCCCCCGAGATTCTCAGACTCGCAAATATTTGCTGCCCGCAATGTCCCGAGCTTCCCGCAGGTAACAAGACAATACAGTCTATGCAAAGAATTAAAAAATCAACCAACCCGATTATCCAAGCTTTTCATGAGTCTACCGTTTGTCCTCTAAGCTATGGAATTCTTGGTACGAAAACGTCTCTCTGTAGCTGCACTTAACTACGACATTACTGTGTTATTTCTAATCGATTGTATATATTTCTATCCTTAGTATGTGAACTGTCATTGTATTAATAATATTTGTCATATCGACTATAGTCTGCCAATAAACCTTTTCACTTTCATTTTCATTCTCTCTCTCTCTCTCTCTCTCTCTCTCTCTCTCTCTCTCTCTCTCTTTATCCGTCCTGTACATGCGCCGATTCGACTATCGTAGAAATTTCTAAATACCCACAAAGGTATCACTGTCCAATCAGGAAGTCTCTGAGCTTGGAATTGGTGTACAGTTATTCGTCACTTGAAATGGTTCAACGCTCCCACATATAAAAATGTGGCCATTTTCAGCTGAAGTGCCTATTCTCTTCTCTTCTGAGCGATGGGGCGAGGTCAGAATCATCGTTAACCTCGTTGCTGTTCCGTGCGTTGGTCTCTCTTCACACGAAAGTCAAGCTGTTGGCCCCGCCTCTAGGTCTGGCTTGGTGGAGGAGCGAGTTCTTTTATTGCGCTCTCCACCGTAAATAGCCAGGAACACCCAGCTCACTTGGTACCGTCCTGAGCCAGGCATCTAGTCTTCTCTTGAAGAATTCAAATTCGAATTTGAACCCTGTAACGTTTCTGAGGTTCTTTGGAAGCTGATTAAAAAGTCTTGACCCCATGACAACCAAGCTATTTTCCTTCAGTGTTGAGGAGGTCCCTTATCGGGCTTTTAATTTGGCAACACTACACATTCTGCCTTTCCTATTTTCCAGCGTTGTTTGGATGGTAATTGGGTTTAGTTTTTGGTTTGGTACCAGTTTCTCGATCATTTTCCATAGGTAGATTGTGGTGTACCTCTCTCTTCTTCTTTCCAGGGAGTACAGATTTAGTTTACATAGTCTTTCGCAGTAGTTGAGTTCTTTGCAACCATCAATCTTGGCTGTGAAATGTCTGCCTTCTTCTAGTTTATTAGTTTCTTCCTTTTTATATGGGGGACGTCAAAACTGAGCAGTATTCAAGTTTTGGTATAATCAGTGTTTTTAGCAGGGGGAATCATTACTATCCTGTCCCTTCTTTTGAACGTTCTTAGTACCTGTCCCGCGAATCTTTTTGCTTTATTTATCGCTATCTGGTTTTGTGTTTCGAATTTGGCATCATCGGTCATTATTACCCCCAGATCGATCGCTTTCATGCTTCTCTGAATTTCCTTTCTATCTGGAACATAATATGCAGTCCGTTTAAGTTCCTCGTTTCTACCATTTCTCAAGAGCTGAAGTTTCTCGGTGTTAAATGTCATGTTGTCTTCGGACCATTTGTATATTCTGTTCGTGTCCCTGTGCAGGGCCTCCACTTCATTTACATCGCTGATTTTTCTGCTGATCTTTGTATCGTCTGCAAAGGATGTTACTATACTGTTGCTGTTTACTCCGCTGTCTATGTCTGTTAGCATGATAATGAATAGGAGTGGGGCCAGTACTGTACCTTTTAGTACTGAGCTGCGTACGTCCGATTTTGATGATGATATACTTTGAATTTTGACGACCTGTAGATATTCCCTGAAGAAGTTGTAGATCCATTTTCCCACTTTGCCTGTTATTCCCATATATTTCATTTTATGTGCTATTATACCGTGATTACATTTGTCGAAAGCTTTAGCAAAATCTGTGTATATGACATCGTAGTTGTCATTGCCTTGCAGTGCATCTGGGATATTGTTGTAGTGTTCTATTAGTTGCGATAGGGGTGACCTACATGATCGGAATAAGTGCTGATTTTCGTTGAATCTTTCCAATGCCTCCAAGAAATCATAAATTTTCTCTCTAACTTCTTTCAAATACTTTGGTGAGGTGGGACGTCAATGACACTGGTCTATAGTTTTTTGCTTTATATATAGGGACAATGTTTGATCTTTTCAATATGCTCGGAATTTCCCGTGTCTAGGGATCTTCTCCATATCCAGTATAAGGGTGTACCTATTTCATTTTTACATTTTTTAATCAATAATGCGTTCTAATTGTCCGAACCTGCAGCTGAATGTGGTTCATTTGCCGATATTTGACAGTGAATAACCACGCTTTGCTAGATACAATGAATACACACAATGAATTTTCATAACCAGACGTATTTTAAGTTGTCGATTTTATGTAAGTTACATTCGCAGAGTGAAATTAGTATATACAAATATTATTTATGTTATGTATATATATATACGATTGAGTGATTTTAATTTGACGTCTTACAGGGCTGAAATGTCTAGGCTCATCTTCTCTGCGTCTGATGGGAGAGATTTGTTTTCGTAGCAGGATGTGGCCAACATTTGTGGAGCTGAACAGATTGAATCAATGGACAGAAACACGCAAGAAATGTAGGCAGAAAAATTATATTCCCACATTTCCACCAAAGCTTTTTTAACTTCTCTCTCTCTCTCTCTCTCTCTCTCTCTCTCTCTCTATATATATATATATATATATATATATATATAGCGACCGGTCAAATGATAAACAAATTACGGATGGCTGTAAAATATGCAAATTAGCTTCTAGAAAACGAATGAATATTCCTTTTTTAAAGTTAAGATCTGTATTCATATTTTCTCTGTTTTTAATAGAAATTATCACGATTTAACCTAACCCTTCGTTAAACGCTTACAGTTCAACTAACCGTACAATCAATTAACCTAACCGGGTATTCAGTTAACCTAACTATTATTTGATCAGGTACCCTGGCTGTTTAAGCCTCTCTTTCTCCTATTATATTATATTTGCAATAAAATCACTAAAATATCTATATTGAAGAAAAGAGATACTTTTTGAATTCTCAAAATTTGTAAGTAACGATAAAAAGTTTGAGATGTCTATTGCCAATTAAAATTAATAAATGCGTTGCTGACTACGAATCCATCGGGCCAGGGTCAAGACCCGGTGACGGCAGGCGGCACGCAGTAATCCAAGCTGATCATCCTTCCGCACAATAAAGAAAGTGGGTATATATGATAAGAATGAACAATGATTATATCTGAAGCGGGAAAATAAACATTCATAATTCCGAGCCCCGGCAACTTTCTGCTGAAAAAATATATAAAGTGACCATAAGATAATTTAAATTATTTTGTTTACATCCGTGCCTTTTTTTTCTTAAAGGATGCGGCCGGAGCTGGATCGTGTTGGAGATACGTTTCGTAACAGTTTTGAAGAAACTCAAATCGTGAACCAGGATTTGGAAGGAGGGTAGAAGTTTTATTGGACACTCAGTCCCACGAATGCCAGGTCGTCGGAGAAGTGCTGTGAATTTTTTTCTTTTTTTTGTGTGTCGGGTACGAATAAGCCTTGTAGTTCCAACATTTTTTTAAATGATAGAGCTATGAGGAATGCTTTATAAATTAATACATAATAAGGTTTACTGTATACAACACATTTTTACATTATTTAGCTTTCAATATATCCAACTTAATTTATTTACAGAATTAGAATCCATTACATTTTTAAATAAGCTACACAACATAAGCCTCGTCCTTAAACGACACACAAACTAATGTTATTGGTACATTTTATAATTTTATACAATAGTGCTGCAATTGAGGAAGCTACAATTATATATATATACGTGTAAAACTTCACACAATACGAGTGCATACAAACGGGAACCGGTTTTTATGTGGTTGCATACCATTTCATCATTTCGCTCGGTGTCTCACAAATCGAATAATTTAAAAAAAAAATTAAACTCATTACCGCGGGCCATATGCATGAGAAAGGATAGGCTGTACATACTATATGCATTGCTATAGTAGCCTGGAATCGGTAAGAGTTCCAGACAATTTGGGGAATTTGCAATTGCTCGAGAAATTTTACAATAATAGTATCATTCCAATAGTACATTTCAATAGTACATTCCAGTAGTACCTACTACATTCGTTCCCTATTTTTAAAATAAACGCTATCCAATGAATCCCTTCTCCGTCACTAACATCCGTATTTAGAATAAGTGCGCCGAAATGTCTCGTAGTTGGAAGCTTCAGCGTTTCATTCTTCGCAAACACACCGAAAAATTTGGAACGAGTGAATCGGTCACTTTTCATTACGCTCTGGAGTGTATTTGTACCCATTTTTAAAAGTCTCTGACCACACCTCTGAACCTATCAATCTCTATTAGGGCTTGCGATTCCAGGTAAACTAGTACACTAATAGGAGCGTCTAGCGGCTTGGCGAATTACAATCTGAATGGGATGTTTTAACTCTGCTGTGGACTTATGTGCGTGTTTATACTAGCAGATAAGTCTGGCGAGATGTCAAACGAGTAAAGGTTAACCTGTTCGACGAATTCCTTCTGTGTTACGCCGATTCCTAATTTGCTGCAAGTACCTGCAATACGTGCAAGATTACTATAAGCTCTCGAGCAAAGCGGGAACACGGCTTCTGTTGAATAATCCATTTCTAATGTCCCCACTAAAGCGACTCCATTGACGTAGAGGGTTATATTTTTAAGGCCGAAATTTTCGAAATTAAATGCGTTCTTTTTATATTTTCCTTTTACAAAAACGTGTTCCTGCATGCTATTTAATAACCTTTTAGGTAGAGCTCAAGAGCAACATTTTCTATCTGCTTCGATGTTAGCCCTGAGGGCACCGTATATAGTTTGATCTGTACTATGTTAATTGAGTATTTTACTGTGGCGTGTAGTAAACTTTTTCAATTTCTGTTTGTGTAGCCGAGCTTAATTTCACTCGGCGCACGCGGAGATATGTCTCCATAACATGAATCACCACAGGCTTTGAGCTCTCTTCTTGGCCAGCCCCCAGATTTAAACAAATCTCAGGGTTCGTACGTGAAAGCGTTATTTTCATATCGACCCCATTCACAAGGAGCTTCTCCTGGAATGTGAAATCTATGTGTAGGCCCGAAGTATTCAGATATCTTCTTTTTAGAATTTTTAAATTTGTCCTTTATACAGTGCGTTCGAAAAGTCTCTCCGCAGTCAACCAACACTTTATAAAAAGTGTTTGACAACAAGTGTAGACGAGTTGCTCTGTGCCTGCAAAATGGTGGAAAACACTTTCAACACATGCTCTAAAATCAAAAGGTTATGTAATAAATTCACTAAATCATGGTTGAATGAAAACATTGTAGTTTTTCAATTTACTATGCGTTTAACATAGCACTGCGGAGAGACTTTTCGAATGCACTGTACTGCTTTCATCTTTAGCCTGATAATAGCCTTCGGCTGTTAAAAAGGTATCCTTCGCTACTTTTGAAACGTTGAGGACATATTCCAGATAGGATCGTAGGTGATTGTACCCAGTTCCTGGCTGAAATGTTGACCTGATTTAAATAAACGTCACACTGACTGAATATGGAGTGTAGAAAGTTTGTTTCTGGGAATACAACGTGTTTGTCTTCGCAATCCGTTCCATCTGAATGAGCTATTCGTAGTTTAGCGTACATGTGCACACAGCTTGGAATAAAAAAAGTAAGGGCCTGAGCTAGGGATCACGAACTTTATAGGAGCACTCGGTGAGCTAATGGTGTTTAACGGATTAATTGTAATAAAGTCACTGTGCTCAATAGAAAATTGAGTTGGGGGCATGTCAAAGAGGGCCAGCTCCGATTTACGGCATTGTGAACTACACGGATGGATGAAACGTGCCATGGTGAGCCAGAAATAGTGACACCTCTCTCGACAAGTAGTAAACAGCCTATGATTCATAAGAGAATGTCCTTAGCTTATATCAGTTAAAAAAATGGTCAACCATAGATTTCATGCGCGTAGAATGGCCATTGTATGACCGCAAAATGTTAGAGTGCAATGCAATTGCAAATGTTGTTCAATGTTGCAAAGGGGGGAAAATGTTGCAAGGGGTGTGCAACAAAGGTTAATGTTGCAAGAGGTTATGCAACACAGGGGGAGGGATTATCCCCCAAGCTTCAATGAAGGGGAACTCCCCCAGCATGCTGGGGGAGTCCACCTGACCTCTTTGGGGGAGAAGTTGGGACGGCCTCACCCCCAAAAGGGTATACTTAACCTAAGAGAGAGAGGAGTATTCGCTTGGCTCCTGCCAAGCGCATGTTGAAAATTCAGCCGAGCGCCCGGTGTCTTATAAGTTCCTAATCAGCCAGTTAGCTTAATCCGCCAGTTGGCTTAGAAGGCTTCTTAGAAGGCATAAAAGTTCTGTATATTTTAATGACCTTTGAGCGAATTAAAAGCGCAAACAAACGCACATACACTCCAAGACTGTACTCACATAAAGCCCCTATTATCACACACACACACACACACACACACACACATATATATATATATAAACTGATGCATGCAAAGCCCCAATAGAAAAATATATACGAGCACAACCACCACACAAAAAAAGCACCACATCACCACCAATCATCTAAGTATAGGCTTTTAGGAGCTCATCTCATCAGCAACACATGGTGAGATGAGGGCTATAACTTTTAGAAGCTCATCCCATCAACACCACGTAACCGATATGAGGGCTACAACCAAGCATCGAAATTTAGACGATTCGTGGTGAAGCAGTATTACACCACCACACCACCCAACCACCTCCACAACCACCACCACCGCTTTACTTACCAGCTTCTGGTAGACCGAGAAGGTCCCTAAATACGACCCAATAGACAGCTATTAAACATAAAAAATACGTTTATGGGGCCAAGGGGTAGACCGACAAAGTCTTAAAAAAAGGCAATGCCAATAGTTTTTCTAGTGAGCTTCTAGTGGTGACCACGAGGCCAATTTAGCATTTTAAACAAAACATCGAATAAAATAAACTAAGTTTAATGCAAAAACAAATTTTCATAATAATACACAATTTTATCCTTGAACTACAACATAAAAAGTATTAATATGATTTTCAAAACAAAACAGAAATTAAATTAGGGGTAACTTATTTTTTTCCTCTTTTATCCAATTATTGTGATTCAATATAAATTTATCTTTAAGACAATTTTATCCTTTAACTATAACATAAAAAGCATCAATATAATTTTTGAAACAAAATAAAAATTAAATTAGGGGTAACTTATTAATTTTTCCTCTTTTGGTCAATTATTTTGTTTCAATACAAATTTTCATCATAATACACAATTTTATCATTAAACTATAACATATATATACTCGTATATGTTCTACAATGCAGTTTATATTTTGCCAGTCATTAAATCCTGTTTTCTGATTTGCAATATTCTGTTTGGAAAAGCGGTGATCGAATAACATTCATGGAAAACAGAAAATAAAGTACTGAAAAGTATTGAAAATTTATAGAAATGCGCCCTTTCCCTAATGGCATTACGTGCTTGGGATAAGAGATACATATTTGATATAGTTTTTCTGCGCCCCTCAGCTTTTCGCACCCGAGGCAAGTGCCTCACTCGCCTCGCCCTTGTTACGGTACTGGTATCTGGATTCTATGAGCTTTGTAGTGAAGCATACACCTCGTGTGGAATTACGACTACTTTCTTCATTATATTAAACTAGCCAGTAAAGGGCCCAAAACTGAAAATAAGATGGGGAGGAATGAACCCCCCTCTTTGTACAATAATTCATTTTTTCTTCCCCACAGCTTGACTTTTACGAGCCAGTGTGCGTATTATATTCTTGTAACGGCATCGGCGAGCCTTCTGAGGGGGTTGTTAGAACCCCAGTAATAGAGCCCCAGCCCTCTACGTCTTACGGCACCCCCACCCCACAACAGTTCCTTCTACTAATAAAACTGTGCCTCTTATTCCTGTTCAATTCCGGTCGTACGCTCCACAGCAGCATAATCTCGTTCTGTAGAGAATAGCAAAACATTCGAGCTGGTGCGCACCGCCACCCCCACCCCAGCCCTGACTAGAAACCGGTACGTAGTCAGGGCAGACCCGCGAACCATGTATATCAACGGTGTTGAACACGGACTGCGGTGCGTACTTGAACGTATTTTGGAGTTTGCCCTTCAGAACAGGGAGGGATGTGAAGTCAGGATGCGGCTGTCCTTAGGGTTCGGGTAAGATGACAGGGATATAGATGATTTTTGGGTAGTAATACCCTACAAGCGCTTGGCTGCTGTAGATATACTAGGGGCACTCAATATATTTTGTCCCACCCGTTTTTCTTAGCTAAATAATAGGCCATGGGGCTGAAATATCTTTTCGGCCGTAAATTTGAACTTTCTGTGCTTCACATAACTGGATTTTTCAAGTTTGAACATCCCTTTCTTGTATAAAACCGCATTTAAACGCCCTTGTATAAAACCGATGGTTAACGCAGTTTCGAAAATGGTGTCTGACAGTAATGTGCGTCGTAAACAGAGAGCTGTTATCGAGTTCTTAACCGCAGAGAAGTTGGAAATATCCACAAACGTCTACAAAACGTTTACGGAGATGCTGTTGTTGATCGAAGCACAGTTGGACACTGGTCTAAACTTGTAAGATCATCGGAGGGAGGGAAGGCCAGCCTCGATGATGCACCACGCAGCAGTCGCGCGGCATCGGCTGTGACAGCTCACACTGTGCAACGTACTAACACCATCATTCGATCAAATCGGCGAGTCACATATAAGGAGCTAGAAATTAGTGAAGGAAGTGTAAATACGATAATTCAGCAACTGGGATACTCAAAAGCGTGTTCACGGTTTGTTCCTCGCCAACTGACTGAAGATCACAAAGGCCAAAGAAAAGAAATTGCTTCTGAGTCGTTGGGTCGATACGAGACAGAAGGGGATGACTTCCTTTCACGAATCGTTACTGGGTATGAGACTCGGGTACACCACTTTGAACCTGAAACAAAACGCCATTCCATGGAGTGACATCATGCAGACTCCCCACGCAAGAAAAAGTTCAAAATGGCTCCCTCTGCAGGAAAGGTTATGGCCACCATTTTCTGGGACACGAAAGGGGTGATTCTTGTGGACATTATGAAGAAAGGACAAACAATCAACTCAGAGGCATATACTGCTACCCTACAGAGACTTCAGAGACGTATAAAGCGAGTTCGACCGGAGAGAAAACTGGAAAATGTCCTTCTTTTGCACGATAATGCAAGACCACACAACAGTTTGCAAACAAGAGAGGCCATCACAAAAATGCGCTTGACTATATTACCCCAACTTCCATACAGCCCGGATCTGGCACCTTCAGACTTCCATTTGTTTGGGGCATTGAAGGATGCTATTCGTCGAAGAAAGTTTCAGAGTGACGATGAGGTTATTGTGGAGGTTAAGAGGTGGCTCCAGTGGAACCCAGCGGACTTTTACCAGCAAGGAATAAAGGCCCTTGTTTCGAGGTGGAGGAAAGCCGTAGAAAAGGATGGAGACTAAGTGGAAAAATAAAAAAATTTAAAAAAGGTATGTAACTACTCGTGTACAAAATTCCTGGAACTTACAAGGAAACTTGGAAAGAAAAAAAAGTGGGCAAAATATATTGAGTGGTCCTCGTAGAATATATTTTGGGTCGTATAATGTGAGCCTCTCAAAGTAATATCGTTTTCAACATGGACAACTTCACGATAGATGTTGACCACGTGTTCCGTGTTGCGGGACATACGGCCACACCTGATACTCTTAACTTCAATTCTCAAGCTATTTACAGACGGCATATAAACACCGATCGTTGTTGCGGCTTTATAGCAGCAGTCTTAGCTCAAATGTTTACTGTACTAAATGCACCGGCCCAAAAAATTTGGTTGCCTACGTTGTGCAGCGTGCCCGTAAACTGGCATCAGATTGCAAGATCGAATTTGACTGTAATATGGGTCCTGAAGAGCTGAGAATGGTAGAGCAAGTAATAAATGCTCGTAGAGTTGTATTTGGAATGGATGATCGTCGTAGGTCTGTGTATGTTTTTAAAAGCAGTGTGAGAGCCTGTACAAGACCCCTACTTATTTTTGGGCTGTCAGGGACAACGTATCTCCCCATCCGCAATATAAGGGACCTTTACTCGAGTTATGATAAAAGTCGGAAATATGGAAGGCATCATGATTTGTGTAAGGGATGTCTCGAGTTTGCGGATGATATAGTGAAACATTGTAAGGATTGCCACATGGTATGTGAACAGTGTAAAAGCTCCAAATGTGAAAGTTGTATTGTTGAAGCTGAGAAGAGAGACTCTTATGTGTGTAGAAGCACATTTTTCATTAATAACTGCTTTGAGCTCTATAAGTCAATTGGCACTTGCACGAAAATGAGAATCTGTGAATGTGATATGTTTCATATGATGGATAATTGGGGGAAATTCACGCATAAATGTGATGAAATTCACTGTTCTACATGCTACAAGAAATATAAGGCAGATGGTATAAAGCATATATGTTATATGAAAGATGCTAAGCCTAAAAGTAACTTGTATAACTGTATACTACGATATAGAAACATACGGATGCTGAAACCAAAGAGTTTCAAACCAAGGTTTCCTACATCTACTTCTAAGCCAGATTACGTGCGACGAGTGCATGGAGATCGAGTGTGATGAGTGACGCAAATGTTTTAAACGAACAATCGTTTTTAAAACGATCGCGCACGACAACCAGGTGAAACTTTGTGTCCTATACGGTCAAGTTAGCGGACAAGTTCAAAAGAATGACTGTATATTCTTGCCCATAACGGCGCAAAATTTGACACACAATTCCTTCATAAGGAACTGCTTGAACAGGAGATATTTACAGGCGATGCCTTGAAAAGAGGAAACAAACTTATACAGATGCAAATAAGAGATAATGTTCAGTTTAAAGACACTTTATCATTCACACCTTGTAAATTAGCCAAGCTACCCAAGGTGATGGTCGTAGCGCTGAAGTTTCAAAAGGGTATCTCCCTTACACTTTCCTCACGAGCGTCACTTTAAATTACGTAGGCCTACCTCCCCCCAAACATTAACTATGCCAACATGAGTGATAGTGAACGTAAAGATTTTGACCGCTATTGCAACAGTTTTAATGAAGATATTCCTTACAGTACTGTAGAGAATGTGAGCTTTATTGCGTGAATGATCTGCACTTCCTTAGAATGTTTCCAGGCCTTTAGAAGGATGTACATAGACCGGTTCAATGCGATCCGCTACAAGTCGCAATCACGATCGCCTCATTGTGCTTTACGGTGTTCAAGAACAATTTCATGCCTACAGACACACTGGCCGTCATTCACAGAAACACCCCACACACTTATGGGCATAAGGCTATTTACTTGCTCATACACCTACAGCAACAGTGTGGAATCGTAGGAGATATCCCATGGTAGATCTCCTGCCTACAGTCTTGCATGGACCCGCACCCGCAATCAGTTTATAGGGTCCCAGTTCACTCACAAGGTCTTGTGGGAGCACGAATATGATGCACGGATGGAAACAGATGGGCAGAACCGCGAAGAAATATATACCATCAAACGTTCAATGGTGTTGGATCCTCTCAAATGCGGCGATAGCTTGTTCGGTGGACGTACAAACCCATTAAAGCTATACTTTCCGCCTACGGAGAGCGTGAAACTCCATTACTGCGACTTCTGTTCTTTATACCCTTACTCGATGAAGAACAATCCGTACCCTGTAGGAGCACTTGAAAAACTGGTGGGACCCGCCCTGCCCACCATCGAAGAGTTTTCAGAAAATTTGAACAAGAACTATTTCGGTCTTTCTTTCGTAGACGTGCTCCCCCCTCGCGACTTATGGCTACCAATCTTACCCGTTGTTATAGACCACACGCTCATGTTTCCTCTGTGCGTGAAGTGCACAGAGGAGAACAATAGAGCCTGTAATCACACAACCAACCAGCGGAAGATCAGAGGCGTATATACAAGTCCTGAGCTGTCCCTAGCCGTTCGCTATGGTTACAGAGTATTGAAGATATATGAGGTGTAGAGGTTTCAGAAGCTCCCCAACCTTTTCACACCATATATAAACACTTTTTTGAAGGATAAGGTAGAAGCATCAGGGTATCCGCGAGGAGTTGAAGTCGAAAATGAAAAATCTCCGTATATTCAGCGCTACCATGATCGTGAAGGGATACAACTTAACCGGTCCCAAATTGTAAAGAACCCTGGCAAGCGCTTTAGTGCAAAGTTGTGCCTAAATAGTCTTTGGGGGTAATTTGCTCAGAATACAGGCAAGGGGAACGTCCATCTAGCCGAAAGTTATAACGAGGTGTGGGATTATGCCAACGCTCCTGATAAAGAGGTCATGGAGATCGTGAATGTGCGTAATACATCCATCATAAAGTACAGCAGTACCGAATTGGCAACAGATACATCACGTGTTAGAGACATACCTGTAGCCAACTTCACCACAGCGTATGCTCGCATCAAATTTTGGGGTCTACTGCATTCTCTTGGCCCGAGGGTTCTGTACGCAGACACCGATAGTGTGATATTCAGGGAGAGGGAAGGTGATTACATGCCACCTATTGGGGAATTTCTCGGAGAGTTGACTGATGAGATCAAGGATGAGTATGGAGGTAGTGCCTACGCTGATTCTTTTGTCTCAACAGGTCCCAAAACATATAGGGTACGGGCAGGGCCGACGAGATGGCGGGGAAGCCGGGATAAATCATCGGAGCCCGGACCTCTAGGGGGCCCGGAAAGAAGGGGGATAAAATCTAAAAATATTAATAAAGCAATTGATTAAATAACAGAGAGGAAATATAATTAATGATCATACACTTTATAGAGATTATCATAGTCAAACTGAAACAGATAAAATATTATCTCTGGTCCACCAATGCCCAAGACCGACTGACAGATCTGGGAACCATTGTAATTTAAAGCCAGTTCCCCCGTACTTTAAATTTCATCAGAATCATTTACCACTTTGCTTGCTAAAGAGAAGGCAAAGAAAGTACACTTCTAATTATGAAAATCTTGCAGGAAACAATTGTCTTGCCTGCATGAACTGGTTCTGCATTTGTAAATTGTATGGTGATAGAATAACTATAATTGATTCGAAAAATAAAATGGTCATTTTCCTCAGAGTTGTTTATTCATACTGTATGTTTTGAATAGTGACTTCGACATATAATCAGTTTGCTTGTTATGCACACAAAAACATTCATAATAAAATACTGAGTAAACAAGGGGGCCCATATACCAATCCTTCCCCGGTGCCCGTGGCAGCTCTCGGCGGCCCTGGGTACGGATGAGGGTGGTGGTGGATGTGAGATATATCGTGAAATCTAAAGACATCACGCTTAACCAGCGAACCGGCAGATTGTTAACTTTGATTCACTGAAGGAGCTAGTGAGCTTAGTAGATGCGATCTTCCAGATCCTGGTCTTCTGGTGTACTCTCCTGTCTCCACATAACGTTGGTAGACATGTCGAACCGTAGTTCTTGGAATTCTTGGACGTAACGCTTGCTCCGACCATCTTCAATTAGGGCGACGAGTCTTGCGACGTTCACGGCACTCAAATCCATTGTAAATGTCCAATTCTGAAACCCAAAAGAATAAGAAGTCTATCTGTTACTAAACGCAAATGCCTACTCCCACTAGTGGAAGAAAAAAGTGGCACTAGCAGTCTAATAGCAACTGAATGTCAGACTGTCGAATTCTTAAACGAAGTAAAAAATTCGTTACAGCTAGTGTTTTCGCAGCTGACGTTGTTTTGTCTCGTTATTTGGTTGCCTCATAGACTATATTTTCGAATTTTTTAAAAAATTTACAAACAGAAGCTTGCCCACTTTTTTACTTTTCGCGATACTCCAAGTGGGCCAATTTTTCTGCCGCTCAGTGTATTTGCCTTCTAAACCGACTGGAGCTGTCAAGAACTTCATTATACGGAGAACACCTCCTCTCCATTAAATATATACAAATTAAATAAATAATACAATCTAGCAACTATTCTTATGGATTTCATCGGATATATATATATATATAATATATATATATATATATATATATATATATATATACTGCCTTCTAAACAAACCAAATGACTGATTAAGCCAGCTCGGATAAATAAATATATATGTTTATATACATTCCTTCTGATTATGTCTTCTAAGCCAATTACGCCTTCTAAGCCAGATTAAACCAACTGGCTGATTAAGACTTCTAAGCCAACTGCTGAGGTCAAGAGCGTCAGTATGCGATGAGATATGCCTGCGAAAATATCTTCTCTCCTCCTCTCTCCTCTCTCTCTCTCTCAGGTTACTTTCTTAGGTCAGGATAGGGTACCCATTTTGGAGAGGTCATTCTCCCGGACCAACACCCTCTCCCCCTTCATGCAGCTTTGGGGCTAAACACCCTTCCCCTTGCTTGCATACCCCCTACCCCACGGGTGCTAACCCCAGGTGCCAACCCCTCTCCCCCTTTAGGTGCCAACCCCTTCTCACCATGGGTGCCAACCCCCTCTTCCTTTGCAACAATTGATCAACATTGCATTGCAATTTGCACCCTACCATTTTGAAGTCATACTACTCAGCCCACCTGGGTTTTTCGTTTTTTTCAATAAAACCCACCCAAAAGTGGGGAAAAGTGTTTTTTTTTCATAAAACTCCCATAAAATCACTTGTTTTGTATGTAGAATATATTATTTTCTAGTATACATGGTTTCCATGCATCTAATAAGATGCATTAATATTAAAAATTAATGCGATAAAATTTAAAAATAACTTCTTTTTGTTTCTTATGACATAGGGTTTATCTCAGGTTACTGTTAAACTTTGTAAGTATTAATGATGATTTGCATATGTTTTATCAATACAATTTATGCTCAATTAAAATGTCGACTAAAATGCAACAACTAAATTACCAACTGGAGTAGAATTCATAACCATGCAACAGTAACAGCAGTCACAAACAATTACAATTGAATTAAATACATAAGTACAATGACGCCCAAGAGTAAAGTGTCAAGTGATAGTGTATTCAGTAGGTAAAAAGTATTAACTATTTTGTTGCTATAATGTTGGTGCACTAGATTCGAATCTCAGCATAACAATTAGATTGGGCTGGCATATGGAAACATTATTTACTAACAAAAGTTGTGTTTGTCAATGCTTCATGAAGAAGGAATATGTTTCTCAGTTTAGTTTGTGTGGATGATCAACATGAAGGATTTCATTAATTTAAATATCATTAACTTGTGTTATTACGGTTTAGATTTAAAAACTGGCTACATTTGTGCATTCCGTTGGTACTTTTCAATAAACTGTTTCATTCATGTGTTTGGTGTTTCTATTATCCATGAAATGGAAACTTTTCAAGCCACATATTAAAATATACTAAATTTGATCCTCTTTTAATCATTATTAACTAATTATAAGTTCTACGAATGAAAAAGTTCAACTTAGTCTGAATTTTTATAATTAATAACAATATTTGAAAAACTCACTAAAGTGGGCAAATAGGTGGGGGGGTTTTCAAGTGGGGTTTTAAAAAAAAAAACCCTCATTGGGAAAAGTGGGTTACCCACTTTGGTGCCAACCCTGGTGCGTCATGAGGCATGCACTTGATACACGAAAAGGCACCCGTGGAAATGCGGCTTAACATGTTGAGGACCTAAAAACAGGCGTCTAGGAGAATTTGTCTAAAACAATTCGTCTAAAATACAATTTGTCTAAATCAATTCGTCTAAAATACAATTTGTCTAAATCAATTTGTCTAAAACAATTTGTCTAAAATAGTTTGTCTAAAATCAATTTGTCTAATAACAATTTGTCTAAAATACAATTTGTCTAAAAATAATTTGTCTAAAATACAATTTGTCTAAACAAACAATTTAATATAATATGGCATACAAATTGTTGCCTGATGTACAATGCTATTTATTACTTGCCACGCCCCATCTTAAAAGGTTACCTCTTGTGCGGAATAGTACATCGAAATAGTTTGTCTAAAATAGTTTGTCTAAAAATAATTTGTCTAAAATACAATTTGACTAATAACTGAAGATAACTAGAAATGCATTTGTCTGCTTGATAAATTTGGAGTGAGGATGAAAAGATTGAAAATGGGTTGATTTTATTTCATAATATACCTAACCTAACCTAACCTAACCTAACCGGGTTATGGGTTCCGGGATAACTGATTTCGATGTACTATTCCGCACAAGAGGTAACCTTTTAAGATGGGGCGTGGCAAGTAATAAATAGCATTGTACATCAGGCAACAATTTGTATGCCATATTATATTAAATTGTTTGTTTAGACAAATTGTATTTTAGACAAATTATTTTTAGACAAATTGTATTTTAGACAAATTGTTATTAGACAAATTGATTTTAGACAAACTATTTTAGACAAATTGTTTTAGACAAATTGATTTAGACAAATTGTATTTTAGACGAATTGTTTTAGACAAACTCGCCTGATTCGTAAAAACAGCCATCAGAGACTGTTCCTATGATATTCAGCCTTCTATGTGAAGAAAATATCTAAAAGAACATGGGCACGGATCAAGCAATGTGAGGAGAACGGAGGGCAACATACAGATATACTGTAATTTCACTCTAAAGAAACTTTGTGGACACTCTGTAGATGAATGGGAACTGTTTCAGATCCAGCAAATAGAAAAGCTTATAAAGTTAAAAGTTTCACTATCGAAAAGAATGCTTGTAATGGGCGCTATAAGGAGATTATAGGTGCTTGAAGATAATGGGGGCCAGTAAAGTGTAAGATATATATTAAGATTTACACTTGGACCAAAAATGTGAATAGCATTACAACTGTTTTATATTTTGAAATTTATAGGAAATTAAACTGCATTTATCACTTGTCTGTAATTTTCCAAATGCATATTTTTAACACAAATATATATTTTTCACATTTTTATATTTTGAATAAAGCACTTTGTTCAGAAGTACAAGAGGGTGAAGGTGAAAGGTAAATTCTGTTTCATGTTGCCACCTCATGATGTATATTATGTTCTTCCTCTTTTTTTATAATCTTTATAAGACGTTGTTGAAGTATGAGAAAGTGAAAGGGAACGAGTTGGACTCTGAAAGAGTTGGAGTTAGTAAGGTCCCGGCAAATGCTATCCCCCTAGAATGGGCCGTTCCCTTTGTGCAGCTAAATCGCGCTGTAGTCCGTCCTCTTAAATTAATTGGTGATGAAACATTAGTTTTAATGCCCAATGAAATTATTGCACAAACTGCGACCGTAACAATCATAGAAGATACGTCAAATCTGGTAGCTATATGTACGTAAGCCCATAGAACACGGTTCCCAGCAACTACGAGTATAAGGAAGCCTGTATCAATTACAGGAGAAAATTTTAGTGACTACATCTATGAATACGGGTGGATGCAGCCAGGGCCGGATTAAGGTTGTGAGGGGCCTAATACTAATAAGAGGGCCTATATATACACTGTATATTGTATATAATTCATAAAATCTTCAAATAAATAGAAATGTATATTTATCCAAATTTAACAACAAACAAAAATCAAAACTATGTACATTAAAAACGAACAGCAAAAACAGCATACAATTCAAGTAGAGAATGATTTCTTCCCTCTTGGCTTTAAACTGTGATTTCAAACAAAACATCCCCCTTTCTTCGAAATGCTCAAATTCCCAACGTCTGAAAAACAATTTCGGAAACAGATTAACCTTGTGAAGCCAATCATACAAAAATGGATGAAAATCATACATACATATCGAAAATAATACACCATCAGATATAATGACATAAAAATAAACTCTTAACTAAAACTAAAAAACTCTTACTTTCCACTCTGAAGATATAATTATGCAGTTATATATGATATTACTTAACCAACCTTGTGACAAAGATTTAGGGTTTATGAAATAAAAACTAGGGCCTAAACTCGAGGTCCTAAAAATATGAGGGCCTAAGGCTACAGCCTTATTAGCCTAATGATTAATCCGGCCCTGGATGAAGCACCCGAAGACCGAGAAAGGTGGTAACGCAGCGCCAGATGAGTCAGGTACTGAACAAAAGGAGGATTTAAATTACGACAATACATCTGAATGCGATAATATCAACCCGGCAGGAAAAGAAGACTTTCCGTTTCCGAGGCAGAAGCATCCCTGGACGACGAAGGACTTTTCAGGCCACGTCGACAGACCGCCACCCAGAATCGATTTACTGGCGGATAATCCGGCGACGAAACGAACCCAGGAATGGATCCCGGAAATGAAAGTATGGAGGGTAAGTTAAATCGTATTCTAGACGAATTTGTTAGACAAAAATCACGCCTCAGATTTGGTGACGGTCAGCGGCATCACCGGCATCTCCTTTTCCGGAAAGGCAAACAGAGGATCTGGTCGAAACATCGAAAATACTCGATGTGTCCTCTCCCGCGTCGAAGGAGTTACCGGAAATGAGTAACGAGGCAAGAGAGAGTTCACTTGCACCATTAAATCCGACTCCTGTAATTCCGATGCCGAAAGATGCGAAGACACGGGAGAAGTTATCACCGGGTGTGAGCTCTAAGAATACGATCGCAACGCCATCGCGTTACGCGCTACGTTCAAAAGGACTAGTGAACATTGATCTCAGAGTTTATCCTCCATCTTAGGGAATCGAATTCGATTATGGTTGTATTGAGGTATATCGTTCGTTGCAAGATTTCTTAAATTTAGTAAACTCGATTAATTCATTACTTTCCAAACCGTAATGGAGCGTTACGTAGAGGGAACACTCGATGAAACGCCTTACTGTGCGATTTCACAAGTACTGTAACTAAAAAAAAATTGAGGAATTACACTGAACAACAAAATATAACTTTTTTCCTCCTTCGAATTAATTTATATGATTCTAATGGACTTTTTTACGCTGATTACGAATGTGAAAACAGAATTTTTATCATCCACCAATTTTGAAAGAAAAGCAAATGAAAATTTACAGATTTTATTACGTTTTTGCTATATTTAATTGTACAAAAAAGGAGAGTACCTTACCTAAAATGTTTTTGCAGCTGATTTTCGCTTATAACTAGTACTAGGAGCTTCTCTTATCAGTGTCCAACAGTAGTCGGCCAACATACTGAGGCCAACATAGCTTCCTTAGTACCGCTTTTCCATTGTTCATATATCCTGATGAAATCTTTCACCATGCTCATCGCTGACAGCGCCCACGTTTGATGGGAAGAAGTCCAGGTGAGAGTGCAGGAAATGCATTTTCAAACGCATGTTACACCCCATGGCTTGGTAAGAACTTAGCATTTGCTTCACCATGGAAATATAATTTTCTGATTTGAAGCTACCGAGAAAATTCGTAGTCATTTCTTTAAAAGCTTTCCATGCTGTTCTTTCAACCTCATTCAAACACATATCAAATGCAGTGTCTTTCATCACTTTTCTGATCTGTGGGCCCACAGAAATGCCTTTTTTGATTTTCGCTTCGCTGAGTCTAGGGAACTTCTGTTTTAGATATAGAAATCGAGGTCCGACTTTATTTATGGCTTTTACAAAATGTTCCATCAAACCAAGTGTGATATGGAGAGGTGGTAAGAAAACTTTTGCTCGATATACTAGGGGTTGATGGGCGACATTTTTCTGTGGTGGAACCAAATTTTGTCGAAGTGGCCACTCTTTCTGTGTATAATGATTTCCCTTAGCTCTGCTGTCCCACTCGCAGAGGAAACAAGAGAATTTTGTTTAGCCTAACTGTAAGCCGAGGAGAAGTGCAATCACTTTCAGATCACCACAGATATGCCACGAGTGTCTATCATAGTCAGTATGTTTCAAAAGTAACTGCATATTGTCATATGATTCCGTCATATGAACTTTATGTGCAATCGGAACCGAAGGATAAACATTACTGTTGTACAATACTACAGCTTTCAAACTCAACTTTGATAAATCGACAAAAATCCTCTATTCCTTAGGATTGTGCTCTCGACCAAGTGCCTCCATGGCAGTGTTGACATCATTACAATATACTAAATCACTTTCCATAGAGAAAAACGATGTGAAGAGTGTCTGACGCTTACGAAATGATGATATTTTTAGTCTTTTGTAAGAGATTCCAACCTTTTACTCTAGAACCTAAGAGCTCAGCCTGATTTTTAGATAGATCCAACTCTCTGACAAGACCATTTAATTCTGACTGAGAAATTAGATGACGTTTATCCGATAAAGGTGGTTGAAATTGTGTATCCATGTTATCTTTTCTGTCCAAAGGTTCATTACGAGATTGATCATCAGGTTCATCATCTAAAGTCCATGTCTTTGGTGATTTTGGTATTGGCAAATCATCACAATGTGAAAGAGGTCTCATAGCTGACAGTAAATTAGGATACTGACTCGCATGTTTAGATTTTGAGGCATGTCCACTTACTGTATCTTCGTTAAACAGAAGTAGCAATCAGTCGAGTGGTCTCTTTGTTCTCTTCATACCATTGAGACCGCAAAAGGCATTGCAGAATGAGTACCTTTTACCCACCCTCTCAGAGGTCTTGCATAAGAAGTACAACATACATGAGGAGCCCAGATTTTCTCTTGATCTCCTAATGTGAAACCGAAATAAAGTTCATACGCCTTCTTAATTAAAGGAGTGAAACACTGTTTTTGAAACACTGCACACTTACGAGACATTCTCATTTTTCTATCACAAAAACACTATTTTTTCACCAAACATATACCAAAGCAAAATGAATAACTAAATGCACTTAATCAATCAACTGGTGGGTAGCAATGGACGAGACTGACTGAGAGATAAGCACGAATGTGCAATTCTAATGCATGACAAACAACAATGTGCATGTCCTGACAGGTATGTGCTTGTCTAATTCAATGAGAAACAACTGCTGCAGACTCAACTGACTCGTACTCTTTATTTACCAATCACCAATCAGTTTGAAATCCTAGTCATATATGCTCCGCCCACAAATGCCCAAGAAACGGTGACGCCCCTCATTACATCAGTTATATTTTTATAAAAATCCAAAGTGTGAGAAAATTTTATCCAATGAAATGACGTAATGTTACACTTGATTAGTTATACTGTATGTGTTTCTGGCTTTGTTTCTCTATAGTAGCATTTGTTGTTATAGTAAAATCCACCATTAATGGCATTGGTTGTCCCTAAAAGCTAGGGTTTTGATCGCTTGAGCATTTTTAGGAATTGTATACATCGCCTGAATAAAAGTAATAAATATCATTATATATATATATATATATATATATATATATATATATAGTATATATACATTATAACTGCAAACACGCAGTATAATTAACGTAAAGAACGACGCTTTGTATAGGAGAATTATCCACGCAAGATGAGAGCGAAAGAACGAAACAAATGAAAAAATGAGGTACCCCCCCGGGAATCGAACCCGGGATCTTCCGATTGCCGGTCAGATATGATAACCACTACACCACAGGCCTCACCCAAACAAATGTCGTAATTCCTCTACATACGCGCAGAAACCAATGCCCCAAAGGGGCACCTTCCGCATGCCGTAACATTATATACATTATAACTGCAAACACGCAGTATAATTAACGTAAAGAACGACGCTTTGTATAGGAGAATTTTCCACGCAAGATGAGAGCGAAAGAACGAAACAAATGAAAAAATGAGGTACCCACCCGGGAATCGAACCCGGGATCTTCCGATTGCCGGTCAGATATGATAACCACTACACCACAGGCCTCACCCAAACAAATGTCGTAATTCCTCTACATACGCGCAGAAACCAATGCCCCAAAGGGGCACCTTCCGCATGCCGTAACATTATATACATTATAACTGCAAACACGCAGTATAATTAACGTAAAGAACGACGCTTTGTATAGGAGAATTTTCCACGCAAGATGAGAGCGAAAGAACGAAACAAATGAAAAAATGAGGTACCCACCCGGGAATCGAACCCGGGATCTTCCGATTGCCGGTCAGATATGATAACCACTACACCACAGGCCTCACCCAAACAAATGTCGTAATTCCTCTACATACGCGCAGAAACCAATGCCCCAAAGGGGCACCTCCCGCATGCCGTAACATTATATACATTATAACTGCAAACACGCAGTATAATTAACGTAAAACGACGCTTTGTATTGGAGAATTATCCACGCAAGATGAGAGCGAAAGAACGAAACAAATGAAAAAATTAGGTACCCATATATATATATATATATATATATAAATAATGATGTTTATTACTTTTATTCACGCGATGTATACCATACCATATATATATATATACATACACATATATATGTTATACATATATATATGTGTGCGTGTGTGTGTGTGTACTAGGGCCACTCAATATATACTAAGAGTATCAGGTGTGGCTGTATGTCCCACAACACGGAACACGTGGTCAACATCTATCGTGAAGTTGTTCATGTTGAAGACGATACTACTTTGAGAGGCTCGCATTATACGACCCAAAATATATTCTACGAGGGCCACTCAATATATTTTGCCCCACCTTTTTTTTTTCTTTCCAAGTTTCCTTGTAAGTTCCAGTAATTTTGTACACAAGTAGTTACATACCTTTTTCACAAGTTTTTATTTTTCCACATAGTCTCCATCCTTTTCTACGGCTTTCCTCCACCTCGAAACTAGAGCCTTTATTCCTTGCTGGTAAAAGTCCGCTGGGTTCCACTGGAGCCACCTCTTAACCTCCTCAACAACCTCATCGTCACTCTGAAACTTTCTTCCACGAATAGCATCCTTCTTAAAATAATAAAAACCCACTCTAATAGAGAGAGTTTATTTCCACAAGTTTCGATGTCCACTGGCATCCTCTTCGGGTGGATACAGAAAAACGAATGAACCAAAAACAAGAGGGAAAACAGTCCAGGGGACCATTAAGAAATTCGCACCTAGGTTAGATCCCGTTCTCCCGACACCGGAAGGGCATTTTATTAAAGGGTCCCACTTATAAGTACATTCGCACAAATTTAAAACTATCTTCTTGTTTTATACATACAGATTCTATTATTTTTTACATAATTATTACATTTATTACATTTATTATTGCATTATTATTTATTACAGAAATTATAAATTTATTATTACATTGATTATTACATTAATTATAAACCGAAAAAAGAATGAAAAAGGCGAGAAGGAAACAATCCAGAGACCATTAAGAAATTCACACCTGGGTTAGATCCCGTTCTCCCGACACCGGAAGGGCATTTTGTTAAAGGGTCCCGCTTATAAGTACATTCGCACAAATTAAAACTATCTCCTTGTTCTATACATACAGATTCTATTATTTCGACATAATTACCTCATTTATTATTACATTTACGTCTTTTTTTAACATTTATTATTATTACCTTTACATTTATTATTACATTTACATTTATTACTATTACTTTTATTATTCCATTTACATTTTACAGAAAAAACAAATGAACCAAAAGCGAGTAAGGAAACAATCCAGAGAAAATTCAAGAAGATTGAATTTTTAGAAATCTGCCGGAATAGTGGCGTCTTTCCTAATTTTATATATTACAAACTGTACCGTAATTCACTCTATTCTTCCGAGTCTTATAGGTCATCCTTGGTATATTATCTTAACAATGAAATTAATTACAAATTTAAGCTTAAGCATGATATCTTGAACAAGATTTGCGCTCTTAAGAGCCAGTTGAAGGCCTTAGTTTCATTTTGTGACTATGCGTGCATAGTGTCTAACATTCAAGTTTCCTTCCTTTCATATGTACGTTCTCTTTTCCAGATTCATGACCGCAAGCTTTTTAAGTTAAACCTATCTCGCCCTTCTTTTTTGGATCCTGGTCAGGTCATAAGGAATTTATCTGATTATACCCTGTCAAAGCGTGAAAGTTTTCTCTTGTCTCTTGGCCTTAAGTTTAAGTTTCTTTAAGTTTCCCAACTTGCGTTTTAAACCAACTGATTTTTATTTTTATTTTGAAAGGATAGCCCATGATCTGAAAGCTCTTCCAACCGTTGATGCTAATGATTTTGGTAAGGTTAGACAACATATTTCACAATTGTCCCATGAATTGTTTTCTAAAATTAAAGCTTTTAAGTTTGCCACAATTTTTCTGCACAGGGAGGACCGAGAAATTTTAAAAAGTTTGGGTAAAAACGAATCTGTTGTCAAAACTAAACCAGATAAGGGTAGTGGTGTTGTGGTTATGAATAAAACGGATTACAGTATATTCAAAAAATGCTTGATATTCTTTCTGATTCATTAAAATTTGCTAAGGTAGATGAACAGGCTCCTAAAATTATTCAGCGATTGGAAGACAAGGTTAACCGTGTTTTGCTTAAGCTTAAATAGGAATGTGCTATTAACTCCTCCACTTATGATGAATTGTACGTATCAGGCTCTTATTTGGGCCTTATGTATGGTCGGCCTAAGATTCATAAAGTCGGTGTTCCATTGCGCCCAATTTTAGCGTCTTATCCTTTGGCTAATTACAAACTTGCCAAATTTCTTGTCCCGCTGTTATCTTCATTTACCGTGAACTCGTACAGTGTTAAGGATAGTTTTCCTTTGCGTCGGAAATTAAGAAGTTTTATATGAATTCTTTGTTTATGACAAGTTTCGATGTATCTTCCCTCTTTACAAATGTTCCCTTGGATGAGATCATTAAAATTATTTTGAATAAAGCTTTTCCACACCCGGACTCACTTTTTCACGGCTTTGGCAGAGCACAGTTTGAGCAGCTTCTGAATTTGGCAGTCAAGGATAACTTTTTTAGTTTTCAAGGGGTAGTTTACCGTCAGCTGGATGGAGTGGGGATGGGGAGCTCCTTGGGTCCCGTTTTTGCAAATATTTTCATGTCGCATCTTGAGGAAAGGGTCTTCTGTGAGTGTCCCCCTCACCTTAAGCCCAAATTGTACAGACGTTATGTTGATTATATGTTTCCTCTATTCCAAGCGGATAACACAGGTCAACAAAAAAAAATTTTTTTTTCGTTGCCAAGGAAATTCGTACGAATTTAGGGTATTTTGGGGTTGCTGAATTCCAAAATGAAAGTAGTTTTTCCGATTTGGCTCTAGTTCTTGAGATAATGAATACCCTCAATTAATAGGAAACGTAACCATAACGCGTGCATATGGGAAACTACCAGAACATTCTAGATGGTGAGACCGAATAAAATGCCATTATGTATTTCATGTGTTTACTTTTGTATGATTTGAGACAATTTCAATGCGATTTGTAAGTAGGCTCCGCCTGAACATTAAATTTTTTGCATTTTTACGTGTTTCAATGGGGTACCAATTATCTCATAAATTAGAGCCAATCTAGCAAAACCGATGTCATATTCGGAATCAGCACCACAAAGTTACCCCAAAATCACTCTAATATGATTGGCAATAAAATGAGTGTTGACCAGTGTATAATCAATCAGTTCAGTTTCTAAGTTTTCTGAACACACTGTATAAGAACATTGTATTTACACAGGAAAAGGAAGTTGTAGGTTCTATTCCTTTCCTTGATGTTTTGGTCTCCAAATCTGGCTCGACCGTTTTAACTTCTACATACCGGAAGCCTACATTTACGGGTTTGGGTTTTAATTTTTATGGTTTTTGCGACTTTAATTACAAATTAAGTTCCATTCGCACATTGGTGCATAGAGCTTATAATATTTGCTCGAACTTTGCTCTGTTTCATAATGAGTTTGAATTCCTTACTGATTTTTTCTTTAAAAATGGTTTTCCACGGGATCTTGTAGGAGCTGTTATTGGTAAATTTCTTAATAATGTACAGGGTGTCCATAAATGTTTACCCTGAAAACAGTATGCTCTCATGTTTTAATGACGAATCTTACATCCGTTTTCTTTTTACAGGTGGTCTCGTACACGCACAGAGTTTCTGTGCTGGTGTGCTTCGTCTATCGCATTCGCCGCTAAAAGCGCTGTAGTAGCTGTTCAGTTGAGATGGCGTCTGTGACAGAGAAGGCACAATGTGTTGTGTGGCTTACAGAAACAAAATCTCCTGTAGGTGTTCAGCGAAGGTTCAGAACAAAGTATGGAAAGAATCCACCTGATGTGAAGTTAATTAAGTCGTGGATGAAAACATTCTTGGAAACTGGAAACGTGGAAAAGGGAAAGAGCAGTGGTAGACCATCAGTTTCCGATGGGACGGTGGAAAACATTCAAACTGCTTTCACACGGTCATCAAGGAAATCGGTGAGACAAGCTTCATGCCAACTAAAGATACCGAAGTCTACGGTGCACAAGGTGTTACACAAACGTTTGAAGTTACACGCCTACAAGGCGTGAAACTCTCGACGCAACAATTCCAAATCAATGGATTGGCAGGGACGGGCCAATCCCATGGCCCCCAAGATCAACAGACATTACCCCGCTGGATTTCTTTCTCTGGGGTCATGTTAAAGATTTGGTTTATGCAACAGTTGTTCCAGATATCAGGACATTGCGAGAACCCATTACGGATGCAATTGCAACAGTTAACCCACAAATGTTGGAAAATGTGTGGCGTGAGTGAATACCGTTTAGACATTTTACGTGCCACTAGGGGTGCACATGAGGAAGCTTATTAAGTTCATTAACTATGTATCAAAACTATGTATGTTTATCTACTTATGATTAAAACTGTGTTTGAATACGAATGTTTATTTAAAAGTTATAGCATGCTTTAATCAGGGTAATCATTTATGGACACCCTATATATTCCCCCAACCTTGTTCCAACGTATGATGTTCCTAAGAATTGTAAATATCTTGTTTTACCTGATATCTACCATTTTAATCCTTTTGTGAAGAAGCAATTATTGAGTGTTGTGAGGAAATTTTATTTTCACACTGATTTTAAGATTGTTTTTGTAAATAATAATACCCTAGAATGTTTTTTCCGATGTAAGGACAAAATCCCCCCTGCGATGAGCTGTTCTGTTGTTTATTTGTTTACCTGCCCTGGGTGTTCCCAGGGGAACTACGTTGGCAGTACAGTTCGTTCTTTGCAGGCGATATTTTGCTCCCATATGGGTATTAGCCATAGGACAGGGAAAGTTTTGTCGAAAAAGGAACAGTCTGCTACTAGAAGTTATTCTATCAAGTGTAAGGTTGACATTTCTGTTAACAATTTTAAAATTCTTAAATCATTAAAATGCCCGTCCTCCCTCCGTATATACGAATCTTTGTGTATTAAATTTTTGAGCTCTGGTTTAAATATTGATTCTAGCTGTTACCCCCTTTATATTAATTAGAATAACTACATACTAAATTTTCTCTTGTAACCCTGTCTCCTTTTCGCTTCAGTTTTTTGTGGCTGTGAAGTGAGCATGGTATGTTCGTTTACTCTTGTGATTTTTCGTTTAACTTTTTATTCCGTTTAACTTTTTATTAGTAAAGTTTTTTAACAATTTTACGTTTGAATGTCTTTAGTTTTAAGTTTTATTTTTATCACTCGTATATTTTTGTCATTTATATAATTTTTACTTCAGATTTGATTTTGGCTTATGCCTGTTTCTGCTTTGTAATTTTAATTTTTATTCTTGAACAATTTTAATTTTGTACTCTAGATTAGTTTTAGTTCTCGACATTTATTTATTTTTTGTCATGTATTAATTTTAGCTTTTATTTATTAGGCCTTGAAAATAGGTAGAGTTGCCCGAAACGTTGGCTGCAGCCAAATATAATTACTTTTTTGCTCTACGTCTTCGTTTTTATCCTAAATGTAAAACTACGTCTCCTTAGGAGGGATCCTATTTCAAATATATATATATATATATATATATATAGCGTTCAATTTCCACCCGGGCAACGCTGGGTCGCTCCACTAGTACAAAATAAAGAATTGAGTACAATATATATATGATAATTTCGAAAAAACGGCTCCAAATGACAAACTCAGCCGTGCTATCACTTTCGATATGTCTGCATCCGTTGCGAGCAATGGAAAATCAGTACGAAGAAACATACTACTTTCGCGTGAAAATTGTCGGTCCACGAATGTGCTTAGTAAAACACTTCTATATCATGAATTATAAATGCCTAGCTATATAACAGTGGACAGTTGGCTGAAAGGAATTGTGCTTAAATTTCAGAATTATTAAAGGAAAATGCATGTAGATTTTCGCATATATAAACTATTCAAGCATATAAGGGTGTTTTGAAGGCATTCAGACATATATACATATACATGTACATAAGACTATATATACACATTCAAACACACAAACGGACACTAAATTATATATCACTTGCAAACACTGTCGACAAGGTTCGCAAGTTTCTAAATTTCAAAATTTGCAAACACTGCACCCTAAATCACATATCACCCCAAACTATGAAAGCAGGATTTGCATTCCTCACCCTCGCCAATTCTGCATATTTGCAAACATAACCCATCGCTCGATCACTCCTTGGACATCCGGTCCGATTTGATAAGCAAGACAACGGTTTACTGATTCTCTGTTCAAAATGCATACAAGTAAAATTGTATAGTATTTTACAATTGTAGAAATTGTAAAATATAGCAGTGAAAATTTGTAATATATAGAAGGGTGTTTGTATTTCAAAATCATTTAAGGAGAAGGGTTGAAAAATCATCTGAGATCTGAGGCAAACTTTGAATACAGTAAAATGTTCAAACAATATAGACGAGCGTAATAGGTATATATATATATATATATATATATATATATATATATATAATATATATATATATATAGGTTATAAGAAAACTAACTGAAGGTAAAAGAGCGAAACGTAACGCTACTTAATTTCGAGAGGTGTATAGGTCCTAATAAAATATACGAGGTTTGTTCAAACAGTATCCGGACTGATGCGATCATAGACAGAATATGGTACTTACAAGGTTTGGGGCTTAATCTCCCTCAAAGTACGCTCCTTCTGAAGCCACACACTTTGCACAGCGATCCTGCAACTGTTGAAAACTTTTTTCGAAAGCACTTTTCGGAATAGCCAAAAGCTGCTCCGTCGAATTTCTTTTAATGGCTTCAGCATCATCGAATCGGCGTCCTTTCAGGGTTTGTTTGAACTTCGGAAACAAAAAATGTCGCATGGAGCCAAATTCGGCGAATATGGAGGATGCTGTACTTAGGGGGTAGCGTTTTTGGCCAAAAATTGCTGGAGAAGTTGCAACGAGTGAGATGGCGCGTTATCATGATGAAGCATCCAGTCTCCAGACTCTCAATTCTGCGGCCGTTTCCTCCGAACTGCTTTACGTAGACGTATCAAAACTTTAATGTGAAATTCTTGTTGATTGTTTGTCGCTGTGGAGCATATTCATGGTGCACAACACTTCACATTAAAAAACAAGAATTCTCCGACATCGTAAGAAATCGCCGCGAAACAAAACACGTTCAACTTTATTGACTCACCACAGTGGAGTGACGCTCAGTGAAGTGCAACCCTATCAGTCAACTTGTCTCGATATGCAGAGACATGTTTAGCATAGTCACAAGTCACAACTCCAAGCGTGACCTTCTTCTAAAAATAAACACTGTCCGGATACTTTTTGAACAGACCTTATATATATATATATATATATATATATATATATATATATATATATATATATATATATATATACATACATATATAATAATACATATATATATATATGTATATAGACAACCCTTACCACACTCGTCGATCCTTGACGTTTTCCACGTAAAGCTTCCTTGGCCCAAAAACACCACCAGAGTGAATAAGGTTGAGAGAGAGAGAGAGAGAGAGAGAGAGAGAGAGAGTCACTTGGGAACGAGAACGGGTGTTATTAGTGGTCGTGAATTGCAGAAATTCTTGCTTTATATCAGGTAGGAACTTGGAGAATGGAGAACGCAGGAAAAAGGGTTAGATTTATGTAACAGAGTATCGGGCACTTTGTACCCTGTAGAACTGGGTTATTCGCGATTACTGTGGTGGAACGTTTGTTCGCAGGTGATGTTATTTTTCCTCTTGCTGCTGCCACGACGCGGTGTCGCGAACTTGATGGGTTGGATGCAAACGGAGTGTTTTTCATCAGGCAGGGAACGCTCATTCCAAGTGAACCCACTTACTTTTTTCGGTCAGAATGAGTTTAGCCCATTACTTAAAGGACTTAAACCACCTCTAAGAGAAGATGGAAACACTTCAGAAAGAGTGCGAGAATGCACTGCGCTCATAGGGACGATTGAAGACAACGTGAGGACTGTGTCAGAAATACACCTCATCAGAAGAACCGTCGATAACTTACATGGCAACTGGAAGAGGCTCGCAGGGATATATGTATGTTTCTTGACATCCTTCCAAGGAAGAAAATAGTCACCCGCTGCGATGGCTTATAAACGCCGTCGGCGACTTTTTCAATGTCGGTTTTGGAGCTGCACGAGAGGCCACGGTGAAGGATCTTCTCTGACAGGTACAGGTAACACTGTTTAACAAATTTTAACTTTTCCTTTTTTTCTCAAAATAAAATCTAGTGATTTCCATAGATTTTTGCACGCTTGTTACGAAAATACCCACGAAAGTTTGCTATCACGTCAGGTTTTTGAGAAAATCACTTTTTTTATTCGAATATACTGTAGTAGAATAATCTATACACAAGAACAATATTAAAATGGTTTTTAACGTATTTAAAATGTTTTTCTTGATGATTTTCGCTTGTAAGTATCAGCTGAGGCTTCCCTTATTATCATCCAGCAGTAATCAGCCAGCATGTGTGGATTCCACTTGCTCTGGTATTGTTTCTCCATTGCAGAAATGTCCTGATGAAACTGCTCTCCATGTTCATCGATGACATCTCCCAGGTTTGGCGGGAAATTTTTTAATTTTTGGAACACTAATCAGATGACATTTTTGTTTCAAGTACTGGGATCCATCTCCTGCTCTGTCCATTGCCTTAACAAAATTTTTGATCAATCCTGTTTGATGTGTAAAGGTGCAAGTAAACTTTTTCAGGATCCATCAACTTACAGCAAGCAACATTTTTTTGTCCAGTAGTGAAAGATTGACGAGGTGTAAAGTTCTTAACAGATGATGATAATTCTTTGCTCTGCTGTGCCATTCACAAAGAAAACAGAAATATTTGTATATACAAGCTGTAAACCAAGAAGCAGCCCTTTCGTACGACTCTTTGATACTGACAGCATGTCCAATAGGAACTGAAGGGTAGATATTTCAGTATGCAACAGGATAGCCTTCAAACTAAGTCTTGACGAATCGATGAAAAGTCGGCATTCGGCGCTCGTGTCCTAAGGCCATCATCAAACTATCAATGTCACTACAAAAAGAAAGATCACCAGTCATAGAAAATAATTTTGATATATTTTTTTGGCGTTTGCGAAAAACGGATATGCTGGTATCGTTTACAAGCAAGTTTCATCCTTGTAATCTGGACCCTAAAAGTTCTGCTTGATTTTTCGATATATTCAAATCTCGAAACAGATCATTAAGCTCAGGTTGAGTTATCAAGTGAGGCTCTTTTTCTTGAGTTTGTCGATACTCTTCATCCTCATCTGACAGTTCCATAGGTTCATTTCAGCAGGATCATCATCATCATCATCTAAGCTCCACGATCCAGGGAACTAGGAACTGGTACAGTTTCACAGATGTGAACTGGTAATGGTCGCATTGCGGAAGGCAGATTCGGGTATTCACTTTTCTTCTTATTTTTCGAGGAAAAGCCACTGACCTTAGTTAAACAAAAATAACAATCTTTGAAGTGATCTTCTTGCTCTCTCCAATTCATGGGGACTGCAAATGGCATAGAGGTACTCGTACCTTTTAACCAAACCCTGAGGGTCACAGCACAACGCGCACAGCATATATGGGGAGCCCACACTTTATCTTGATCCCCGATTTTGCAGCCGAAGTAGAGCCCATAAGCTTTTTTAATTAAGGGAGTAATGTTTCTTTTATGATCTTGTATCACGTAAACACCGCACACACATAACAGAAACTGTTAGGATTGTTCACACGTTTCCGCGACATTTCAAATTATCCTTTTTTTCTTGAAGGCGCTATTTTGTGTAGTACTTGCACAGTTAAATGATTAGGTAAATAGAAAAAAACTATAAAATCAAACGTCACTGCACTTGAACCGACCTACACCATGAAGCAACTTCCGGCAGACTCAATAACTCATAACTGCAAGTAGCCCTCTATGACAGATAACACAGAAGGAAAATTGACATGTTATGACAGGTTTGAACGTGTCAGGAACAGAAATTACATCATCCTACATTAGCTAAAACATTTTCAGCTTTAGGGTATATGCAATAATGTGTTCAATTTATCATCTACATACAAATTTGGTCAAGAATTGAGCCCAAAATTTCTCGAAAACCTGACGTGATAGCAAACTTTCGTTATCATTTTGAGAGAAAAAATGCTGTTGAACAGTGTAATCGAACGAAACCAGAAGATAGCCTCAGCGTCGAATCACCATTTGACGCTTATAAATGCAACTACGACGTATCTGCCCTTAAGGAATACGTAGTGAAGTTCGGGACGGGATAATCTCGACAGCTTCCAGTACAGCATAATAGTCTACTTTCGAAAACGGCTCCAAGAAGATTCTTACATCACTTCTCTTTAAATACTGGCGTAATCCTCGAGTTCATTTACAGAGTGCGTCAGGTTCAGCAGGCTTAAATCGGCCCTCCTCGGTGCTTACTGAGGTTACCTGACTACCTACCTTTTCGAACCATCGTTTTGTGTGAAACTTCTAAAGGAGGTAGAGGCAAATGGGGACTGCTGCTACCATATACAGTATCAGCTGTCACCGTGCCGAATAATTTCGCACTGGCAAGACGTTGGTGAGGACCGACAAAACACTTTGCATATCATTGCCCTCATTCCTTCGAAGGCCATCGAAAGCGAGATGACCCTATATCGGGTCCTCGACTTGCCGGTGTGGATACAGGATGCAAACCTTTTCTACAACGTACAACCAGAAGGAAAATACCTCGGAGTCAGTAAGGACTGGCAGAGCTTTGTCATTCTCCAAGACCTCAACGACTGCCTCCTCGTAGACAAGATTCATCACTGTCGGACTCCCTCATTATTCCACACAGCTAAATCACGGCAGGGTACAGTAAAACTATTCCTCAACGAGTCTACCACGGACATGGACAGTTGTGTCAGAAAGGTTCGTAGTAACTTCCTTCCAATTCTGTTGAGGATACAGGCCCTAGTTTTCTTCAGCGTCTCGAAGCCTACTCCTGTGGCCATAAATTGCGGAGAAAAAGATTCACAAAAGGTGCTACTGAGCGCCACTGGAAGCTTCACGCTCCCTGATGAGTGTACGGCAATCTCCAGTGCCTTCAGGTAAACCTCCTGGTCGACTTTTACGAAGGAACAGGAAGTTAAAGTCACGCCTTTTAGGGCTTCTTCCTACCACGACGCTAAGATTATGATACCTCTGCATTCCAAATATATGCCTTTGGCTGTTCAACTCTTTAGTAAATCTTTGCCACAAAGAGTATAGACGCTGGAAATAAACCGCTATATAGAAAAATTGGAACTCAAACGTTTCGAGTCTGGTCGCCACAGGACTTGGGACGTTGTCAACGCGGGGGTGTTGTCCTTGATATCTTTGGTGCTCCTAGCAGGATGCTTCTACTCAAATGCCGAGGGAACCGCGGCGAGATCCCAACAATTCCATATTCCTACAGAAAATCGGCGACCACACAAAGGCTCTGTTTCTTCTACTGCAGAGCCCGCGAACGTTACTCCTCCCGATCAGCGTTTCTCATGAAGCTCGTGGCCCACGACCGATCCCACAACTGTGGTTTAATTCCGAGTCCGAAACCAGTGATAGTTCTAGAAGGGGCGATCCCAACCGTAGCGAGGTAGCCGCAGAAAATGTTACGTACGTGCAGTGTTGTGTCCGCTAACTCCTAAAGTTAGCGCCGCTAACGCAACGCTAACTACCATAAAATTTGGCGCCGATAACGCTAATGTTAATTTTGTTGCTAATTTTTTCTGAAACTACCCCAATTTATATACAGTATGTTCTGCCTTCCGTCCGTAACAGGCAACAGCATGTTTTGCTGCAAGCAGAGCAGTGGATATACAGAGTCTGTCCAACAAGTTACAGCTTAAGACCTCTACATGCTGATGTCATGACCAACTTGTAGTTAGTGCTGCCTCGGTCTTTAATAATGGAGATTACAGTCGGCGAACCAAATTTTAGTACAAGTGGTTTTGAAAAATTAGCGATTGACTTTCTCTAAAAATTTAGCGCCACTACCCGTTTCACTAACAATTTGGAGAATTAGCGGCGCAAACAGTATCGCTACTAAAAAGTTAGCGCCGGTAATTTCAGCACTGCCTACGTGCCCATGTCGACTGCTCACGAAGTCCCATCGGGCAGCGAGGATGAAAGACAGTGAGTAGCATGGGCGCAAAAGGTTAGGGTGCAATGCAATTGCAAATGTTGATCAATGTTGCAAATAGGGGAGGGGAATGTTGCAAGAGGAAATGCATCGAAGGGAAGAAGGGGGTTATGCAACAAGGGGGAGGGGTTATCCCCAAGCTGCAATGAAGGGGAACTCCCCCAGAAAGCTGGGGGAGTTCCCCTAACCTCTTTGGGGGAGTAGATGGGACGGCTTCACCCACCAAAGGGGTATACCTAACTTAAAAGAGGGAGAGAAAGGAGGAGGGTTTTGGGGAGAAGCTGGGACGGCCTCACCCCCCCGAAAGGGAAACCTAACCTAAACCTTAACCTAAGAAGGAGAGAGGAGTGTTCGCCTGGATTCTGCCAGACGCATAATAAGAGTTCATCCGAGCGCCCTCTGTCTTATAAGGTCCTAATCAGCCAGTTGGCTTAGAAGGCGTAAATGGCTTGTTCAGGTGTACATTATTAAGGTTGAGTTGTCAGATTGCGCTATTTATTTAATTAAAGCATATATTCTTGCCAGTTGGCTTTTCGACAGTTGGCTTAATTCGACAGTTGGCTTAATCCGCCAGTTGGCGTAACCCGCCAGTTGGCTTAACCCGCCAGTTGGCTTAACCCGCCAGTTAACGTAGAAGACCTAGAAGGCAGGTGTATATATTAATTAACTTTTCAGCAGCCAGATTGCTCGATTCAGATATTCTTGGCAGTTGGCTTAGAAATCCGTCAGTCGGTTTAAAAGGCCTACCAGCCATTTGGTATACATATAATTAAATAATAATATCATTTATATATAAAACCAAAAGAATTAAATAAAACACCATCACATCATTCTATTTAATTAGACGAATTATTGGAATCAATTTCACGAAATATATAGGAAATAAATATACAATCCTATACAAACGATGGAATATATATGCTCAAAAAAATAAAATAAAAAATAATAATAGCATAAGAGATACGAACGAGGAATATATATATATAATCCAAAAGTAAAAAAAATAATACACAAAACGTTAGAGTATAACCATCAATATAACAGTACAGGAGAAATATATATACACACATGGTGAGTCAAAAGTCTCCATACATAGGCAAAATGGTCATGATAAATAAATGATTATTTATTTTTTATTTTTTGCAGGTGATGTGCTGAGATGACTTTGTCCCAAGAAGAGCGTAGAGATCATTCTTCTGGCAGGATCAGGAAGCTGTCGCAAGGTTGCCGAGGATTTTAACAGGAGGCACGCCCCCGGCACGCACATCACACACGACACCGTTGCCAAACTCATTGAGAAGTTCAAGAAGACTGGAAGTGTTGCAGACCAACCGAAAAGTGGCCGTCCACGAACAGCCACCGATGAAGGCACAGCGACCATGGTGCTGGCAGCGTTCGCAAAGAGTCCCCAAAAAAGCACTCGACGGATGTCTGCAGAATGCGGTGTCAGCCAAAGGAGTATCGTCCGCATTATGAAAGAGCACAGATGGCATCCATACAAAATGCAAATGTTGCAGTATCTTAGCGAAGACAACCCGGACAGGCGGCTGGAATTCTGTGAATGGGCAAGAACAAAAGTGGACGGAGACATGGAGTTCTCGGCTGGCATCCTGTTTTCAGGTGAAGCCAAATTTTATGTTCATGGAGAGGTTAATCGTCAAAACGTACGTTATTGGAGTGATGACAACCCGCACTGGATGAGTCCCTCAAAGACGTAAGGCGCTGGAAAAGTGATGGTGTGGTGCGGGATATGGGACAACACAATTGTTGGCCCTTTTCTCATTGACACCAATCTGAATGCCGAAATGTATCTAAACATGCTGCAAGACACAGTCATGCCGTCCCTGCTGAACGAGGACGGGGAATTTCCAGCGTACTTTCAGCAAGACGGGGCACCACCCCATTACGGTATCTGCGTGCGCCAGTGGCTGGATCAGCAGTTTCCGGGTCAGTGAATTGGCCACCGTGGTCCCGTGGAGTGGCCTCCGAGGTCCACAGACCTCACCCCCCCTTGATTTTTAATTGTGGGGGCACTTGAAGGCCATGGTGTACCAGGTGAAAATACAAAACACGGACCACCTAAAAGAACGCATTCGTGATGCGTGTGTACGCATAACACCAGGCGTGTTAACGCGCGTTTGCCATGACTGAGGGAAACGCATCCGTATGTGCATTCAGTGTAATGGTGCCCACATAGAGCATATTTTGTAACTTACAAGTGATTGCATAATAAAGTGACCATTTTGCCTATGTATGGAGACTTTTGACTCACCGTGTATATATATATATATATATTAAATAATTAAATATATTGAAAATAAAAAATAATAATATACAAAACGATGGAGTATAATCAACATATTAGTAGAGGAAATATGTATAAATATATATATATACAATTATATTAAATAATTAAATATATTGAAAATAAATATACATCAAAATACATTCGTTCCACTGCGCTTAACTAAAACACTAAATTCGCACGTAATCGAGTCTACACTCATATCATTATTGCTTTGCACTACGCAGTAAATACGATTTAACATTATTTCACAGCTCAAAGTGTGCGGGCGCCTATACTCGATGTAAATGGCCTTCATATCGTTCAATACTAGTTTTGTGCCCACTTTATATTCGGTTGCCAAGTTATCTTTAAACACGGATAGAACAATCAAAAGCACGCACAAAAAGGGTATCGTCAGCCACCACATCATTATTAGATACAAGTTTATAAATACTCCTTCCCAATCGAGGGTTTTTTCTTACCGGCCCGAGCTTTTCAATCGTGAACTCTTCTTCACAACGAATAGCGGCAATTGAAATAATCTTGCAAGTCATAACGACAGCTGCTCATTATATAGAGGTACAATTCTTCAGGGTGAACAGTGTAGGCGAACTCTGCCCTGTACCGCTGAAGTCCTTTGTACCAAAGTTCATGATATTTCGAAGAGTCTAAACCTTTTAAATAAGCATTCAGCTCTAGACCATTCTCGAGCAGAGCGGTGTATGCGTATTCAAGAACCGTGTCAAAATAAATCATATCCGTAACAAGCGCGTCTAATATAGGCTTCAGCTTGCGGAATCCGACGATTTCAAACATTCTGTCGAGGATGAAGCGGTTTCGCGTAGGGACAAGAACGTTATTATCCGATGCATTCTTCCACATCAGTCGTATATCAATACATGGCTGATCGTTATTTATACACAACGTGCAAACAACGGCATACGAGGGGGCATCACTAATCTGTTCTCTTCTTGTACCTACGCCTGCAGGTATTTTATTGCGGTCCTCACCCCACTTCTCAACTAACACGAAGACTCAATTCATCTCATTAATATTTAAGTAAATAACATTACGTTTACCAGAGTTTGCTTGCCTACAAGTCGTTTCAAGTACATAGTTAATGGCACCGGTTTCACGCATGAACACGCGCAATGACTTCGTCACGGACACCGTACACGGCATTGAGAATGCTTCTCAAAGGAAGTTCCATCGTATTCGCACGTCCAGTCGGTTCAAGCTCTGAGATGACTATGAGCTACAGGTGGGCGGATCGGCTCGACGGGCGGAGTGAGTCATGCCATAAGCTGATGAAACGTGTACGGGTTTGTTCGAACTCGTGTGTTTCGGAGGGTGAGGTACACGGGTGGGCGGCTCGGATCGACTGGAGGAGTGAGCCACACCATAAACTGCTGAAACGTGTACGGGTTTATTCCAACATGAAAGAATCATGTGAATATTTGTGCCCATTATACTGGGCAATTTTTCCGCTACATGAAGCAATACCGGTTTTAATGTTTTATCACTCCCCAGAAGGCGCACCAGACATTTTCGTTAATTTTCACGAACTAAACACATCTTATTCACAATCCGGCGCACTATTTCAGAGAAACATGTGACCGTATTTATCCTTTTTGTTTAACAATCGATACTCGTCTCTAAAGTCTGTTAAAAACTCGCACAGGCCTTTAGCCACAACCTCATTACAAACCACGTCATGATATATATTAATATAGTGGTAAAAATACTTAAGATTCTCCATGATGACAAGATTTACATTCTCAACCGTAGGGTACGAGTACTCGGTATGATGTAACATGACATAATATCGCTTGTCACACACTCATCAACAAGACTCACTAACCATAACCGCTGCTTATCTTCTGAACCTATTGTTTCTTCTACTTCGCAGTATATGTGAGCTTTTATAAAGGTTAGTTCTACAACATACTTCAATACATCGCTTGTACCACGAAATCCTACACTGCCCTGGCTAGAATAGCCGTAGTGTATTTGTACCTCTTGTTCCTTCGCACGGTTCAATGTAGCCTTAAAAGTATCAAAGGAGGGTGGAATAGGGAGTCTTTCAGTATCCACCACATCTTCACACTTTGCCGAATACCACTTCATAAACGTTGAACACGCAATATTCAAGGTAGCCATTACTAATTTTCATCTACGCGAGAAAATACACGTCTGAGATCCAGGGCTTGCAGCGGACAACTGAACACGCAGGGAAGATATATGCTCAGGTAGTGGCAGGAGTCACGTGACCGATCTTACAGTGGTCGGAGCTTAGGAATGTACACACGCACGCACGCAAAGGAGAAAATGAAACCTTAATTGAAGCAAATATATGTAGTAAATAAATATATTGTTAACAATACACACACATATATATATATATATATATATATATATGATGAATAAAACCACGAAGGAAAGGAAACACAGAATGGTGCTCAAGCGCTTTCGTCTAATGACATCCTCAGGAACACTGAAGTACATAAAGAGTTACAGCCTATATATAGGTTACAGGAAAAAAAAATTATATATATATGCAATAAAGAGAAGTAAAAATAAAAATTAAAAATTAAGGGATTATCAGAGAGGCATACAAATTTGTAAGGAAAAATATCGATTTTTAGCACAAGATCAAATGAATTATTTCCAACCAATGTTATAAAAAAAAAAAAATACAAATTTATACTGGAAATCTGCCCGGGTTTTAACACTCTGCCTTTTTGCTTAAGGTTCGATGTATATAAAAATAAAATGAAAATTAAAAGTTAATAGAGTAGCATACAAGTTTACCAAAGATTTAGCGTTCTACCCTTCTTATCTAAATCTGTTCTGAAGGAATTCAAAACAACAGGATCGACTTGAAAAAGACCTTTGCTTATGTTGAAGTTATTTGTAAGTTGAATAATGGCAGACTCAAGAATATTTCTATTAACAATGTTGCTAGAGTGAAATAAAACTGAAGCATTATTCCAATCACTACAGTGGGATAACTCTGACAAATGGACAAAAAGGGCACTGGACGACTGTCCTGTTCTAACGGAATATTGATGCTGTTTTATACGTGTGTGCAAATCCTTTCCCGTCTGACCTATGTAAAAGGAATCACATTGTTTACAACCAATTTTATAGATAATGCCTGAATTATTGGTAGGGCTATTTTTTACTATGATATTTTTCACAATATTGTTATATGAAAATACTACATTAATATCTAAAAGTTTAAGTACATTAGCAATGCCTAAAAAGCCCGGGAAAAATGGAAGTACTAAAATATTTTTTGACAAAGTACGAGTGTTATTATTCACACGCTAGAAAGTTCGTTTTGCCTTGTTGAGACAGGATTCCATAAACGCAGATGGATAACAAAGATCACTTCCAATACCGTTGATTTTTTCTAATTCGGCATCGATGTACTCCGGACTGGCGATCCTAAGGGCGCGGAGAAACATTGAAGAAAAAATGGCCTTCTTAGTGGGGGTGTCATGTCCTGAGTAAAAGTGTACGTAGGACAAATTGTTTGTTTTTTTCCGAAAGATACTAAACTTAAAACCTGGGCTTTCCCTATGTACATACACATCCAAAAACGGGATTGAGTTGTCTTCTTCCGCTTCTAAAGTAAACTTAATGGAGGGGACTTGATCATTTAACTGAAGGAGGAAGTTATCCAGGTCACGATTCATGGGCCAGATACACAAAATATCGTCGACGTACCGCAACCAAGGGATGCCAACCCCAGGATTCTCGGAATGTAAGTAATCTCGAAAAACTCCATATAAATATTGGAGAGGAGGGGCGACAAGGGGTTGCCCATGGCCATCCCAAAAACTTGTTGATAATACTCGTTATTGAAAGTGAATTTACAATCTTTGATGCAAAGCTTAATAAGTTCCAAAACAATGTGTGAAGGTAGTAGCAGGTAAACAATGAACAAACGTCAAAACTGATCAATCTATCGTTAGTTTCAGTACGTGCATTATTCAATTTTTCAGTAAGATCCATGGAATTTTTTACAAGTGCCAATTGATTCATGGAGTTCAAAGCATTTATTATTGAAAAATGTACGTCTACACACATTATATTCCCTCTTCTCGGTTTCAACTACACGACTTTCACATTTGGGGCATTTATACTGCTCACATACCATGTAGCAATCCTTACAATGTTTCACCTTATCATCAGCAAACTCGAGACATCCCTTACACAAATCATGATGCGTCCATATTTTCGACTTTTATCATAACTAGCGTAGAGAGACCTCATGTTACGGATTGGGAGATACGATGTTACTGACAATCCTAAAATAAGTAGAGGTCTTGTACGATCTCTCAAACAGCTTTTAAAAACATACACAGTCCTACGACGATAATCCATTCCAAATACGACTATACGTGCATGCATTTCCTGCTCAACCCTTCTTAGCTCTTCAGGACACTCAAACTGAAGCTCAAATTTTTTGCGTCCATTTATTTAGCACAGTGAACATATGAGCTAAGACTATTGCTATAAAGCTGCAACCACGATCGACGTTTAAATGCTTTCTGTAAATAACTGGAGAATTGAAATTAAGAGTATAAGGTGTGGCACTATGACCCGCAACACGGAATACTCTGTCAATATCTACCATGAGTTGTCCATATTAAAGGCTGTACTACTTTGAGAGGCCTGCATTATTCGGCCGAAGATATATTCTATGTCTACAGCGACCAAACGTATGAACGGTATTACTGAACCGAACCTGAAGGACAACCTCGTCCGGACTTCACGTTCGTCGCGGTTCTGAAGGGCAAACTCCACAATACGTTCAACTACGCGCGCTTTCCAACACCGTGGCTATACATGAATCCAGGGTCAACTCTGACCACGTACCGATTTCTAGTCAGGGCAGGGGTGGGGGTAGCGGTGCGCACCAACTCGAATGTTATACTTTCCTCCACAGTATGAGAAGCTGCTGCTGCTGCTGCTGTGGAGGAAGTGCCCGGAACTGAACGGGAATAAGGGGGTATATTTGAGGAAGGTACTATTGTGGGGGTTGTGTCGTAAGACGTAAAGGGTTGGAGCTCTATTACTGGGGTTCTAACAACCGCCGTAATCCTGGCGCGCTTTATACCTGACGTGGAGGGTTCTTCATTATGCTTCCGCTTTGAATTGTCGCATGCTACAGGTATCGCTGGTGAGAGTTCGTCAGCGGGGAAGGATACTCTAGCGACCCGGTCATCGGGATTATCTGTGATATCGATGATGGGGGGGGGCTGTACATCGTCGTCATTTACGGTTCTGTGGAAGAAGAAAAACAAGAATATAAGGAGCAGCACTAAAAATTTGTAATATTTTGTAAATGACCCACTTAGGGCTGTGACGTGTTAGAGGTGGAATTTGTAGAAAAATTCAGGTTCACAAGCCCCTCCATATGTATTATATCTGGCCCTACAGGATGTCGTAAAACTGTATTTATGCTTAAAATCATAAAAGATAAGGGGGGAGATGTTCTCAAAATTTGTGTATCAAGTCATATGGTGCTATTCGACGTATCAGTCAGTGTTCAACGAGTACCAAAATGAAATTTTGTTCCACAAAGGTGTATATGACGTCAATTCGTTAAAGGGTAATGAGCATACAGTCATTGTAATTAACGATCTCATGTTGGAAATGGATAAAACGTTTTCCGAGACATATAGAGTGTTCTCCCACCATCTTAACATAAGCGTATTCTTCACCAATCAGAATCTATTTTTCAAAAATAGATACATGCGCGATGTGTCGTTAAATACACAATATCTACTCTTATTCCCACAATGTAGAGGTGTCACAAATTGGGGTATTAGCCAATCAAATGTTCCCGAATCAGCGTAAGGAGTTTTTGGAGGTTTATGAAGAAGCCACAAGTCAGCGTTACGGATATTTGCTTCGTGACCTTCATTCGCGAAACACGTTTAGGGTGCTTCTAAGAACGAATATATTCCCAAACGATCCTGAAACGGTGTATATTTCAGAATGACAAATAGGCTGAAGAAATATCGTGAATTAATAAAAATCTATCGAATGCCCCGGGCACTGCAACAGATGTTTGTTGAAAATATCGACTCCGACTTTTTAAAATGCATCTGTGAAATCTGTCTGAATGTTATAAAATGTAATGTACCAATGAAACCCCCTCAAAAGGCTCGCTTACGTCGTTACAAGAACAAAATACGTGCGCTCGCTCGTAAAAGTGAAACTGTGGGAAAAAAAGCGAATTATTGTACAAAGAGGGGGATCATTCCTCCCCATCTTATTTTCAGTTTTGGACCCTTTACTGACTAGATTAATATAATGAAGAAAGTGGTAGTGATTCCGCACGAGGTGTATGCTTCAATGCAAAGTTCAAAGATTCCAGACGCGGCTCTAGAACCCCATAAAAGCAGGTTTAAAAAAATGGAAAGCGAGTTGCTAGCCCTATTAAACAGTGAAAAGTCACCTGATGAGAAAAGGATCTTGTACCAAGAGGCTTTGCAGAAATTTCTTCTTGAGTACGAAGATTATAAGAATTCGACAGAGCTCCCCGTGGTTATTAGGCCCAGCGAGAGCAAGGCTGAGCATGTCGACATAGGACCTGGACCTAACGTTAAAGATGACTAACCAAAGAATAACGGAACGCAACACATCGAACATGTATTAAAAAGTAGTCTCCCACATACATTGCGGAATAAAGACTTAAGTCTTTATAATCTATTGAGTGAGGACCCCACCATACAGTGGGCCGATACAGGCGAGGTCATTGTTGAAGGAACAAGGGTACAGGGATCCAATATCGTTGACATTGTGCATGATCTGGTGAGAAAGTGGGACAAGCCCTCACCAACAGGATGGAAGCATATTAAAGCAAGACTACAACAAATAAATATCCCCAAAACATTGATAGGAAATCTGAATAGGTTCAAAGACTTGGATATGGTGAAAGAATTTATAGGCCGCGCTTTTCAGAACATGCTGACAGAGTTTAATATCAGTTACTACACTAGCAGTTCTCTACATAAGGTCTCTTTAGTTGAAAGAGTTCAGTGTACCATAAAGGAACGCGTGCATCGCTATTTTACACATAAAAACACATACAGATATATAAACATTCTGCGGTCAATGGCATACGATTGCCAATGACCATACGATTGGCACAACACCCTAACGAAGTTTTAGAAAGAGGTACGCGCCCAGAGGTGAGAAGAGATGGAGTACCGCCACCACACTTTACACATTTCAAAATCAATGATTACACTGGTATGCATATGAAATTTTTTTGTTTGTCTGCTGTGAGGGTTTTTTCAACTCATATTATATAATTCGACCATGCTGAATTCGAAAATGACATTGGTTTTCCTCAATCAGGTCAGGTTTTTTCTCTATTGGCCATTTATTATAAGTCCAATTTTATCCCCAAATTTATTGATTTTTTTAGCTTAAACACTGTAGATACGAGTAATATTATAAGAACACTCGTGAAAAATGAAAACATTGTGTGAATAAATATTTTTATTCATACAATGAATATGGAAAAACGTTTATTGAGGAAGGAAGGAAGTTTTTGGCTTTCCGTCTGTGTTTTTCTTCGGGCACGTCTCGCTTCAAACACCAGCAGTAGTCCGCCAGCATATTGATATCCCAGTTTCCCTGGTACCTCTCTTCCATTATTTTGATATCTTGGTGAAATCGTTCACCCTGTTCCTCACTAATCCCCGCAATTTTCAGGAAAATAGTCCAAGTGGGACCACAAAAAGTGCATTTTTATGGACATGCGCGACCCATGAGCTTTGAAAGTTTCCATCAAGTTTTCGACAACGGACTCATATTCTGGACTTCTACGCTTGCCAAGAAAATCAGTGACAACTGATTTGAATGCCTGCCAGGCATTCTTCTCAGTTGGAGTCATTGCGTTTTCGAACTGAGTATCCTTGATCAAAGTTCGAATTTGAGGACCATCAAAAACCCCAGCATTTAGTTTAGCATCAGATATATGAGGAAATTTACTCTCGAGATATCGGAATGCTGAACCCTCCTTATTCATTGATTTGATGAATTTTTTCATCAAGCCCAGCTTAATATGAAGTGGTGGGAGCAAAATCTTTGTTGGTGGTACAAGGGGCACTGAAACAACATTATGCGACCCAGGTTCAAAATTCTCTCTGGATGCCCATTCACGCTGTGCATAGTGCTTCTCATCCGCTCGGCTATCCCATTTGCAGAGGAAACATGGGTATTTCGTGTATCCCCCTTGCATTCCCAATACAAATGCACAATCTGAAAAAAAATGAAAATATTTAAAGAATTTAGAGAATTTGTTCTATCAGATAAAAAAATCTATGCATTGAGTAGTATAGCCGCAAAAGGGGAGAGTGCAAGAATGTTGCAGGTTATTATGTAATGTTGCAAAGAGGGGTGGGGTTGTTGCAAAGGGGGGTGGGTTGTTGCAAAGGGGGTGGGTTGTTGCAAAGGGGGGTTGTTGCAAAGGGGGGGACTTGGAGGCGGCGTTATCCCCCAAGAGAAAGGAGGAGGAGGAGAGAAAGGAGGAGAGGTGTTCACCTGGCAGGAGCCAAGTGCACATTAAGACTTCAGCCGAGTTGGCGTTGTTTTATAGGCTCCTAATCAGCCAGTTGGCGTAAATGGCTTGAGTTGCCAGATACCGCGATACCATTGTATACATTATTATAGACTTCTAATCAGCCAGTTGGCTGTAAATGGTTGTGAGATGCCTCTTTTTAGCAGTATTATTGCATACATTATTATTATATACGCCTAATCAGCCAGTTTGCTGTAAATGAGTTGCCAGATAGCGCCATGTATTCCGAAGACAGAGTTGCCAGATACCATTGTATACACTATTATAGACTCCTAATCAGCCAGTTGGCTTAGAAGGCTTAAATATTGCCAGATACCGCAATACCGTTGTATACATTATTATATTTCGAATACCGGTAGTAGAAGGCATAACAATAAACAACATTGCATCATTCTTTTTATTATAAATATATAGAAAATAAATATACATTTGAGGAATATGCGTATAACAGAAATATATACACACAATTATGGATATATATATAAAATAAAATATACATTTCAAATAAATATACACTTCAATAGAAATATGTACATAACAGTACAGGAGAAATATACACACACACACAATTATGGTGATATATACGGTAAAATAAAATATACATTTCAAATAAATATACACTTCAATAGAAATATGTACATAACAGTACAGGAGAAATATCAAGCAAAATATATATATATATATATATAAACACAAATCAATAGAAATATGCGTATAATCGGGGAAATGTCAAGCAAAATATATATACAATTCACTTTTTTTCAAAATACTAAACTCGGTCTTAATCGAGTTTACAATTACATCATTATTGCTCTGCATTACGCAGTATATGCGGCTTAATAATATTTCACCGCTTAAAGTATAGGGAAACCTGTATTCGATATGAAGGGCTTTCATATCGTTCAGTACTATTTTTGTTCCCACTTTACAACCGGTTGGTAAGTCATCTTTAAACAGGTCTAGAATATAATCAAAAGCACGCACAAAGAGTTCATCGTTAGCTACATTATTAAACACAAGTTTATAAGAACGCTTTTCCAATCGAGGGTTTATTTCTACCGACTCGAGCTTTTCAATCGTGAACTCACTCAACATAGCGGCAATTGAAATAATCTTCTAAATCGTTACGACAACTGCGCGTTATATAAAGAAATAGTTCTTCAGGGTGAACGGTGTAGGTGAGCTCAGCCTTGTACCGATCAATTGCTTTGTACCAAAGTTCATGGTATTTCAGAGTCTAAACTTTTTAAATAAACATCCAGCACTAGACCATTCTCACCAGCCCTACACTCGGTAAACCCATCGAGCAGAGCAGTGTATGCGTATTCAAGTACTGTATCAAAATAAAACATATCCGTAACACGCGCGTCTAATATAGGTTTCAGTTTACGGAATCCGACGATTTCAAACATTCTGTCGAGGATGAAACGGTTTCGCGTAGGAATAAGAGCGTTATTATCAGAAGCATTCTTCCACATCAGCCTTATATCAATGCACGGCCGATCGTTATTTATACACAACGTACATACAACGGCGTATGAGTGTGCGTCACTAATCTGCTCTCTTCTTGTACCTACGTTAGCAGGTATTTTATAACGATCTTCACTCCACTTCTCAACTATCACAAATTCTATTCATCTCCTCGATACTTAAATAAACCCGTTTGTTTGTCGGTCTACATTCCGTTTCCAGTACATAGCTAATGGTACCGGAATTACGCCTGAACGCGCAACGATTTCGTCACGGACACATCGTACGAGGCGTTGAGAATGCTGCTCAAAGGAAGTTCCATCGTATTCGAAAGCGCAGTCCACTCGGCTCAAGCTCTGAGATAACTATGAGCGGTGTGAGGCACGCAGGTAGGCAGGCATGGTTCGACGGGCGGCTGACTCGATGATACGTGAATGGGCTTGTTCCGCGAGTCGAATTGTTGTACCGGTACAAGAATATCACTACCAGCCTACGCACCAGACATTTTGGATAAGAACTAGGAACATTTTACTAAACATCTCCACACTCAGGCGCACTATTTGAGAGGAACATATGTTCATATTTTTCCTTTCTGACCATCAAACGATATTCGTCTCTAAACTCTGTTAAAAATTCACGCAGGGCACTAGCCACAACCTCACTACGAACCTCATCATGATATACGTTAATATAGTGATAAAAATACTTAAGACTTGTCCATGATCACGAGATTCACATTTCCAGTCGTAGGGTATGAGTAATCGACATGGTGTAGCATGACGTAATACCGCTTGTCACACCACCCATCAGCAAGACTCATTATCCATACCTGCTGCTTCTCTTCTGCACGCGTTGTTTCTTTTACTTCACGGTGTATGTGAGACTTTATAAAGTTTAGCTCTGCAGTATACTTCAGCACATCGTCTGTGCAACGAAAGCCTTCAACGGTCTCACCAGAACATCCGTAGAGTATTTGTACATCTTGGAACTTCGCACAATCCAATGTGTTTTTAAAAGAGGCATAGGAGGGATGAATAGGAAGTTTTTCGGTATCCACCACATCCTGCACTTTACTGAATACCATTTCGTAAACGTTGTACAAGCAATATTAAAGGTAGCCATTTGAATACACGTCTGATCTGAATACACGTCTGATCTCTCGGGCTTACTGCGGTCGACTGACCACGCAGGGACTCCCAGATAGTAGCATGACTCACGGTCTTACAGTGGGCGGAGCTTAGAACTTTCACCTACACACACACACACACACACACACACACACACACACAAAGGAGAAAGTGAAACGCTATTTGAAACATGATTTATTTAATAAACGAGATATTCAAGTTATATATATTTACAAATACGATTTAATAAACGAGATATTCAAGTTATATATATATATATATATATATTTACAAATAGATACGATTATATACAAGACGTGTGAGTTAGAAGCATCATGGTATCCAAAGGGTACGGTATCATAGGTACCAGGTAACTGGTAACGTTTCCTATAGGTGTTACGGCAAACCATCGTACCCCTAAGTTCCTTCACGCCCCCCAGCTTCTGCGCCCGAAAATTGTGGGTGCCTACAATTAGTGGTGAGGTTGTTCATCCAAACATACTAGATCCTTCAACGACTCAAAGTTAACAACCTCCCGATTCGCATGGTTGAGCGTAATACCCTTTGCCTTCACGATATATTTCATTTCATCCCCACCCTGACCCGTACCCCATAAGTCTTAGGTCCTGTTGAGGCAAAAGAGTCGGCGTATGCGTTGTCCCCATACTCATCCTTGATCTCATCAGTGAGCTCGCCGAGGAACTCCCCAATAGTGGGCATGTATTCACCCTCCCTCTCTGTGAATATCACGCTATCTGTATCGGCATACAATACTCTCCGCCAAGAGAATGCAATAGACCCAAAGTTTTATACGGGCGTAGGCTGTTGTGAAGCTGGCCACAGGTATGTTTGTAACCCTTGAGGTATCTGTGGCAAATTCAGTGTTGTTGTACTTTATTACGTAAGTATTACCTACATTTACGATCTCCATGACCTCTTTATCGGGGGCATTGGCATAATCCCAGACATCGCTATAACTTTGTGCCAAATGAATGCTCCCTCTGCCGGTATTCTGCGCAAATTTTCCCCATAGACTGTTTAGACACACTTTGCACTTAAGCGCTTGCCAGGATTCTTTACAATTTGGACACGATCAAGTTGTATACCTTCGCGGTCGCGGTAACGTTGAATATAGGCAGACTTTTCATCTTCGGTATCAACTCCTCGCGGATACCCTGATGCCTCAACCTTATCCTTCAAAAAGGTGTTTATATATGGTGTGAAAAGGTTGGGTAGCTTCTGAAACCTCCACACCTCATGTATCTTCAGTATTCTATAACCATGGCGCACGGCTAGGGCCAACTCAGGACTTGTATATACGCCTCTGATCTTACGCTGGTGGGGTATATGGTTACATTCGCCGTTATCCTCTTCCGCGCACTTCACGCACAGGGGAAACATGAGCTTGTCGTCGATAACGACAGGTAAGATCGGCATCCATAAATTGCGTGGGGGAGTACGTCTACGAAAGAGATCCCAAAGTAACGATCATTCAAATTTTTTGAAAATTCATTGATGGATGGTAGGCTAGGCCCCACCAGTTTCTCAGGAGCGCCCACGGGGTACGGATTGCTCTTCATCACGTATGGGTATAAAGAACAGAAATCGTAGTAATGGAGCTTCACGCCCTCCGTAGGTGGGAAGTATAGTCTGAAAGGATTTGTACGTCCTCCAAACAAGCTATCACCACATTTGAGAGGATCCAGCACCATTGAATGCTTGATCGCTTTTATTTCCTCACGGTACACCTCGTCTGTCTCCATCCGTGCATCATATTCATGCTCCCACAAGACTTTGTGAGTGAACTGTGACCTATAAGTTGATCGCGGGTGCGGGTCGATGCAAGACAGTCGGCAGGAGACCTACCGTTGATATCTCCGGTGACTCCGCACTCAGGACGGGGGCATCCATGCCACCAGCAACCGTTAAAGGAGTACACAGTCTTCACACCAGTGACACGGTTTTCACTTAACCCATCAACCCAAAAAACACGTCCATTAATCTTAATGGGTACTTCACCCGTGTTGCGGGCGTGCTTTATGTATACACCTGTCTGTTGCTGTAGGTGTATGAGCCAGTAAATAGCCTTGTGCCCGTAACTGCGGGGATTGTTTCGGTGAATAATGGCTAAGGTGTCTTTCGGCATGAAGTTATTCTTGAACACCGTAAAACATAATGATGCGATGGTGGTTGCGACTTGCAGTGGATCGCATTTGAAACGGGCTATGTACATCCTTCTAAAGGCCTGGAAACATACTCTAAGCACGCGCACATCATTCACGCAATAACGCTCACATTCATCAGCTATATTATAAGGGTTACTTTCATTAAAACTGTCGTAGTATCGATCAAAGTCTTCACGTTCATCCATGCAGTCAAAATAATGTTTGGGGGGTGGTGGGCCTACGTAGTTTAAAGTTTCGCTGGTGAGGAAAGTGTATGGGAAGTATCCTTTGGAAACTTCAGCTGCTACTCCCATCACCTTGGGTAGCTTTGCTAAATTACAAGGTGTGAATAATAAAGTATCTTTAAATTGTACATTGCCTCTTATCTGCATCTGTATTAATTTGTTGCCTCTTTTCAATGGATCACCTGTAAATATCTCAGAGGATTCGTGTTCAAGCAACTCCTTATAAAGGAACTGCGTGTCAAACTTTGCCCCGTTATGGGCGAGAATATACACAGTCATTTTTTGAACTTGTCGGCTAACTTGACAATATAGACACAAATAGTTTCACAGGACTATCGCTGACATTCGTTTTAAAAACGTTTGTCCGTTTACCACATTTGGGGCACTCGTCACATTCGATATCCATACACTCATCACAGATAGTCTGGCTCACAAGTAAATGTGGAATTACCTCTTTGGTTTCAGCGTTCGTATATGTTTCTATATCGTAGTATACAGTTATACAGGGGTTATTTTTAGGCTTAGCATCTTTCATATAACATACATGCTTTACTCCATCCGCCTTATATTCCTCCTGGCATGTGGACAGTGAATTACGACACACTTGTGCTTAAATTTTCCCCAATTATCCATTGTGTGAAACATACCACATTCACAGATTCTCATTTTCCTGCACGTGCCAATTGATTTATGGAAATCAAAACAGCTATTATTGAAAAATGTGCGTCTACACACATCACAGTCTCTCTTCTCAGCTTCAACTACACGGCTTTCACATTTGGTGCTTTTACACTGCTCACATACCATGTGACATTCTTTACAATGTCTCACTATATCATCCGCAAACTCGAGGCATCCCTTACACAAATCATGATGTCTCCCATATTTTCGACTTTTGTCATAACTCGCGTAAAGCCACCTTATATTACGGATGGGGAGATACGTTGTCCCTGACAATCTAAAATAAGTAGGGGCCTTGTACGATCTCTCACACAGCTTTTAAAAACATACACAGTCCTACGACGATCATCCAACCCAAACACAACTATGCGGACATTCATTTCCTGTTCTACCCTTCTCAGCTCTTCAGGACCCATATTACAGTCAAATTCAAGTTCACAGTCTTCAGCTAGTTTACGGGCACGCTCCACGACTGTAAGCAACCAAATTTTTTGAGTTCGTGTATTTTGTACAGTAAACATACGTGCTAAGAGTACTGCTATAAAGCCGCAACCACGATCGACGTTTATATGCCGTCTATAAATAGCTTGAGAATTGAAGTTAAGAGTATACGGTATGGCACTATGACCCGCAACACGGTATACATGGTCAATATTTACCGTGAAGTTGTCCATATTGAAGGCTATACTACTTTGGGCGGCTTGCATTATACGCCCTAATATATATTCTACATCTTCAGCCGCCAAACGTCTAAGTGGCACTATCACCCAATAATCGTCTACATCACCGTCATCTGACCCGAATCCAAAGGACATACTCGTCCTGACTTCACGCTCGTCACGGTTCTGAAGAGCAAACTCTATAATACGCTCTACAACCCGGCGTAGTCCGCGCTCAATACCATTGCTATACATGACTCTAGGGTCTACCCTGACTCTATACCGATTTCTAGTCAAGGCTGGGGTGGGGCTGCGGATCGCACCAATTCCAGCGTTATACCATCCTCAACAGAACGGGGGCGGATGAATTAGTGGATATATTAGCGGAAGGTGCTGCTGATGGGGGCCCTGTTGCGTAGGAGGTTGATGGTTGGGGCTCTATTATTGTAGACTTAACAGAACGGGGGGCGGCGGATGAATAAGGGGATATATTAGGTGCTGCTGGGGGTGTTGTTGCGTAAGAGGTTGAGGGTTGGGGCTCTATTACCGCTGCAACAGACGCGTATTTCGGTCGCTTTATACCTGACGTGGGTATCTCATACCTCCGCTTTGGACGTGTTACCGGTATCGCTGGTGAGGGTTCAGGGGAGGAGATCACAACTACACTGTCGTCGAGGTCATCCGTAATGATGGGCTGCTCTACCTCATCGTCATTCACGGTTCTGTGGGAGAAGAAATATAAGGATCAGCACTCAATATTTTGTAAATGACTCACTTAGGAGTGTGACGTGTTAGAAATGGACTCTGTAGAAAAATTCAGATTCACGAGCGCATCCACATGTATTATATCTGGACCTACAGGATGTGGTAAAACTGTGTTTATGCTTAAAATCATTAAAGAAAAGGGGGAGATGTTCTCGAAATTTGTGCGTAAAGTTATATGGTGCTATTCGACGTATCAATCAGTGTTCAACGAGTACCAAGATGATATTTTGTTCCACAAAGGCGTATATGACGTTAATTCTTAAAGGGAAATGAAATACAATCATTGTAATTGACGATCTCATGTTGGAGATGGATAAAACGTTTGCCGAGACATTTACAGTATTCTCCCACATCTTAACATAAGCGTGTTCTTCATCAATCAGAATCTATTTTTAAAAAATAGATACATGCGCGATGTGTCGTTAAATACGCAATATCTAGTCTTATTCGCGCAACGTAGAGATGTATCACAAATTGGGATATTAGCCAATCAAATGTTCCCGAATCAGCGTAAGGAGTTTTTGGAAGTTTATAAAGAAGCTACAAGCACGCGTTACGGATATTTGCTTTGCGACCTTCATCCGCGAAACACGTTTAGAGTGCTTCTGCGAACGAATATATTTCCAAACGAGCCTGAACGGTGTATATTCCAGAATGACAAAGAGACTAAAGAAATACCGTGAATTAATAAAAATCTATCATCGACTGCCTCGGGCAATGCAGCAGATGTTTATTAAAAATATCGATGCCGACTTTTTAAAATGCATCTGTGAAATCTGTCTTAACGTTATAAATTGCAATGTATCAATGAAAACCCATCAGAAGGCTCGCCTACGCCGCTACAAGAACATAATACGTGCACTCGCTCGTAAAAGCCAAACTGTAGCGAAAAAAAGCGAATTATTGTACAAACAGGAGGGTCATTTCTCCCCATCTTATTTTCAGTTTGGGTCCTTTACTGACTAGATTAATATAATGAAGAAAGTGGTAGTGATTCCCCAAGAGGTGTACGCCTCACTGCAAAGGAATCCAGACACGTATCTAGATCCCCGTAAAAGCAGACTTAAAAGAATGGAAAGCGAATTGTTAGCCCTATTAAACAGTGAAAAAACACCTGATGAGAAAAGAATCTTATACCAAGAAGCTCTGCAGAAATTTCTTCACGAGTACGAAATTATAAGAGCCCTACAGAGATTCCTGTGGTTATTAGGCACAGCACGGGGGACGATGGCGACATAGGATCTATACCCGACGACACAGCTGACCAACCAAAAAGATTAGCCCACAACATATCGAATATGTATTAAAAAATACCCTCCCACTTACATTGAGGAGTAAAGGCTTAAGTCTTTATAATCTATGAGTGAGGATCCCGCCATACAATGGACCGATACAGGGGAGATCATTGTGGAAGGATCAAAGGTACAGGGATCGAATATCGTAGACATTGTCCATGATCTGGTGAGAAAGTGGGATAGGCCATCACCATCAGGATGGAAGCATATTAAAGCAAGACTACAACAAATAAATGTCCCTAAAACGTTGATAGGAAATCTGAACAGGTTAAAAGACTTGGAACATGCAACGCCTGTGACACAATTGAAGGCGCCGTCACCCCCGGCGGTAACACCTTTGAAGAGGAGCAAGAAGAGGTTAAACCAACCCTACCCACGTGCCTCTAAAATACGCAAATGGCTAACGTATTAAACTAAACGCTATTATGACATTTCTACCCCATCCTCTTACGGCGGCGTAGATAGACTGTACAGAAGTGTTTACGGAGTAGGAAAAAAAAGATGTTGAAAGATTTTTGAGGGAGCAGGACGCTTATACGCTTCATAAGCCTGTGAGAAAAAGGTTTAAAACAGCCAAGACAACGGCTTCCTCGATTGATTCTATTTGGCAAGCAGATTTAACAGACATGCAAAGATATTCTGTGTATAACGATGGTTACCGCTACATTCTATTCATAATAGACGTGTTCTCTAGATATCTGTGGCTAGTTCCTCTGAAAAATAAATCACCTGAAACAGTTGCTAAAGCCACCAAAACGCTAATGTTAAAAGAAAACAGGGTTCCTGGCTATTTTTGTACGGATATGGGGAAGGAGTTTATAGGCCGTGCTTTTCAGAATATGTTGACAGAGTTTAATATCAGCTATTACACAACCAATTCTATACATAAGGCTTCTTTAGCTGAAAGAGTTCAGCGCACCATAAAGGAACGCATGCACCGTTATTTTACACATAAAAACACATACAGATTTCTAGACATTCTGAATCATTGGCATCATCCTACAACCGCTCACCATCGCACGATTGGGGCAACACCTAACGAAGTTTTAGAAAGAGGTACGCTCCCGAGAAGAGATGGAGCACCACCACCACCACCACCACCACACTCTTGCGCTTCAAAATCAATGATTATGTAAGGTTGTCGCGTTCGGGGAATAAATTCGCAAAGGGTTTTGAGCAAGGATGGACACGCGAGATTTTTAAGTTAGGGCTGTGAGACCTAAAGGTGTAATAATGATGTATTACATTGAAGATTTGAATGGTGAAGAAATCTCAGGAGGCTTTTACCGCGAGGAATTGCAGAAAGTTGCGTTTAATTTAGAAAAAAATGTGTTTAAAATTGAGAAAAATGTACCTGGTGAAATTGCTAGGGTACCCAGAAAGCTTCAACACCTATATAAAAGCTGATGCAATAATGAAGCTTAAATAGTATGCAACATGGCTCCTAACCATTTCTACGTCACACTCCCGTCCTCCTCGTCCCTGTCTGTACACCCTAACAACACGCTAGCCAACTTTGTAACAGAACTCCATGGGCACATTGAATTGGGTCGTGATTCGTATGAGGTGGGGATATGCGAAATTCAGCTGGACACCGTCTTTTTAAATATTGAACATAAAGAAACCGTTTTTACGATTCTTAGAGACATTGACGAGTGTGAAAAAGCTGGGGTAGCTATGGATGAAACTATGCGCATCGCTCGGACTAAGATTACACGGTATTACAGTACAGAAGTAAGACTAGGGCCGGGTCAATATGGTTCGGCCGAGGATGTTGTGAGAGGCTTAAACGTGAGTTTAAGAAACTCAAACCTTACGAATGATTTAGTATATGAAATCGTAAACAACCCTGCACATACACTAATCCTAAAATCAAAGACTAACAGACGTCTTAAAGAACATAGAAAGTTCAAAATTCTAACCAACGGCCGATATAGCGCAGCCTTCCAAAGAGACACACTTCACGAGACACAGTATAACTTGTCCAGATTAATGTATCAATTGAAGATGGAGAAATTGGCTGAAAGGTCCCCAGACATGTGCTATATTTACAGTAATATAGTGGAGCACCAGTTTGTTGGGGATACCCAGGCACGCCTGCTGCGCATTGCTCACATCCCCAACCATAGAGGAAGGAGTTTGAGTATTACATATGACAGGCCCCATTATGTGAATGTCGCAACTAATTTAATAACCAATATCACAATATATATAAGAACGATTGATGGCGAAAACTTCCCATTCGGTAACGGGAGCTTAACAGTGAAGCTACACTTTCGACGCACTGAGTTATAATGGATAGAAAGCCTTTCACCGTCTATCGAGGGATGCGATACCAGCGCGGTAGTGGACTTGGATCCATTTTTTCATCCATACTACGTACGGCTGTTCCTTTGCTGAAGAGGGGTGCCAGATACCTTGGAAGGAAAGCGCTACAATCAGGTCTTAACACTGCAGAAGACATATTGGCCGGGCTAAACCTAAAGAAGCTCTAAAAACACATTTAAAGCGTACACGGAACGAAATCATCAAAGTTGCAAAGAGAAAAATGCGTGGTGGCGGGAAGAAGAAGAGGGCTCCCCGGAAGAAGAAGGGGTCACGTGGTATTAAACGTAAAAGGCTATCAAAAAAGAAATGCTGTAAGCGAATGAAACCTATGGTTGACCACTTTTTTGACTGATATATGCTAAGGATATTGATCTCATGAATCATAGTTTGTTTACCACTTGTCGAGAGAGGAGTCACTATTTCGCCATGGCACGCTTCATCCACCCATGTAGTTCACAATGCTGTAAATCGGAGCTGTCCTTTTTTGAGCTCCCGCCAACCCAAGTTTCTATTGAGCACAGTGACTTTATTACAATTAACCCTTTAAACACAATTAGTTCACCGAGTGCACCTATAGAATTCGTGATACCCAGCTCAGGTCCTTACTTTTTTGATCCAAGCTGTGTGCACATGTACGCTAAGCTACGTATAGCCCATTCTGATGGAACGGCCTGCGATGACAAATATGCTGTATACCCTGAAACAAACTTTCTGCAAGCCATATTCAACCAGTGTGACGTATATTTAAATCAGACCAACATATCGGCAGGCACGGGGTACTATCATCTACAAGCCTATTTGGAAAATGTCCTCAACTTTTCCAAAGAAGCGAAGGCTACGTTTTTAAGTGCGGAGGGATATTATCAAACTAAAGATGAAAATAGTATAAAGGACAAATTTAAAATTCTAAAAAGAAAATATACGAGTGTTTTGGACGGTTGCACACAGATTTCACTTTCCAGGAGAAGTTGCTTGTGAACGGGGTGGATATGAAAATAAAGCGAGGCAATGTACAATTTAAAGATACTTTATTATTCACACCTTGTAATTTAGCAAAGCTACCCAAGGTGATGGGAGTAGCAGCTGAAGTTTCCAAAGGATACTTCCCATACACTTTCCTCACCAGCGAAACTTTAAACTACGTAGGCCCACCACCCCCAAACATTATTTTGATGCATGGATGAACGTGAAGACTTTGATCGATACTACGACAGTTTTAATGAAAGTAACCCTTATAATATAGCTGATGAATGTGAGCGTTATTGCGTGAATGATGTGCGCGTGCTTAGAGTATGTTTCCAGGCCTTTAGAAGGATGTACATAGCCCGTTTCAAATGCGATCCACTGCAAGTCGCAACCACCATCGCATCATTATGTTTTACGGTGTTCAAGAATAACTTCATGCCGAAAGACACCTTAGCCATTATTCACCGAAACAATCCCCGCAGTTACGGGCACAAGGCTATTTACTGGCTCATACACCTACAGCAACAGACAGGTGTATACATAAAGCACGCCCGCAACACGGGTGAAGTACCCATTAAGATTAATGGACGTGTTTTTTGGGTTGATGGGTTAAGTAAAAACCGTGTCACTGGTGTGAAGACTGTGTACTCCTTTAACGGTTGCTGGTGGCATGGATGCCCCCGTCCTGAGTGCGGAGTCACCGGAGATATCAACGGTAGGTCTCCTGCCGACTGTCTTGCATCGACCCGCACCCGCGATCAACTTATAGGATCACAGTTCACTCACAAAGTCTTGTGGGAGCATGAATATGATGCACGGATGGAGACAGACGAGGTGTACCGTGGGGAAATAAAAGCTATCAAGCGTTCAATGGTGCTGGATCCTCTCAAATGTGGTGATAGCTTGTTTGGAGGACGTACAAATCCTTTCAGACTATACTTCCCACCTACGGAGGGCGTGAAGCTCCATTACTACGATTTCTGTTCTTTATACCCATACGTGATGAAGAGCAATCCGTACCCCGTGGGCGCTCCTGAGAAACTGGTGGGGCCTAGCCTACCATCCATCAATGAATTTTCAAAAAATTTGAATGATCGTTACTTTGGGATCTCTTTAGTAGACGTACTCCCCCCACGCAATTTATGGGTGCCGATCTTACCTGTCGTTATCGACGACAAGCTCATGTTTCCCCTGTGCGTGAAGTGCGCGGAAGAGGATAACGGCGAATGTAACCATATACCCCACCAGCGTAAGATCAGAGGCGTATATACAAGTCCTGAGTTGGCCCTAGCCGTGCGCCATGGTTATAGAATACTGAAGATACATGAGGTGTGGAGGTTTCAGAAGCTACCCAACCTTTTCACACCATATATAAACACCTTTTTGAAGGATAAGGTTGAGGCATCAGGGTATCCGCGAGGAGTTGATACCGAAGATGAAAAGTCTGCCTATATTCAACGTTACCGCGACCGCGAAGGTATACAACTTGATCGTGTCCAAATTGTAAAGAATCCTGGCAAGCGCTTTAGTGCAAAGTTGTGTCTAAACAGTCTATGGGGAAAATTTGCGCAGAATACCGACAGAGGGAGCATTCATTTGGCACAAAGTTATAGCGATGTCTGGGATTATGCCAATGCCCCCGATAAAGAGGTCATGGAGATCGTAAATGTAGGTAATGCTTACGTAATAAAGTACAACAACACTGAATTTGCCACAGATACCTCAAGGGTTACAAACATACCTGTGGCCAGCTTCTCAACAGCCTACGCCCGTATAAAACTTTGGGGTCTATTGCATTCTCTTGGGCGGAGAGTATTGTATGCCGATACAGATAGCGTGATATTCACAGAGAGGGAGGGTGAATACATGCCCACTATTGGGGAGTTCCTCGGCGAGCTCACTGATGAGATCAAGGATGAGTATGGGGACAACGCATACGCCGACTCTTTTGCCTCAACAGGACCTAAGACTTATGGGGTACGGGTCAGGGTGGGGGATGAAATGAAATATATCGTGAAGGCAAAGGGTATTACGCTCAACCATGCGAATCGGGAGGTTGTTAACTTTGAGTCGTTGAAGGATCTAGTATGTTTGGATGAACAACCTCACCAACTAATTGTAGGCACCCACAATTTTCGGGCGCAGAAGCTGGGGGGCGTGAAGGAACTTAGGGGTACGATGGTTTGCCGTAACACCTATAGGAAACGTTACCAGTTACCTGGTACCTATGATACCGTACCCTTTGGATACCATGATGCTTCTAACTCACACGTCTTGTATATAATCGTATCTATTTGTAAATATATATATATATATATATATAACTTGAATATCTCGTTTATTAAATCGTATTTGTAAATATATATAACTTGAATATCTCGTTTATTAAATAAATCATGTTTCAAATAGCGTTTCACTTTCTCCTTTGTGTGTGTGTGTGTGTGTGTGTGTGTGTGTGTGTAGGTGAAAGTTCTAAGCTCCGCCCACTGTAAGACCGTGAGTCATGCTACTATCTGGGAGTCCCTGCGTGGTCAGTCGACCGCAGTAAGCCCGAGAGATCAGACGTGTATTCAGATCAGACGTGTATTCAAATGGCTACCTTTAATATTGCTTGTACAACGTTTACGAAATGGTATTCAGTAAAGTGCCAGGATGTGGTGGATACCGAAAAACTTCCTATTCATCCCTCCTATGCCTCTTTTAAAAACACATTGGATTGTGCGAAGTTCCAAGATGTACAAATACTCTACGGATGTTCTGGTGAGACCGTTGAAGGCTTTCGTTGCACAGACGATGTGCTGAAGTATACTGCAGAGCTAAACTTTATAAAGTCTCACATACACCGTGAAGTAAAAGAAACAACGCGTGCAGAAGAGAAGCAGCAGGTATGGATAATGAGTCTTGCTGATGGGTGGTGTGACAAGCGGTATTACGTCATGCTACACCATGTCGATTACTCATACCCTACGACTGGAAATGTGAATCTCGTGATCATGGACAATCTTAAGTATTTTTATCACTATATTAACGTATATCATGATGAGGTTCGTAGTGAGGTTGTGGCTAGTGCCCTGCGTGAATTTTTAACAGAATTTAGAGACGAATATCGTTTGATGGTCAGAAAGGAAAAATATGAACATATGTTCCTTCAAATAGTGCGCCTGAGTGTGGAGATGTTTAGTAAAATGTTCCTAGTTCTTATCCAAAATGTCTGGTACGTAGGCTGGTAGTGATATTCTTGTACCGGTACAACAATTCGACTCGCGGAACAAGCCCATTCACGTATCATCGAGTCAGCCGCCCGTCGAACCATTCCTGCCTACCTGCGTGCCTCACACGGCTCATAGTTATTAGGGTGGATCGATTTTACCTTTTTTTCGATTTCCATATTCTAATAGAGACAAAACCTTGCGCATGCATGAGAAAATAGCCTCTGCAAAATCTTAGCTTAATAGGTAATCATCTTCTGCCCCCGGCAGAGCGATGAAAATCATATTTTAGTAGTCAAAAACGTATTTTTCTTATAATTTTTAAAATATTTCAATATGCGTGTGTGTTATTTCATGCCTAAGCAACGATATAAATGCTATGGGAAATATATAAATGCATTATTTAAGACAAAGAGCCGATCTGAAAATATGTATATAAATTACCTATTTTTTCAACATTTGACGTTGTTGCCGGGGGCAAAAGATATTAACGTAGGACAACGCGCTTGGAAAAATGATCATATGAGGTCTTTTTCATCGACTTTATAGTTATTAGGAATAATTTTGATGCATATTGAAATATTTTAAAAATTATAAGAAAAGTACGTTTTTGACTACTAAAATATGATTTTCATCGCTCTGCCGGGGGCAGAAGATGATTACCTATTAAGCTAAGATTTTGCAGAGGCTATTTTCTCATGCATGCGCAAGTTTTTGTCTCTATTAGAATATGGAAATCGAAAAAATGTAAAATCGATCCACCCTAATAGTTATCTCAGAGCTTGAGCCGAGTGGACGTGCGCTCTTCGAATACGATGGAACTTCCTTTGAGCAGCATTCTCAACGCCTCGTAAGATGTGTCCGTGACGAAATCGTTGCGCGTGTTCAGGCGTAATTCCCGTACCATTAGCTATGTACTGGAAACGGAATGTAGACCGACAAACAAACGGGTTTATTTAAGTATCGAGGAGATGAATAGAATGTTTGTGATAGTTGAGAAGTGGAGTGAAGATCGTTATAAAATACCTGCTAACGTAGGTACAAGAAGAGAGCAGATTAGTGACGCACCCTCATACGCCGTTGTATGTACGTTGTGTATAAATAACGATCGGCCGTGCATTGATATAAGGCTGATGTGGAAGAATGCTTCTGATAATAACGCTCTTATTCCTACGCGAAACCGTTTCATCCTCGACAGAATGTTTGAAATCGTCGGATTCCGTAAACTGAAACCTATATTAGACGCGCGTGTTACGGATATGTTTTATTTTGATACAGTACTTGAATACGCATACACTGCTCTGCTCGATGGGTTTACCGAGTGTAGGGCTGGTGAGAATGGTCTAGTGCTGGATGTTTATTTAAAAAGTTTAGACTCTTTGAAATACCATGAACTTTGGTACAAAGCAATTGATCGGTACAAGGCTGAGCTCACCTACACCGTTCACCCTGAAGAACTATTTCTTTATATAACGCGCAGTTGTCGTAACGATTTAGAAGATTATTTCAATTGCCGCTATGTTGATGAGTTCACGATTGAAAAGCTCGAGTCGGTAGAAATAAACCCTCGATTGGAAAAGCGTTCTTATAAACTTGTGTTTAATAATGTAGCTAACGATGAACTCTTTGTGCGTGCTTTTGATTGTATTCTAGACGTGTTTAAAGATGACTTACCAACCGGTTGTAAAGTGGGAACAAAAATAGTACTGAACGATATGAAAGCCCTTCATATCGAATACAGGTTTCCCTATACTTTAAGCGGTGAAATATTATTAAGCCGCATATTGCGTAATGCAGAGCAATAATGATGTAATTGTAAACTCGATTAAGACTGAGTTTAGTATTTTGAAAAAAAGTGAATTGTATATATATATTTTGCTTGACATTTCCCCGATTATACGCATATTTCTATTGATTTGTGTTTATATATATATATATATATATATTTTGCTTGATATTTCTCCTGTACTGTTATGTACACATTTCTATTGAAGTGTATATTTATTTGAAATGTATATTTTATTTTATATATCACCATAATTGTGTGTGTGTGTATATTTCTCCTGTACTGTTATGTACATATTTCTATTAAAGTGTATATTTATTTGAAATGTATATTTTATTTTATAATATATCCATAATTGTGTGTATATATTTCTGTTATACGCATATTCCTCAAATGTATTATTTTCTATATATTTATAATAAAAAGAATGATGCAATGTTGTTTATTGTTATGCCTTCTACTACCGGTATTCGAAATATAATAATGTATACAACGGTATTGCGGTATCTGGCAATATTTAAGCCTTCTAAGCCAACTGGCTGATTAGGAGTCTATAATAGTGTATACAATGGTATCTGGCAACTCTGTCTTCGGAATACATGGCGCTATCTGGCAACTATTTACAGCCAACTGGCTGATTAGGCGTATATAATAATAATGTATGCAATAATACTGCTAAAAAGAGGTATCTGACAACCATTTACAGCCAACTGGCTGATTAGAAGTCTATAATAATGTATACAATGGTATCGCGGTATCTGGCAACTCAAGCCATTTACGCCAACTGGCTGATTAGGAGCCTATAAAACAACGCCAACTCGGCTGAAGTCTTAATGTGCACTTGGCTCCTGCCAGGTGAACACCTCTCCTCCTTTCTCTCCTCCTCCTCCTTTCTCTTGGGGGATAACGCCGCCTCCAAGTTCCCCCACCCCCCTTTGCAACAACCCCCTTTGCAACAACCCACCCCCCTTTGCAACATTACATAATAACCTGCAACATTCTTGCACTCTCCCCTTTTGCGGCTATACTACTCATTGGACTGTATCACTTCTGTGGGGAAGTTGTGTTCTTATATGCTCTCAAATAACCTTTGGAAAAACAACATAGTCAATAGCAATAGTTTACTTATGATATTAGTATTACCTTCAAATCTCCACAGATTCTCATTATGTTGGTCGTATACGAGAGCATCCAGTAAAATTTTCATGTTATCGTAGCTCTCAGTAAGTTGTACGGAATGTGCTACAGGGACTGATGCAACCCTATTCCCAATGTTGAGAAGTACTGCTTTCAAACTTCGTTTAGACGAGTCTATAAATAGCCTCCATTCTGATGCATTATATGGCAGGCCCAAGGATTCGATTAGCCCCTCAACATTGCAGCAGTACACTAAGGAAGAGGTATTTTCGTGCACTGCAAAAAACTTGCGGAATTCTTCCTCTCGTTTCCTATACCAGGAGAATGTTGTTCCCGGAGCCAGCAAGTTGTCCTCTCGAAGTCGTGAGCCTAAGATCTCGGCAGCTAATTTGGAAAGTCCTAAATCCCTGGTAAGATCATTAAGTTTGGCCTGGTTGAGAGGCCTCGGCTCATTTGAAGCGGTATTTTGGGGTATATACGACTGGGACTGGTCATTGGCATTGGTCATTGATTCATCAGAATCATCGAAGTCCAGGTTTTGAGGTGGGTCGGGTATTGGAATTCCAGGACCATGGGGTACAGGTCTCATAGCAGAAGGAATGTCAGGGTATACAACAATGTGTTTATTCTTCTTGTTAACTCCTGAAAATAGAAACACAGAAACATGGATATAAAACTTGCATATGAAATAGAAGAAGCATTCAGGCAGTGGCGGCTCGTGAGGGAAGGCTGCGGTCTGTAAGATATGAAATAGGTCGATGGAGTCTGTATATTTTCTTTCTTTTTCATTCATATTGTCCCTTCGGGGACAATATGAATGAAAAAGAAAGAAAATATACAATCATTGTATATGTAAATGTAACTTGTATATCAATATGTATGTGTAAATGTATTTTCTATAACAATATGTATATGTAAATGTATGATTACCATTATGGTGAATATTATGCTATATATGGTGAATATACTATGGTGAATTATGTCAAGTTTCATACGAGGATTTCAAAATATTTAAGAAAAATAAATTTATAAGCCCACCTTGGAGGTTTGTCATGCAGAAATAGCAATCTGTCACGTGATCCTTTCCTTCTCTCCAAATCATGGGAATTCCAAAAGGCAAAGATTTCGCTCTGCCTTTGCTCCATCATCTCAAATTTTCAATGCACGTCTTGCAGCACATATGAGGGGCGAAATTTTTGTCCTGGTCCCCTAGCTTAATTCCAAAGTATGCTCTATACATTGTCTTCACAAATTTAGTGATTTGGGACTGGTTATTTGGCATGGTAACCATCCCACATATGTAGCAGAATCTATTGGGATCATTTTTACACGCTCTATTCATTATGAAATATTTTATCTATATGCCTGAAAAGTAAAAAAAGATATTATACAAGTGAAACAAGTGATGATAGATGTTACTGTTCCAATTCCGCTTTGACAAAATCACAAAAAATTCTATTTTACTTATGAGGCCATAGCTGGATAACCTGAGCTGATTGAGAAAAACGGATTGCAGATTCGAAATCAGCAGGAAACACTCCATAAGAATCACTTACAAAACCCTTGACAGCAAAATTGATGCATACCAGTGTTATGTAAGGCTATCACGTTCGGAAAATAAATTCGCGAACGGATTTGAACAAGGTTGGAAACGTGAGATTTTTAAAGTGCATGAGACCTAAAGGCAAGATAAAGCTCTATTACATTGAAGATTTGAATGGGGAACAAATCGCAGGAGGCTTTACCGCGAGGAGTTGCAGAAAGTGACATTTAATTTAGGAAAAAGTGTGTTTAAAATTGGAAAAATTTTAGGCAGCAAAGGTTCAGGAAAGAGAAAAATGTACCTGGTGAAATGGCTGGGTTACCCAGAAAGCTTCAACACCTATATAAAAGCTGCTGCAATAATGAAGCTTAATTATTATGCAACATGGCACCTAACCACTTCTATGTCACACTCTCGTCCTCTTCTTCTCTCTCTGTACATCCTAAGAACACCCTCGCCAACTTTTTGACAGAACTCCACGGACCGATTGAATTGGAGCGTAATTCGTATAAGGTGGGTTTATGTGAGCTCCAGTTAGCCACCAAATTTAAACTCTTGAGAATGATCAGATCATATTTCTGATCCTTAGAAGATTCGATGAGTGTGAAAAATTAGGCATAACCTTAGACAACACTATGCGATCAGTCGGTGAGGTACAGTACTATAGTGCAAATGTAACGCTAGGAATCGGTCATTATGACACAGCCATGGACATTGTGACGGAGTTAAACAAGAGTCTTGAAAAGTCGTACCTGACAAACGATTTACTTTTTGAAGTCGTAAACATAGACACGCATGCACGCACATTGAAGTCAAAATCAACGCTTAGTAGAAATATTAAAGATAAAGAGCTGTTCACAATTTTGTGGCCGAGGGCCGATATAGTGCAGCTCTCCAAAGAGATACCTTTCACGAGGCACAACATGACTTGTCCAGCTTAATGTATCAGTTGAAGATGGAGAAATTTGGTGAAAGCTGCCCATCCCTAGACAAGTGCTATAGACAAGTGCTAATTTGTTGGGGACACCCAGGCGCGCCTGCTGCGCATTGCACACATCCCCAACCATAGAGAGAAAAGTTTGAGCTTTACATATGACAAGCCCAATTTTGTGAATGTTGCGACTAATCTATTAACCAATATCTCGGTATACATCAGAAAGATTGAGGGAAAAAATTTCTCATTCGGTGATGGGAGCTTAACAGTGAAGCTACACTTTCGTCGCATTCAGTTATAATGACCCGAAGGCCTTTCACAGTCTATCGAGGGGTGAGATATCAGCGTGGGGGTGGGCTTGGATCCATTTTTTTAACCATACTACGCATCGCTGTCCCAGTGTTGAAGAGGGGGGCTAGATACCTCGGGAGGAAGGCGTTACAATCAGGTTTTAACGCGGTAGAAGACATAATGGGTGGAACTAAACCTAAAAAAGCTCTAAAAAAACATTTAAAACGTACACGGGACGAAATCATCAAAGATGAAAAGAGTAAAATGCGTGGTGGTGGAAAGAATAGGGTTGTCAGGAAGAAGGGGTTACCAACACGTGGCGCTAAACGTAAAAGGACATCAAAAAAGAAGTGTTCTAAGCGTATGAAGCCGATGGCCGTTCATTTTTTTAAATGATCTAAGCTGAGGACACTACTCTCACGAATCATAGGCTGATTACTACTTATCGAGAGAGGTGGTATTATTTCTGACTCGTCATGGTGCGTTTCATCCATCCGTGTAGTTCACAATGCTGTAAATCGGAACTGTCCCTCTTTGATATGCCCCCTACTCAGTTATTACAATTAACCCATTAAACACAATTAGTTTCCCGAGTGCCCCTATAGAATTCCTGATACCTAGCTCAGGCCCTTACTTTTTTGACCCGAGCGGCATGCACATGTACAGTATACTAAACTGCGCATAGCCCTTTCAGATGGAACAGATTGCGATGATAGTTACTCTGCATACCATGAAACCAACTTTTTACACTCCATATTCAGCCAGTGTGAGGTGTATTTAAATCTGGTTAACATCTCGGCAGGAACGGGATATTATTACATACGAGCCTTTCTGGAAAATGTCCTCAACTTTTCAAAATAAGCTAAGGACACCTTTTTAACCGCCGAGGGCTATTATCAGATTAAAGATGAAAGTAGTATAACGGATAAATTTAAAAATTCTAAAAAAATATATGAGTGTTTTGGTCGTCTTCATACAGGCTTCACGTTCCAGGAGAAACTGCTTATGAACGGCGTCGACCTGAAACTAAAGCTCAACCTCACGAGTCCTGAGATCTGCATAAATCTGGGACCTGATCAAGAAGAGGAAGCAAATCCCGTTGTGATTCACATCATGGAGACATATTTACGTGTACGGCGAGTGAAATTAAGTTCCCGAAATATGTAGAAATTGAAAAAAAATTAATACACGCAACAGTAAAATACCCAATTAACAGAATACAGATCAAACTATACACGGTGCGCGCCGGGTTGGCCTCGAAGCAGCTAGAAAACGTGGCCCTAGGAGTTCTACCTAAAAGGATATTAGCTGGAATGCAGGAAATTGAAAATGTAAAAAGAGTGCCTTTAAATTGAAGAATTTCGGCCTTAAAAATATAACTATGTGTAAATGAGGTCGCATTACGGGAGCCTATGATTGCTGATTACTCATCAGACGCTGTGTTCCCGCTCTGCGCGAGAGCTTATAGTAGCCTGGCTCAAAATGCCGGTGCCTGTGACGAGATTGGGTTTGGCGTAACGCATAAGGAATTTGTGGAAGAATTTAACCTTTATTCATATGATATTAGCCCTGACTTCTCTGCTGGCGTAAACACACACTTAAGTCCACAACAGAGTGGGAACATCTCAGTCAGGTTGAAATTTGCCAACCCTATAGACGCGCCTATTAGCGTACTTGTGTACCTCGATTCAGAGGCTCTAATAGAAGTTGACCTTTTCAGGAACGTGGTCACAGACTTTTAAAATGGACGCGAATACACTCCAGAGAGTAATGAAAAGTGACCGAATCACACGCTCCAAATTTATCGGAGTGTTTGCAAAGAATGAAATATTGAAATTGCCAACTACGAGAGATTGGTTTGGGATTATCGTGAACACCGACATTGTGTGGGGTGATGTGGTTCATTGGTTTGCAATCTATTTTAAAAATAGAAAAAGAATGTACTATTTTGATTCATTCGGTACTCAACCCTGGAGAGACCCTGTTATTGTAAAATTTATCGAACAGATACATGTCCCTGAAATTGTATGGAATCCTTACCGCCTCTAAAAATATTTTAGTAATACTTGTGGCATGTATTGCCTTTCATTTCTCTGCACATTTCACGTGAGAAGGGATTTATACATTTTTTAAAATTATTCGATTTGTGCGACATTGAAATGAATTGTGAAATGGTATGCAGACAAATAAAAAAAGGTTCCCATATGTTCGCACTCGTTGTGTTGTGTAAAGGTGTATATATATTTGTAACTATATTGTGTAAAGGTGTATATATATTTGTATCCATATTGTGTAAAGGTGTATATATATTTGTAAAATGTCTCCATTAAGGCTTATTTAATGGACGCTAGTTCTGTAAGCCGCTTTGTACATGTTTTCTACCATTTAATAAATTAAATGAAAATACGTTTTATTCTTAACCCCCCAAAAAACTTACATTAGTTCCTCGATAAACTGGCATTCGTTGGACCGGATGTGAGCCAATACATCGCCCCCTGTATTAAGGCCCATGGGCGGGCTGCGCGGTAAAATCTCCAAATCATTTATTTCCCTTTCATCAAAGCTGTCATGAAAAGTTGCTATAACATGTTCAAGCTCCGTACCGGTCCTTTAAGGAGAAATTAACATGATTAGTTCATAATGATTCTTTTTAATTAAAGTCCACTTTTTCATAAATCGAATTGTGTTCAGAAATCATAGCTCAATGCTAATGCAAACTAGGCTATAATTGAGGATACCTGCTAATGAAATATTTACGATAAAATGTGAGCAGAAGTGTATTACAACCACACCTTAAAAAAATATATATATATATACAGGGTGTCCCATAAGTCTGGAACCATAGGGTAAAATAAGTATTTCATGTTTTTCCGTTTATGCAAGTGCCCATGATGTCTTTGAGTAAGGAAGAACGCATCCAGGTAATTCTGCTCGTAGGAAGTTGGAGTCAGAGGGAGGTCGCTGAGGAATTTAACAGATTGCATCCGGACCGCGCGCCGATAACACACAGCTGTGTCGGCAAACTTGTAGGAAAGTTCAGGGAAACGGGATCCATAGGAGATAAACCACGCAGTGGACCTCCGAGGACATCCACCGACGATGACAACCGCTACCATCCTCGCTCATTTCACAAATAGTCCCCAAAAGTCTCTTCGGCGTTTTTCTTGACGTTTTTATCATTTTACCCTATGGTTCCAGACTTACGGGACACCATGTGTGTATAATATATATATATATATATATATATAGCGAAATAATTACGAAGGCGACACAGAATGGACATTAATTAAGAATCTATTGTTTTCACCAAAATACACACAGAGGTGTGTATATATATATATATATATATATACACCTCTGTGTGTATGAAGAGAGAGATAGCTGCAAGGCGTTACAAGTACACTAATTTACAGTTCTAAAGGAAGATTAGCTGAGTGTACTATACATCGGGTTGGTGACACATACGTCCAATTTTAAATTAAATTAAAGTTTAATTAAAGAGTTACAACAAGAGAAAATGATGATTAGGATACCTGGCAAATTGTAATCACAGAGCAGATATCCTGACATGTTTCAAAAGTAAGCACCGGGTAATCTTAAAAGCTTTTAATTTTTCTAAAATCCTACTATAGAACTTTCTATAAATTACGATAAAATGTGAGGTGTAAAAGTGTTATTACAACCACACCGTAAATACATATGTCATTTTATTTATATATATACCGAAATAATCACGAAAGCGACACAGAATAGACATTAATTAAAAATCTATTTTTTCACCAAAATACACACAGAGGAACATATATATATATATATATATATATATATATGTATATATTATATAATATATATATATATATATATATATAGAGAGAGAGAGAGAGAGAGAGAGAGAGAGAGAGAGGAGAGAGAGAGAGAGAGACCGGGCCTCGACCTATGGGCTATCCTTTCACATCGTTTTATTAAGAATTTTAAAAATTATAATACTTGAAATGAATGAAACGTATATAATCACAAATTATTAATATTTACTTAAAGCTCTGAGAAGTCGTTAGCTGGAAAATCGTCTGGTCTACAGCGTTGAAAAGATAAATTGTAGACAGCGATGAGGCATCCCCGTCTTCAAACAAATCCGAAGAGAGGTAGAGCTGCGGCGATTGGCTCATGGCGAGGTATTTCAAAAGCACTGTTCGATAAAAACAACTGAATTGGAAGCCTGTGATGAAAATGCCCCCTTTTATAGACGGGTCGTAATTGTGAACATCCGACAATACCCGATTCGCGAGTTTCCTATTGGCTATCGGTGAAATTTGGGCGGGACATAATGCGTGAGTGATGCCATCCACCAACCAGAAGTCCTCGGGCTCCGCCCACAGGGTTGTGATTGGCTGCCCGTGAAATCTTGGGCGTGTCAAATATATCTTGCCTGTTCCAGAACTATAGTAATGTCTAATTAAGAATCTTAATAATGTTTGTTTAATAAAGATGATAATATAATGTTTGATTAATGAAGAAGATAATAATATTTAATAAATGTAATTACGATAAATAATGATTTTTTTATAAAAAATATAGAAATACGAATTGGCAACTCTGAGAATTGGCCCAAGCGGGGCGAGAGGTACCAAAAAATGGGCAGTCATGGGACAGCAGTGAGTTTAGTAGGGGGCGTTTTTGTGTGTGACGATGGAGTTGTAAATTTAGAATATTCGTTTGTCTTAAAATGTTAAAGTTAAATCCCTCCTCGCATTACCCCGTTTAACTACTTGTTTTTCGGCATAATATAGTTAGTAAAATGTTAATTAGAGTATAATTAAACCCCCCTTCTCCCATACCGGTTCAATTCGTAACGGTTTTCCGTTCACTCGCCTGCTACCACGCATTTTATAAAGTTCACACGGAAAGTGAGTAAAGAGAGTGTAAAGATAAATGGAAAACAGAGTAAAGTAAATAATTATACAAATGAAGGAAGGGGAATCACTACAGAACCGTGGAGAGAGAAACGCACTGTTTGGAAATAAATCTTGCTTTCTGGGGCTCCGATGAGTTGGGTGGAGAAGGGAACAACCATTTATATATGAGAGGCTTAATGATGCTGGAAAATAAATTTGTAAATCGGATTATGTTGGCGCATCTAAAATAGATTCGGAAAATTTATTATTTCCTCTGAAAAATAAATCGCCATAAACTGGAAATTAATTTTTAAAAGTCACCTGTCCGTGAAGGATCGTAGTTGTAAAGTTTATGGTGTCCTGAGCTAGCGCACGATACAATCTCGTAAAATAAATTTTAAAAAAATAACAGAGATGGGTGGTGGATGCGGTTCATTAAGCCCCAAAGGCTCATGGTCTAATGGTATCGCATCTGACCGGCAATCGGAAGATCCTGGGTTCGATTCCCGGGTGGTTACCTCATTTTTTCATTTGTTTCGTTCTCTCTCTCTCGTCTTGCGCGGAATATCTCCTATACAAGCGTCGTTCTTTACGTTATTTATACTGCGTGTTCTTTGCAGTTGAATGTGTATATATATATATATATAAATATATAATTATATATAATATATATATATAAAATATATATATAATATATATATAGATAACGTAAAGAACGACGCTTGTATAGGAGATATTCCGCGCAAGACGAGAAAGAGAAAACAACAAATGAAAAAATGAAGTACCACCTGGGAAACGAACCCGGGATCTTCCGATTGCCGGTCAGACGCGATAACCACTACACCATGGACTTCACTCTTCCAAATGCCGTAATTCCTCTACATACTCGCAGAAACCAATGCCCCAAGGGGGCACCTCCCGCATGCCGTAACATTATATACATTCAACTGCAAAGAACACGCAGTATAAATAACGTAAAGAACGACGCTTGTATAGGAGATATTCCGCGCAAGACGAGAAAGAGAAAAACAACAATTTTTTCATTTGTTGTTTTCTCTTTCTCGTCTTGCGCGGAATATCTCCTATACAAGCGTCGTTCTTTACGTTATTTATACTGCGTGTTCTTTGCAGTTGAATGTATATATATAGATGTTAACTTTCTATACCGAATGTTAATAGACAGAAAACAAAAGCTTCATTATTATTGCAACGATCATGCAACCACTTCAGAATATAAACATTTGGCAGCATCATTGCCAAGTAAATCGGAGACAACGTACTAACGGGCCATGAATAAACAGTGATTTGAAAGTCACGTAACCCAGGAAGATAATTATGCAATCATTTCTGGTTTGCATTAATTTAGGATCACCCTGTATATATATATATATATATTATATATATATTATATATATATATATATATATATATATATATATATATTATATACACCATATGTCCCACAAAAAAGTACACCCAACTTTAGATTGTACTAACTCCTCCAAAAATTGAGATATTTTGGATCTGTTTGTTTGATTTAATATAGCAAATTATTCTTTGTTAACGTTCAAATTTATTCATGTTTAAACGATTTAGTGTTTAAGCATCTGCTTTTAACTGAAGGGTACAGCAAAATGGGTTGCGCGGGATGATCATTTCTCCCAGCCAGATAGCTCTTCTTGCTTTATCTAATGTGCTACATTTTACGTCGAAGGATATTGCAAATATTTTTTTTAAATAATTCGAACTTTTGTATCTAAGATACGAGTCATACATATAAATGAAGAATCTGAATTACTAAATTTATAAATAACTTTGAAACCCTTATCATGCAGTTTACACGAAGGCAGCGCGTTCTCATGGTCACAACTTATCTGCAAACGAAAAGCTTAAAACAAGTTCAGAATACCTTCGAACTGCAATTTCCCGATAGAGCTTCTCCAACTAAACATACAATTTTGAAGAATGTTCGGAAATACAAAGAAGAAGGAACGGTCCTCAATTTGAACAAAGGACGTTCAGGCCATCCGAAGACGGCAAGAACAGACGAGAACATTCAGCATGTTCGGCATTTATTAGAGAGACATCCAAAAGTGTCCACCAGGCGAAATGGTACAGAACTCTCACGCATGTCATTTCATCGAATAGTTCGTGAGGATTTGAATTTGTACCGATACAGAATGGAAATTCGACATCAACTCATTGAAGGAGATCTACCTCGCCGACTAAGATTTGCCCAGTGGTTTCTTGAAAAACCAGAAAGATTCACGGAACAATTAGTGGTTGGAGATGAGGCGGCCTTTTTTATGAATGGTCTAGTGAACAGACAAATCTGCCGTCAGCATGCACCAAAAAATCATCCACCTGACAATCATATCTACGAAAAGAATAACTCTAGACAAAAACTGTCTCTCTGGGTAGGACTGTGCGATAATGGAGCGTTAATTGGCCCGGTCTTTTACGATGGTAATCTAAATGTGAAGCTTACCTAGAAATGATAGACCGAGAAGTCCTTCCACAAATACGTATTACTGATGGAAACCGATTTAATCGTATTTGGTGGGTGCAAGACGGAGCTCCTGCTCGCAGGAGAGTTATTGTGAAGGAACGCTGGCAAGAAGTCTTCCACCAATGAGTAATAGGGTGGATCGATTTTACATTTTTTTCGATTTCCATATTCTAATAGAGACAAAAACTTGCGCATGCATGAGAAAATAGCCTCTGTAAAATCTTAGCTTAATAGGTAATCATCTTCTGCCCCCGGCAGAGCGATGAAAATCATATTTTAGTAGTCAAAAACGTATTTTTCTTATAATTTTTAAAATATTTCAATATGCATCAAAATTATTCCTAATAACTATAAAGTCGATGAAAAAGACCTCATATATCGTTTTTCCAAGCGCGTTGTCCTACGTTAATATCTTTTGCCCCCGGCAACAACGTCAAATGTTGAAAAAATAGGTAATTTATATACATATTTTCAGATCGGCTCTTTGTCTTAAATAATGCATTTATATATTTCCCATAGCATTTATATCGTTGCTTAGGCATGAAATAACACAACGCAAAATTATGACTCTAGAGTAATATCTTCTGTCCCCGAGAAAAGTCTAAGTGTGGATTATAATTACGTTAATGCGATGTTATAAGTACGATAAGTACTAAGTACAGCTCCTCGCTTGCTAATTTTATAAAATTAGCAACCCAGAACTCACCACGAGGAGGTGGCTGTACGCCGAGTTCCACCCTATCCAGCCCCAACCACCCTTCCTTTGGCTGCATGTCGATTTACATACGGTAATCTTTCTTAGAATCAAATCGTGGAATTTTTGTTCGGGAGTGAAGACGGGAGCGGATGAATCCGTCCCTCTCTTCTATTCCACTTACACTGGCAGAGGCTTCGGTTACTAATTTGATGAGTCTCTCGACCGCTTGAGTATGACAAGGGAATAGTGGGATCAGTCCATCAGGCTGGTCTCCCGTCTCAACAAACTCTTTTATTCGGGTATCAGGTATTGTTTTTGTAACGGGGGGTTCGGTCACCTCAGCCGTTTGCCAGTTGATCATTTCGTAATAGTTTTGACTATCGTAGAGCAGCTCAGGCATGGCGAAGGCTCGAATTTCCCCCGCTGGTGATGTTTTGATCGTGCTTTTAATATTCTTCTCCATCCCAATTCTCTTATGTGTTGCTCATCGGCATGTAGCATGGAGATCAAAATATTTTCTGGGTGAGCAAAGAAAGAATTTCTACGGAGGACTTTGTTGGCGATTGTCTTAGATCTTTGAGGCAGGGTCTGAGAGAGACGCATCATTTCGAAAAAATGTTTTGCGCCCTCAGTGAAACTGGAGTTTTTCTTTATCTTAAACCAAATTGGTGCGTAAACTGTCATAATGAATCGCACAATTTCGTTGAAGGTGCTGGAGGGTTCACTGGTTGAAACATAGAGGCGCAGAAATCTATTTGCTGTTGTCAGCCACCTGGAATGCGCCATCTTACCTGGATTTCGAGCCGCGAGAGCTGAAGAGCAGCTACCGCTCGACACTGCTCTGTAGATGCCTAACAAATATTTTTGGTCAGTGCTCAACTCGGCATCATCTATGTCAATGTCGGGAGATGGAATGGCATCGAATTCTGTAATTGGAAGTTTTTCGCAGTCGTTCAGTTGTTTTCCAACTGGTCCAGTAAAGCCCATTGGCCCAGTTGTTTTGCCGCCCAAGTCTTGAATGAGGTGTCGCAGTGATAATTCATTACCGTGTAATAGGCATATGATCCACTGAACTGGCCTTTGTAGTTTCATTTCAATCATACGAATGGCTCCACCCTTTCGACTGGCGCGTCAGTGGCAGCTGCTGCTGGCAGCACTCACCAGAGATGACCTTTAAACCCTAGCCTAGAGTCATAAAATTTTGCGTGTGTGTTATTTCATGCCTAAGCAACGATATAAATGCTATGGGAAATATATAAATGCATTATTTAAGACAAAGAGCCGATCTGAAAATATGTATATAAATTACCTATTTTTTCAACATTTGACGATGTTGCCGGGGGCAAAAGATATTAACGTAGGACAACGCGCTTGGAAAAACGATCATATGAGGTCTTTTTCATCGACTTTATAGTTATTAGGAATAATTTTGATGCATATTGAAATATTTTAAAAATTATAAGAAAAGTACGTTTTTGACTACTAAAATATGATTTTCATCGCTCTGCCGGGGGCAGAAGATGATTACCTATTAAGCTAAGATTGTGCAGAGGCTATTTTCTCATGCATGCGCAAGTTTTTGTCTCTATTAGAATATGGAAATCGAAAAAAATGTAAAATCGATCCACCCTAATGAGTAATTGCTACAGGCCATGACATTGAATGGCCTCCCAGAAGCCCTGACTTGACCCCGTGTGATTACTTTTTATGGGGTCATTTGAAAAATAGAGTATTTGCATCACAACCTATCAATTTAGATGATTTGAGGACTCGCATCACAGCTGAAATCAACTTGTTAAAAGACAATCCAGATCTTATCAAAAGAGTGATGGGGAAGATGAGAGCTCGACTCCAGATTTGTATCGATTGGAATGGCGGTCATGTTGAAAGAAAACGAAACTAAGCATAACTTTTACAATAAGGAATATAGAAAAATCTGCTTTGTATTTTATTAAAATTATGTTAAAGTATCTATTATTATGTATTTGTCTTTTCATTACATCGATAGCACACACATTATTTTTTCATTGACCAATTTTGCGCAATCCATTTTCTTGTACCCTTCAGTTAAAAGCAGATGCTTAAACACTAAATCGTTTAAACATGAATAAATTTGAACGTTAACAAAGAATAATTTGCTATATTAAATCAAACAAACAGATCCAAAATATCTCAATTTTTGGAGGAGTTAGTACAATCTAAAGTTGGATGTACTTTTTTGTGGGACATATGGTATAATGCAATTATATGATGCTAAGTGATTACGCATAAATGGAACATGGAAACAAGATGTTGTGGCCTAATGATAATTGGAAGGGATGTACTAAGTTGGTACACCGTAAATGAATTAGGCCGTCAGTAAGAGAATACTTAAATCTATCACATAAATAAATGGATGTACAGTATTTATATGAATGAACACAATAGTGATGCTACGCGGATTACGGTACTGGAACGGCACTCAGATTAGGACATCGGCCTAACGCGTTTTAACGAGAGTCAGTTTGACCGAATTATAAAACACTGCGTTTATAGCCTACTCTTCTGCGGTTCACTGGGTAGGCTTTACTTTATTGTTTTTAAGCAAAGAGACAAGGCTTACCAGTAAGAGAGTGATACCTCTAGGTTGACGCGTTGCTTGGAGGGTGGCCTGTTGAACTAATAGGCTCGAGGTGTTGACCGTCGGATTGGTCTGTTGAGCGGACGCCTGTCGACTGTTGTTGCCTCTTGAGATGCAGGATGTCCTGAAGGTGAATTTGCAGACGTAGGCCCGGGGTTCTTATGACTGCCCCTTGGAAGTTTGTTCCGTAAATCAAGGTCTTCACGGTGAAGTGTTGATGGGCCTAATGGATTCTCGTTGACGGCCGTTTTTCGTAAAGCGGTGAAAGCTGAACAGATGTGAAGTGATTTGGGTTTGTAGCTTCGTCGTTGAGTCACGTAACGTGTCCACTTTGAGGATGTTTTCTCGTAGCGTGTTGAGCCTTGCCGGTGTTCTCGAGGATGATTGTTAACCAGTTGAGGTGTGGTGAAAAAGGCCAATGAAAACGCCTACAGCGGGAAAGACTTCGCTTACTTCAAGTGATAATGCGTTCTTGGGTGAAAAGTGTTGAAGTGGGCCTTCAAGGGAGCCGGCTAAAGCTGACGCTGTAACGACGTGAAGGATGAACTTACGAGATGAACGCACGAACAGAGTGAGAGTGAATATCTGTAAACTGCGCCTTATATAACCTTAGGAACTTTCGAATTCCGCGGTTCGAGGCTAGCGTCATTGTTTTCTTTTATTGCTTGAAACCGCGTGTCTTCTGAGTTTATTCTTGACAACACGTATGTCTTCTAAGGATGTTTTGGAGATAACAGGGAAAATAATTCCTATGGCTTTTCTTTGTCTGTTTTCTGTCAGTAGAAAACCAGTCCTACAACTTTTTCTTCGAGGTAATTCATAATCGAAGCCACGAACAAGTGCAAAGGTAAAATTTTCCTCTAATAAATGCATACCTTATTTATTAATTTATTCATTTAGATCAATAGTTCCATTTTTTCATCGTATTCATTGTGCGATTTATGGTTTTGAGAGCTCTTCGGGTCAAAGGGAAGTTCATATATAGCTCAAATGCGATGAGTCACTCGAGCCCTTGTGAGGACTCCGTAGAGAGAATTGGCAAGCTGGTTAAATAACACTGGTCTACAAATTTTGAAAAAGTTTCTGCTTCGGAGATAAAATGTGTTATCTATTATGGATTTTGGGGTGCTGAAAACGAATATGACCATAAAAACAGTCGATTGGCTACAGTTTCCAAGAAAATTTAAGTACACATTTTGCGTATATGTATACCATATACAGTATTAGTAACATACCTGTATAATGCAGTCACTTATATTGATTCAACCCGTCGCTTCTTTGCTTGTCTCTTGTATTCAACTTCTGGAGCATCTCTTGTTATTGTCCAGCAGTAGTCTGCTAACAATGATGGACTCCATTTCCCCTGGTAGCGTTTCTCCATCGCTGAGATATCCTGGTGGAAACGTTCACCATGTTCATCGCTGACTGCTCCGCAGTTGGCCGGAAAAAATTCCAGGTGCGAATGGAGGAAATGTATCTTTAAAGACATATTGCAGCCCATTTTTTGATAGGACAACAGCACGTTTTCCACCATCTCGCTGTAATTGTCAGCTTTGGTATTTCCGAGAAAAATGGTTGCCACTAACCTGAAAGCATTCCACGCTGTCTTCTCCTCACCACCTAGGATACGGTCGAACTCCTCATCTCTAAGAAGCTCGCGGATCTGTGGACCAACAAATACACCCTATTTGATTTTTGCTTCACTGAGGTTTGGGAATTTACCACCGAGGTACTTAAAAGCTGCCCCCGTTTTATCCATAGCCTTAACAAAATTTTTCATGACGCCCTGTTTGATGTGTAAGGGTGGTAACAAAATCTTGCTCGATTCTACAAGTGGAGGATACTGAACATTTTTTGTTCCAGGTTTCAGTGAGTGTCGGAGTGGCCAATCCTTCTTGATGTAATGAGAAGTCCTAGCCCGACTATCCCATTCACACAGAAAACAGCAATACTTAGTGTAGCCCGGCTGCAGTCCAAGCACAATAGCAACAACTTTCAAGTCACTACAAACCTGCCACTAATGTTTGTCATAGTTTATGCAGTTCAAAAGCTGCTTCATGTTGTCATATGTTTCCTTCATGTGGACTGCATGACCAACTGGAATTGATGGCAATACGTTGCCAACATGCAACAAAACAGCTTTTAGACTCAACTTCGATGAATCAATGAACAGTCTCCACTCATCAGGAATGTGAATAATGTTGAGAGCTGCCATCAGACCAGCGATATCGTTGCAAGCTACAAGGTCACCTTCCATGATGAAGAATGGGACAAAATCTTTTAGACGGTCACGAAACTTACACACTCTAACATTTTCAGCGAGGAGATTCCACTGCTGCAATCTGGAGCCCAACAGCTCTGCCTTACTCTTTGGCAGTTCTAAATCTCTGATAAGGTCGTTTAATTCATTCTGAGTTATCATGTGCGGTTTATATGTCAAGTTATAAACAAATTCAGGGTCTTGTGAAGTTGAAGGCTCACAAGTTTCGCAGGTTCCTTCATTCTCCTCGTCCTCTTACTCCAGGGAGAATGAGTGTGGAGGCTCAGGAACGGGTAGTCCTTCGCCGTGAGGTACCAGGCGTATAGAGAGGGTATATTCGGATATTGTAAAATCCACTTTTTCTTCTTGCAAATACCTCTCTTGACTGGAGGCACCATGCAGAAGTAACAATTGCTGACATGATCTGTTGGTTCCCTCCACACCATTGGCACTGCAAAAGGCATAGATTTCCTTTTCCGATTCAACCACTGGCGAAGGTTTGTTGCACAAGTATTGCAGCATATGTGTGGGGCCCAGCTCTTGTCCTGATCTCCAATCTTACAGCCAAAATAAAGGTGATAGGCTTTCCTAATCACGGCGGTTATAGCACGCTTTTGTGATGCAAAAGTCAATTCTCCACAAACATAACAGAAGTTATCTACACTGTTCACGCAATTACGAGGCATCTTTGTTCAAATTAGGCTGAAAAAAATTTAGTTTCAAAAGCAAACACTAAAAGAGTTTGACAAGGGTGCACTGTATGACTTCCGCGAATGAACTGATGCTGTGGCGTAATATGTAGACGCCTGTGACACATCGACGCCTTGACTCTACTGCGCATGCGCGTAGTTATATTTTTTTATTTTAATAAATTAATGTAATTACATTGCATTTTAATAATTTTAAATTAGGTAAGGTTAAGTTAGGTTAGTATTCCATTTATATTAATATCAAAAACATTATGGGAAGCAATATGTTAAAATGATCCAATCTATTTTTTAATAAATAATTTACCAATACATAATGTAATAGATAAATTTAAAATTACATTTTATTGTATATATATGTATATATTTACATTAATTTATTAAAATAAAAAAATATAACTACGCGCATGCGCAGTAGAGTCAATGCGTCGATGTGTCACAGGCGTCTACATATTACGCGACAGATGCAGTCCAGTTAGTAGGGTGCAGGGTTGCCTGATATCTTTATAAATAGAGCCAATTGGCAATTTTAGGCTGTTGACCAGTGTAATTATATATACTGTATATATATATATATATATATATATTGCTGTTTTTGTTTTTCTTTTGTTTAGATCGATGTCGAGACTCCATATATACCTTGTTAACCTTGTTTGGGTTCCGTGCATCGGTCTTTCTTCACACGAAGGTCAAGCTTGTGGCCCCGCCTCTAGTCCTGGCTTGGTGGAGGAGCGAGTTGCTCTCTTGCGCTCTCCACCGTACATAGCCAGGTACACTCGGCTCATCTGGTACCGTCCTGAGCCAAGCATCTAGTCTTCTCTTGAAGACTTCAATTTTGACCGCTGTAATGTTTATGAGGTCCTTAGGAATCTGGTTGAAAATTCTTGGCCCCCTGACAACCAAGCTATTTTCCTTCAGAGTTGAGGAGGTTCCTTGTCGGGCTTTTAATTTGGGAACACTACACATTCTGCCTTTCCTATTTTCCAGCGTTGCCTGGATGGCAATTGAGTTTAGTTTGAGGTTTGGGACCAGTTTTTCGATAATTTTCCATACGTATCAGGTTGTAACATAAATTCTGCTCGATTAGAAAACGGACGATAGATAATAGAATAACCTTAAGATACTGTGAAATAGTTTTAGAAATGTTGCAAAATACACGCGGCGACAGGTTCACACAGGTTTTATCACGATATAGAATGATACAGAATGACTTAGGCTAGTGTAGGATTAGGCTAATGAACATTTTGTCTGGTGTTTTTCATCCACTTACAACGGCACCCCTACGATATTACAGTAAATGAAAATACATGGAGCCCACGAAGAGCATATTCGACATGTGATGCTGTATGAGTTCCAAAAAGGATCTAATGCTAGTGAATCCGCAAAAAACATTCAAAGAGTTTATGGAAATGATGTGAACGAATGCATATGTAGATGGTTTGAAAAGTTCAGAAATGGAGACTTCAGTCTGAAAGATTATCAACGAACAGGACGACCAAATGAGATAGATGAAGAGTTGCTGAAAGCAACAGTGGAGGAAAACCAACGGTAACTGTAAGAGAACTTGGCCTGCAACTCGGCATTAGCCATATGACCATTCATCGTCATTTGAAGCTGTTAGGAAAAGTAGTGAAGGTTGGAAAATGGGTTCCGCATGATTTGTCACAAGCGAATCTTCAACATCGAATCGATATTTGCACATCACCGCATTCTCGGCAACTGCAGGAACAGTTTTTGAATCGGATCGTCACTGGGGATGAAAAATGGGTCCTCTATAACAATATTAAGCGTCGACATCAGTGGCTTAGCCGTGAAACAAAACCTGAACCTCAGCCAAGGAATGAACCCCATCCAAAGAAAATTTTGCTACGCGTTTGGTGGGATATGCAAGGAATTATTCATTTTGAGCTTCTGCCAGATAACCAATCACAGCTGAAGTCTACTGCCAACAACTCCAACGATTGAAGATGGCATTACAAGAAAAACGTCCTGCATTAATTAATCGCAGAGGTGTTCTATTCCACCAGGCTAACGCGCGCCCTCACACTGCTCGAATCACCACTGCCCAATTGGAGGAATTTGGTTGGGAAAAAATGCCTCATCCACCTTATTCTCTGGACATCGCAACTTCAGACTATCATTTATTCAGAAGTCTGCAAAACCACCTAGATGGACAAAAGTTGCAATCCAGGGAAGCTATCGAAAACGAAGTTATCACTTTTTTTAACTCGAAACCAAGGGATTTCTTCGAACGTGGCATAAAAAAACTTTTCTACAGGTGGGAGGAGGTTATAGAAAAAGAAGGGAATTATACTGATGATTAATTTGTCATTATGTCATTTAATTTTTGTTCTGAATGAACTAAAAAACTGAGCAGAATATATGTTACAACCTTATAGATTATGGTATACCTCTCTCTTCTTCTTTCCAGGGAGTACAGATTTAGTTTACGTAGTCTTTCCCAATAGTTGAGTTCTTTGCAGCCATCAATCTTGCATGTGAAATGTCTCTGCGTTTCTTCTAGTTTATTAATTTCTCCTTTTTACATGGAGACGTCAAAACTGAGCAGTATTCAAGTTTTGGTATGATCAGTGTTTTCAGCAGGGGGGTTATTACTGTCTTGTCCTTCCTTTTGAACGTTCTTAGTATCTGTCCCGCGACTCTTTTTGCTTTGTTTATTGATATCTGATTTTGTGTCCCGAATTTGGCATCATCGGTCATTATTACTCCGAAGTCTAACGCTTTCGTGCTTCTCTGAATTTCTTGTCTATCTGGAGCATAATATGCATTCTTTTTGAGTTCCTCATTTCTACCATATCCCAAGAGCTGAAATTTCGCCATGTTAAATGCCACATTGTTGTCTTCTGACCATTTGTATATTTTGTTTGTGTCCCTCTGCAAGGCTTCTACTTCGTTTGCATCGCTGATTTTTCTGCTGATCTTTGTATCGTCCGCAAAGGATGTTACTATACTGTTGCTGTTTACTCCACTGTACAGTATATGTCTGTCAGCATGATAATGAAAAGGAGTGGGACCAGCACTGTATCTTGAGGTACTGAGCTGCGTACTTCTGATTCTGATGATGACACCCCTTGAATCTTGACCACCTGTAGTCGTTTACTGAGGAAGTTGTAGAGCCATTTTCCCACTTTGCCTGTTATTCCCATATGTTTCATTTTATGTGCTATTATACCATGATCGCATTTGTCAAAAGCTTTACCAAAATCCGTGTATATGACATCATAGTTTTCATTGCCTTCAATTGCATCTAGGACATTGTTATAATGCTCTATAAGTTGCGATAGGCATGATCTTCCTGATCAGAATCCGTAATGATTTTCGTTGAATCTTTCCAATGCCTCCAAGTCATAGATTTTCTCTCTGACTATTCTTTCAAAAGTTTTGGTGAGGTGGGACGTCAAGGACACTGGTCTATAATTCTTTGCTTGAGATCTATCCCCTCCTTTATATATAGGGACGATGTTTGCTCTTTTCAAGATGCTCGGTATTTCCCCAGTGTCTAGGGATCTTCTCCATATCCAGTATAAGGGTGTAGCTATTTCATTTTTACAGTTTTTAATAAATAGTGCGTTCCATTTGTCCGGGCCTGCAGCTGAATGTGATTTCATTTGTCCTATAGCTCTCGCTACATCTTCTGAGGTAAAATCAAAGTCTGTTATACATTCTCCTTGCAATTTCTCTTTGAAGAAGGCATCTATGTCAGGTATCGCTTTGTCACTTTTTGGGGTACTGAAGACCGATTCATACTGGGCTCTCAATGTTTCAGATATATCTTTTAGATCGTCTGTTAGTTCATTATTTCCTTTCCTTAAGGGCCCGATAGTGGTGCGCGTTTTTGTTTTCCTTTTCGCATAGCTGTAGAAGTATTTTGGATTTTTCTTTATTGCTTCTACCGCCTTTTCCTCTTTACTTTTGGCTGTGCTTTCGGAACATATTTTTCCAAAATTCTCAGCGTCTTTTCTCCCAAGGTTGTTAGCATTTTCTCAGTTGTTTTATTTTCGAAAACTGTTCTCCACTCTATTTGGGCCACGTGTGATCTGATTTCTTCCCAATTAATGATCTTGGAGTTTAAGTTAAACGCCCCAAATTTGGTTCTTTCTTCCGTATGTGTATTATCTTTTAAAGTTATCACCATATTTGTTGATAACTCGATTATATTGTGGTCTGAAATAACAATTGGAGTTATTTTTAAATCCGCTATGAAGTTCGTGTTATTTGTGAATATCAGATCTAGGCAGTTATTTTTCCTGGTATTTTCTGTTATCTCCTGTGTCAGCATAAATTCGTTTGTGAGAGCCATGAGCATTTTTGCTTGCTCCAAGTCCGCTCTTTTGCCCCCTTATCTTGCTGTATAAATATATTTCTACCGACCTTTTTGTATTTCACAAATGGGAAATTGAAATCGCCACAAGATTACGGGATGGAGAGTTTACGGACTTTACGAGGTTTCTGATATTATGAATGGCATCCGAAAATTTTTCATTTGGAGAGTTTGGAGGTCTCTTGATGACAATCAGCACTACGTTTAGTTTCTCTATTTTCACTGCAAGGGTTTCCACGAAACTGTTGGATTTACTTATTACCGTCTCTGTCATATGCCTCTCATGTATATAATGTGCACAACCACCTTTACGTCTCGCTGTTCTATCCGCTCTTAGTAAGTTGAATTCATCGATATGCAATTCTTTCTTATCGATACAGTGTTCGCAGTTATGAAAGTTTCCTTGAGTCTTTAAGATGTAGATGTGTTTCTGTGAATCAGGCGATCTTCGCCCTTGTTTCGTCAATATAACCTTTCAGGGACGAAAGTTTGTTTAGTCAATTATTCGGTTTTATTCCTTGAATATTTGCAGTACAATGTTTATGTTCTTCGTTTTGCATTGCCCCTTGTGCATTTTAAGATCGTTGTCCTTTGATATCGTGTTTTGTAACCTTGTGGTCCTCCGATATATATATATATATATATATATATATATATATATATATATATATATATATATATATATATATATATATATATATATGAAAATTATTTCACGAAAGTAACACGTGAAAAATAATTATGATGAATAAAACCACGAAGGAAAGGAAACAGAATGGTGCTCAAGCGCTTTCGTTCCTGAGGATGTCATTAGACGAAAGCGCTTGAGCATCATTCTGTGTTTCCTTTCCTTCGTGGTTTTATTCATCATATATATATATATATATATATATATATATATATATATTCGATTTTCTCGAGGTTAGCCTTCTTATTCAAAAGTTTGGGGAACCTACGAGGTTGGACAGTATTTTAGATTTAGTAATAACTACGGATGATAGGCTAATTACTGATCTTCAAGTAATAGAACCGTTAAGCAATAGCGATCACAATATGGTAGAGTTTGTCCTCTCAGTAAGTCACTCGAAACCAGCTAACTCGACTAAAATTCCTAACTTCCAGCACGCAGACTTTTGTAAATTTCGAAATAAATTGTCACACGTCAATTGGGAAAACGTAATGGGGAACTCCAACGCAAAACTAATGTGGGAATCGTTCGAAACAGTATTTAGGACTATAAATGAGGAATGTGTACCGTACAAAATTAAGCGTGCGAAAGTAAACAACAAGTCCTTGTGGTTTACTTCTAGAGTAGGAGACATTATAAAGAGTAGAGATAGGGCTTATAGGCTACATAAGTGCGATAAAGACAATTTGTGGTTACGAAACAACTACATATCTCTAAGGCGTGAAGCGAAAAGTGTAATAAAAAAGTCCAAGCGCGAATTTGAAATCGCCATAGCTCGTGACGGTAAAGAAAACCCCAAGCGATTCTTTCAATACGTCAACAATAGAAATCCAGTAAAAAGTGTCTTGGGGCCTTTGAAAAATGTAAACGGAGATCTAGTTTCTGAAAACAAGACAATGGCTACCTTGCTAAACGAATTTTTTACGTCAGTTTTTACTATAGAAGATGTAACGAATATCCCTACGGTCATAGACATAATCCCTTTTGATAATAGTAATATTTTGGATAATATTGTGGTTAGTGAAAGGGAGGTAATGCGCTATATTGATAAAATGAAAACGCGTAAATCACCGGGTCCGGATTCCATATATCCCATACAACTAAAAGAATTAAAAGATAGCATTGTTGTGCCGCTAACAAAGATTTTTAATGCGTCTATTTCTGAGGGGTGCGTACCAGATAATTTCAAGTTAGCAAACGTAACACCTATCTTTAAGAAAGGCGACAAAGGTGCGGCGAGAAATTATAGGCCAATCAGTTTAACGTCTGTTGTAGGTAAGCTACTGGAATCAATAATTAGAGAGCGTATAGTCGAACACTTAGAATTGCATAAACTAGTTAGAAATACGCAGCACGGTTTTAGGCGAAACAAATCTTGCTTAACTAATCTTTTAGAATTTTTCCAAAGCTTGGTTGACGTTTACGATAGACATCGGGCGGTTGATGTAGTGTATTTAGATTTTCAAAAAGCGTTTGACACCGTGCCGCACAAAAGACTCATTGAAAAAACTAAGGCTCATGGAATCAGGGGTGTAGTAATAAATTGGCTAGAAAAGTGGTTGCGAGGTAGGAAACAGAGGGTGGTCGTTGATGGAGCGGAGTCGCGTTGGGCTAATGTAGCGAGTGGCGTTCCTCAGGGTTCTGTATTGGGCCCCTTGCTTTTTCTTATATATATTAACGATTTAGGTGTCGGCCTAGTCAGTACAGTTTAAAAGTTTGCGGATGACACGAAGCTAGGTGGTAGGGCGATTAATGACGAAGATAGAGGTAAAATTCAGGAAGATCTGAATAAAATCGTTGATTGGTCTGTCACCTGGCAAATGAGATTTAACGTTGATAAGTGCAAAATTTTGCATATAGGTTCGCGTAACGGTAATTTTGCGTATAGTATGTCAGGGAAAGAGTTAACAAGCGTAGAGCAGGAAAAAGATTTAGGAGTTATAGTCACTGGTGATTTAAAAGTAGCGAAACAAAGTACAGCAGCTGTCAATAAAGCGAACAAAGTGATAAGTTTTAGCTCGGAATTTTGAGTACAAATCGCGCGATATTATAGTTCCTCTTTATAAATCATTAGTTAGACCCCATTTGGAGTACGCGCTCCAATTTTGGAATCCGCATATGCGCAAAGACATAGACAAGGTCGAAAGAGTTCAAAGACGAGCAAATGAGATGATTCCGTCGCTTAGGTCAAAGTCGTTCGAGGATAGGCTTAAGGAATTAAAATTGACTACACTCAAGACTCGGAGGCTAAGGGGTGATCTAATCCAGGTGTTCAAAATTATGAATGGGTTCGATAACGTAGATAGAGATAGCTTTTTCGAAATATCTCAATATAATAGGACTAGAAATAACGGGTGTAAGTTGACAAGTAGAAGTTTCGAGACAACAGTTGGCAAAAACTTTTTTACGCATAGAATAGTAAATAGCTGGAATAGTTTGCCGGTAGAAGTAATTAGTAGAACATCTATAAACATGTTTAAAAATCGATTAGACGCATATGTTGATAGATTGGATATAGTTTAAGGTAGTAAAATTAAGGCTTTGTGGTTATAGATCCCACAACTCAACACAGGTGTTGTGGGATATAGGGAGGCAGCATCTTGGGTTAGACTCAGGCAGGGGTGGGGAAACCCTCGCCCGAGGGCGAAATTTCGCCCACGAGCTAATTTCAATTCGCCCGCTTAGGTATTTATTATTTACTAAAAATTATTTATTTACAGCCCAGCAAATAGCTTTTTAAAATACATCTTATATACAGCGTGTCCCAAAGAAATGTATACCCACTTTGTTCGATAATATCAGCTATGAGGATAATAAATATATTACTTTTTATGTTTTTTAATAAAGAATTTTCTCCTGAATCTAAATATGTAATTATGTTTATTAAAAATTGAAAAACAAAAAAGTTACAGATGTTTAAATTATAATTATTATTTTCGAGACTTCATGTGCGATATTTTCTAATATTTTTGCACGTATACGAGATAAGTTTGAAACCGACGGCACTGTGCAAAACTTACGTTCTGGAAGACGTCGAACATCTTAGATAAAGTGTCATTTAACCATGGAATTTGTAAATTTTTTGAATTAACTAATAATTACAACATTTATGTTTCAATATCAACACTAAACATAAGTATCTCAAAACAGTCGGTTAAAATATTAGAAAATATCGCACATGAAGTCTCGAAAATAATAATTATAATTTAAACATCTGTAACTTTTTTGTTCTTCAACTTTTAATAAAGATAATTACATATTTAGATTCAGGAGAAAATTCTTTATTAAAAAACATATAAAAAGTAATATATTTTTTATCCTCATAGCTGGTATTATCGAACAAAGTGGGTATACATTTCTTTGGGACACGCTGTATATAAGCTTAAAATTTGCCAGACGCCCGCGGAGGTGTTTATGTTATCGATTTTCGCCCTTGGTACTGAAAAGTTTCCCCACCCCTGGGTTAGAGGATACTCTCTGTCTTTACACACCCCATTTAAAGAGATTCCTCTGCCGAGCGGTGCCCCCATAGTACTGTGAGGTATTGAAAAACTCATGACCTTCACTTGCTCCACAAACACCTTTAAATGGGAGACCCAAAATGGGTGCACACACATTTCTACATTACTGTACAGTAGGGTGGAGCGAAAAATACTTTTTTTCTAGTATGAAGTTCTAATAGTGATTAAAAGTTGCATTTAGTGGACGAAATATGCCTGCCAAAATATGAGTTCATTTGTTTAAAATTTCAGCTGCCACCAGGGGGCTAAAGTTAACACAATTTTGTGTAAAAAGGAAAAAAATGCTTCTATTTTAGGTTTGTCAAACTATTATAAAATTTATCCTAGAATTATCTAATAGTTTGATTAAGATTCCTAAATGATAGGAATTCGTTTTGTAAAAATGCCTTTTCATATGCTTAATATCTTCAGCTGCCACATGAGAGCTGAAGTTAACACAATTTAGAGTAACTGAGTCATGTTGAGACTACACTAAATGTTGTGGGGAGGGTTTGGGGAGGGTTGTGGGGGAGGGTTTTGGTGTGAAGGAATTTCTTTCTGTGAGTCATTAGAACAGTGTGTTAACACTTGTCTTCTTAGGTAGTAGGCCTAGTCGCTCAGTTGATCGGAGAGTTTTTTAATATGATCGGAATATTATAAAACTTATTTTAAAGTGATTTAGTATATAGAGATAATATTTATTTTATTATAAAATGCTTTATAATGTATTATATAATTTTAGTTTATTTATATTATATATTATATATTTATATAATATTATTATATATTTATATAATATATTATATATACTTATAAAATATATTATATATTAATTATTATGTTTTGATGTTACAGGATATTTTGTGATTGTGAATTTTCTTAAAAATATTATGGCATCAACTATAAATATAAACATTTCACTAGAGAACATATGAAGTGTGCCATATTTGAAGTACCTTGTGAGATGAGTGATATGCAACTACCAACTTATAACTGCATTATGAAAGATTACCTGTTCACAAAACATTTAGTGAAGGAGCAGATGAATAACAAGGAGCCTTCATTTTCTGAAATAGCAGAGGCAGTTTCCAAAAAGGTAGAAAATATTTGGAAGAAGGCCTCTTTGCCAATAGTTTCACATACACGCGTTTTACAGATGATGCGAGTGTACCATGATAAATACAGGTCCTTATTAAAGCCATACAAGTCACGCAAGGATCAGCCTAAGTACAAAAATCAGCTTGAAGAATTTGAAAACTCTTCAAAATGCACTTTGTTTGACATCTGCACCTGCAAATGTAAGGAGTTTAGGAGATGCTCATGTGAAAAGAGTAAGAAAGTCCCTCCAAAAGAGCAGGATTTTTTAAATGACCAACGAACACGCAGAATAATGGTGATAGGAAGCATTGACATAGCACACACAAGACGATTACAAGCAAGAGAACATCGAAAGGAAATGGAAAAAGCACGTCTGGAATCCTCACAAACAACTAGTGCTGCTATAACCAATACGTCCAACTTACAAATCGAAACAGAGACAAGTGAACTTCAACAACTAGAAGAGATATCTGAAGATAATGAGGAAGATACAACCTCGACTCAATATGTAATATCAGAACAACAGATGCGTGAGCCACTGCCTTCATTAGCAATTACTTGTGATAGATTTAAAATGTCGGACAGAGCTGGGGCTGCTATTGCTTCTGCAGTATTGGCAGATCTTAAAATTGTTACTCCCGAAGACAAAGGGAATATTATAGACAGAAGTAAGCTAAGACGTGAAAGACAAAAACAGAGAAAGGAACTACAACAGATAGGAGAGCCAAAAACCATGCGGGGATTATACTTTGATGGCAGAAAGGATAAAACAATGATTCAAGTCCAGGAGAGTGATGGCTCTAACCACCAAAGAACCAAACGCGAAGAGCATATCAGCATAATATCTGAACCACACTCTCTGTACTTTGCACATGTGACACCTTCCAGTGGCAAAGCTAAATACATTTGCACAGCGCTAGTGAATTGCTTGAAAGAAAGGAATGTTGATATAGGGAACATCGTTGCAGTTGGCTGTGATTCGACAGTGGTTAACACTGGTAGTATTGGAGGCACAATAAGATTACTGGAAGAAGCCTTTAATAAGCCATTGCAGTGGCTGATATGCCTTTTACACCTTAATGAACTTCCATTGCGCCATCTGTTTCATCACTTGGATGGTACCACTACTGGACCAAGAGCATTTTCAGGAGAAATTGGCCGAGCACTTTCAGACTGTGAAAAGCTTCCCATAGTTAACTTCAAACCCATTGAAATTCAAGAGGACATGTGTGAAGTTGATGTAGATGACATAAGTACTGACCAGAAATACCTTCTTGAAATTCACAAGGCTATATCAAGTGGAACATTCTCAAAGAGTCTTAGTCATAAGAGTCCAGGCAATATATCACATTCAAGGTGGCTCACCACAGCAAACAGGACTCTGCGGTTATATGCAAGCACAGAGAATCCTTCAGGCAATTTACAAGAATTAGCTACTTTCATTGTTAGGGTATACGCACCAATGTGGTTTCAGATAAAGCGTAAACCATTATGCCAATATGGTGCTAAACATATGTGGCATATGATTGCAAGAAGCCGGTATCTCCGTGAAGAGCTTAGGAGAGTACATGACTCAGTCATTCAGCGAAATGCATATTACGCAAATCAAGAAAACATTCTCATTGCAATGATAGCTGATGAAAGGGAGCATGTGCGTCAGTTGGGATTTAGGCGTATCATAAAAGCAAGGGCATGCATTCAAGAAACAGATGTTATCAGGTATTTTAAGGTGCCAGAAATAAATTTTTATGCCAAAGACTATACAGATCTCATTATGTGGCAAGATTTTCAGATAGCAGAACCACCGATAACCAAAGGAGTTTCTCTTGATGATATTGAATCATGCATCAAACATGGTACTACTCTTCATTCAGAATTATTTCAGTTTCCATGTCATACACAAGCCGTAGAGAGATGCGTCAAGCTCGTTACAGACGCTGCTGGATCAGTCTGCGGACCTACAAACAGAGACGGTTGGATTCGTGCTACATTAGAATCAAGGAAAAAACAGCCAAAATTTGACACAAAAGCAAATTACTAAATAGTCTTCAGCAAGAACCCTTTCTAGAGGGAGGTTGGTTGGGGAAAGGGTGGTAACTCCGCTAAGGCACGAAATAACGTTTCTTAACTGTCTCAAGCCAGTATAAAGGAGGAGAGACATCCTAATTTATTACTGTTCCCTTTTTCAAGTAAATACAGAATCATACTTAATTGTCATTTTTAAGTTAATTCAGCCCTCTTGTGGCAGCTGAAGATATTAAGCATATGAAAAGGCATTTTTACAAAACGAATTCTTATCATTTAAGAATCTTAATCAAACTATTAGATAATTCTAAGATAAAATTTTATAATAGTTTGATAAACCTAAAATAGAAGCATTTTTTTCCTTTTTACCCAAAATTGTGTTAACTTTAGCCCCCTGGTGGCAGCTGAAATTATTAAACAAATGAACTCATATTTTGGCAGGTATATATCGTCTACTAAATGCAACTTTTAATCACTATTAGAACTTCATACTAGAAAAAAGGTATTTTTCGCTCCACCCTACTGTACAGTCTTTACAGCCACACCTACACTTTTCCTCCTAAGTATATATATTATAAAGTATATGGTTGTAAATTTTGACTTGGTCCGCAATCGATATGGACCGTGACTTATTTTTGGTTGGCAAGGTACTGGTAGTGATGGATACCGTAATGAAATTGACTGGATTCTTTGGATCTGATATATTTGCATGTCGGTTATAAATAGATATACAGTGTAACATATTTGTGGATAGTAGTCTATTATGACTTGATCCCTGGATCGAGAGATTCTATCTTTAGTTTTAAATTGATAATTATTTAGTTTTGTAAAAATTGGTTGTTGCCAATGTACAGGCAGGTTTTACATAGTGGAGCCACCTCGATGGGCCGAAGTGACCCCTAGTGTGCCCACTATAAAAATTTCTCATGTTGTAGGTCCCCTCCGCCACCACAGAGGACATGCGCAATACACAATTACGAACGCAGTTAGGTAGACCAGTGATGAGTGGTCCTTGTCCTTTGTCACTGACTCTACGGCAGTAACAATGCGAGTTCGGAGCTCATCCAAATATGTGGGCAACGGTGGCACGTACACAGTATCCTTAACGTACCCCCAAAGGAAGAAGTCGCACGGTGTAAGATCCGGCGACCTAGGGGGCCAGCTGTGGAGCACCAAGTCATGGGGCCTACTGCGACCAATCCAACGGCGAGTGAGCACTTCGTTGAGAAAACGGTGAACATCCAAATGCCAATGAGGCGGCGCCCCATCTTGCTGGAAAATGTAGTCGCCGGAATCTTCGTTCAATTGGGGAAATAACCAGTTCTGCAGCATATCCAGATAGGAGTGACCAGTCACTGTGTTTTCCATGAAAAAGGGGGCCGTAAACCTTTGCCCGGGAAATGGCACAGAAGGTGTTAACTTTAGGTGAGTCGCGCTCGTGCTCGATTGTTGCATGTGGTTGTTGCGTGCCCCATATGCGAAGGTTGTGACGGTTCACCTTGCCACTTAAATGAAAAGTTGCTTCGTCACTGAACACCAGGCGGGGAGCAAATTCTTTATCCTCCATAGCCTCCTGCATAAGATCGCAAAAGTTCTGTCGTTTTAACTTGAACCCCCGGCCGTAGAGCCTGCAACAGTTGCAACCTGTATGGCTTCATATGCAAGCGCCGTCTCAAAACACGCCAAACAGTCGTCTGAGGAAGTCCCAATTCTCGACCGGCGCGGTTTGTTGATTTCCTCGGGCTACGTTGGAAACTCTCTCTGATTCTTTGCACATTATCCTCAGACACGCGCGGTCGTCCTGTGGGCTTGCCTTTACACAAACATCCTGTTTCCTCGAACTGTCGATACCACCGACAGATGCTCTGAGCACCCGGTGGATCTGTTCTGTAACGTCGACGAAACTCACGCTGCACTGTGACTACCGATTTACAGCTCGAAAACTGCAACACACAAAACGCCTTCTGCTGTGCGGACGCCATTTTCACACTGAATGTTTGTTGCTAGGCTAGGCCACGGCGTGACTTTGGAGCCATCTCGCGGTGATACAGTACAACTCAGAGATTTCCTCTTTCATGTGGTGTATGCTCAGTTGATGCATGGTTGATAGGTACGGAAGTATTCTCAGTTGAAATCGGATGAATCATTTTGAATAGCCCCTGTATATATATATATATATATATATATATATATATATATATACACACACATACATATATATATATATATATATATATATACACACATACATACATACATATATATATATATATACATATATATACACACAACATATATATATATATATATATATATATATATATATATATGTCGGTCGATCCTGAACCGTCGTTCAAACTCAACAAAATGGTAATATTTTGGATAATATTTTCGTTAGTGAAGGGGAAGTAATGCGCTATATTGATAAAATGAAAACGCGTAAATCACCGGGTCCGGATTCCATATATCCCATACAACTAAAAGAATTAAAAGATAGCATTGTTGTGCCGCTAACAAAGATTTTTCATTCGTCTATTTCTGAGGGGTGCGTACCAGATAATTTCAAGTTAGCAAACGCAACACATATCTTTAAGAAAGGCGATAAAGGTGCGGCGGGAAATTATAGGCCAATCAGTTTAACGTCTGTTGTAGGTAAGCTACTTGAATCAATAATTAGGGATCGTATAGTCGAACACTTAGAAGTGCATAATCTGGTTAGAAACACGCAGCACGGTTTTAGGCGAAACAAATCTTGCTTAACTAATCTTTTAGAATTTTTCCAAAGCGTGGTTGACGTTTACGATAGACATCGGGCGGTTGATGTAGTGTACTTAGATTTTCAAAAAGCGTTTGACACCGTGCCGCACAAAAGACTCATTCAAAAAACTAAGGCTCATGGAATCAGGGGTGTAGTAATAAATTGGCTAGAAGAGTGGTTGCGAGGCAGGAAACAGAGGGTGGTCGTTGATGGAGCGGAGTCGTGTTGGGCTAATGTAGCGAGTGGCGTTCCTCAGGGTTCTGTATTGGGCCCCTTGCTTTTTCTTATATATATTAACGATTTAGATGTCGGCCTAGTCAGTACAGTTTCAAAGTTTGCGGATGACACGAAGCTGGGTGGTAGGGCGATTAATGACGAAGATAGAGGTAAAATTCAGAAAGATCTGAATAAAATCGTTGATTGGTCAGTCACATGGCAAATGAGATTTAACGTTGATAAGTGCAAAATTTTGCATATAGGTTCGCGTAACGGTAATTTTGCGTATAGTGTGTCAGGGAAAGATTTAACAAGCGTAGAGCAGGAAAAAGATTTAGGAGTTATAGTCACTGGTGATTTAAAAGTAGCGAAACAAAGTACAGCAGCGGTCAATAAGGCGAACAAAGTGTTAGGTTTTATAGCTCGAAATTTTGAGTACAAATCGCGCGATATTATAGTTCCTCTTTATAAATCATTAGTTAGACCCCATTTGGAGTACGCGGTCCAATTTTGGAATCCGCATATGCGCAAAGATATAGACAAAATCGAAAGAGTTCAAAGACGAGCAACTAAGATGATTCCGTCTCTTAGGTCAAAGTCGTACGAGGATAGGCTTAAGGAGTTAAAATTGACTACACTCGAGACTAGGAGGTTAAGGGGTGATCTAATCCAGGTTTTCAAAATTATGAATGGGTTTGATAACGTAGATAGAGATAGCTTTTTCGAAATATCTCAATAATAGGACTAGAAATAACGGGTGTAAGTTGACAAGTAGAAGGTTCGAGACAGCAGTTGCGAAAAACTTTTTTACGCATAGAATAGTAAATACCTGGAATAGTTTGCCGGTAGAAGTAATTAGTAGCACGTTTATAAACATGTTTAAAAATCGATTAGACGCGCATGTTGATAGAAAGGGTATAGTTTAAGCTAGTAAAATTAAGCCTTTGTGGGGATAAATCCCACAGCTCAACACAAGTGTTGTGGGATATAGGGAGGCAGCGTCTTGGGTTAGGGGATACTCTCTGTCCTTACACACCCCATTTAAAGAGATTCCTCTGCCGAGCGGTGCCCCCCATATTACTGTGAGGTATTGAAAAACTCATGATCTTCACTTGCCCCACAAACACCTTTAAATGGGAGACCCATAATGGGTGCACACACATTTCTACATTCCTGTACAGTCTTTACAGCCACAACTACACTTGGATCTGATATATTTGCATGTCCGTTATAAATAGATATAGAGTGTAACATACTTGTGGATAGTAGTTTATTATGACTTGATCCTCTGGATCGAGAGATTCTATCCTTAGTTTTAAATCGATAATTAATTATTTTTAAATTGATAATTATTTAGTTTCGTAAAAATTGGTCGTTGCCAATTTACCGGCAGTTTTACATGAATTTCTTATGTTCTTGTGGTTCGGAACCCACGTAAAATTGTAGGTCCCCTCCGCCACCACGGAGGACATACACAATACACGATTACGAACACAGTTAGGTAGACCAGCCATGAGTGGATCCTAGGGTCTTTGTTGGTCTGAAACATTATAACATTATATGTATATATATATATATATATATATATACACACACACACACACACATATATATATACCCTATACACACACACACACACACATATATAATATATATATATATATATATATATATAATATAACTTGGTTGAATGGTTTGTTCTTAGGGAAGCGTAGCTTAGCGAGGTATAGGAGGACGAAAAGATGGTACCTGTTTATTAACAGACGTTTCGGAAAAATTCAATTTCCATCATCAGTGCTAAAAAGTTTAAAAACAAATAGAAATAAATAAGTATAATAAATAGAAACAAACAATAAATTAAAATGGCGCAACAATTAGCGAGAATTAATAGCAAGTTACAATATATATTAAATTAAAAGATTAAAAATTAAATGATATAAAGTATAAAAGTATGGACAATAAGTAAAATATAAAACGGTTTAGGTGAAACAGAATTGAAGGGTTTCTTACCCGATTGTTAACGTAATGAAAGACTAATTATACAGAAGATTGGGAATGGTTGCCTGTTGAAAGAATTCCATATTAGGAAGATGGAGCCGGGCGGAGTGATGGTGGATTTCTTTTTGAGAGTTTATTTGGCAATGTTTAAATTGAAATCGGAACTGTAATCGTTGAGGGTTGGCTGGATACTGAGGACATAAAGGGACTCAAGTATGAGGAGGTCGATTAGTTGGTTGGCTGAATTAATGATTTTGAAATTGGAGGAAAGTAACATTGCCAAATAAACTCTCAAAAAGAAATCCCCCATCACTCCGCCCGGCTCCATCTTCCTAATATGGAATTCTTTCAACAGGCAACCATTCCCAATCTTCTGTATAATTAGTCTTTCATTACGTTAACAATCTGGTAAGAAACCCTTCAATTCTGTTTCACCTAAACCGTTTTATATTTTACTTATTGTCCATACTTTTATACTTTATATCATTTAATTTTTAATCTTTTAATTTAATATATATTGTAACTTGCTATTAATTCTCGCTAATTGTTGTGCCATTTTAATTTATTGTTCGTTTCTATTTATTATACTTATTTATTTCTATTTGTTTTTAAACTTTTTAGCACTGATGATGGAAATTGAATTTTTCCGAAACGTCTGTTAATAAACATGTACCAACTTTTCGTCCTCCTATTCCTCGCTATATAAATATATGATGAATAAAACCACGAAGGAATAGTGCGGCGAATAGTAGTTACAAAGATAACTTTCCTAAACGTTTTCGCAATAGCCTCTCACAATTAAAAAAAAGATGGGGAGCTCCATATTACTAAAGCAGACAAGGCTAACACCATAGTTATTATGGACAAAGTGGACTACATCTCAAAGATCATAAGGACTTAATTCAGCTTTTCATGTCCACTTCACCTTCTCTGCCCTACCTTTACGGTCTTATTAAAACCCACAAATCTGGCAACCCTATGCGCCCTATTATTAGCTCGGTGGGCTCTATTACTTATAAACTCTCCAAATGGCTTGTCAAAGTCTTGTCCACCATTCTCGGAACTATCTCTGATTCACATGTAAAAAATTCCATGGATCTTACTGAAAAATTGAATAATGCACGTACTGAAACCAACGATAGATTGATCAGTTTTGACGTTTGTTCATTGTTTACAAAAGTGCCGATTGACGATATGCTTCACTTTCTCTCTCGAGAATTACATAAGTATGACCTGCCACTACCTTCACACGTTGTTTTGGAACTCATTAAGCTTTGAATCAAAGACTGTAAATTCACTTTCAATAACGAGTATTATCAACAAGTTTTTGGAATGGCCATGGGCAACCCCTTGTCGCCCCTCCTCTCCAATATTTATATGGAGTTTTTCGAAATTACTTACATCCCGAGAATCCTGGGGGTTGGCATCCCTTGGTTACGGTCCGTCGACGATATTTTGTGTATCTGGCTCATGAATCGTGACCTGGATAACTTCCTCCTTCAGTTAAATGATCAAGTCCCCTCCATTAAGTTTACTTAGAAGTGGAAGAAGACAACTCAATCCCGTTTTTGGATGTGCGTGTACATAGGGAAAGCCCAGGTTTTAAGTTTAGTTTGTAGCGGAAAAAAAAAAACAATTTTTCCTACGTACACTTTTACTCGGGACATGACACCCCCACAAAGAAGGACATTTTTTCTTCAATGTTTCTCCGCGCCCTTAGGATCGCCAGTCCGGAATAGATCGATGCCGAATTGGAAAAAATCAACGGTATTGGAAGTGATCTGTGTTATCCATCTGCGTTTATGGAATCTTGTCTCAACAAGACAAAACGAACTTTCTATCGTGTGAATAACACTCATACTTTGTCAAAGAATATTTTAGTACTTCCATTTTTCCCGGGCTTTTTAGGCATTGCTAATGTACTTAAACTTTTAGATATTAATATAGTATTTTCATATAACAATATTGTGAAAAATATCATAGTAAAAAAATAGCCCTACCAATAATTCAGGCATTATCTATAAAATTGGTTGTAAACAATGTGATTCTTTTTACATAGGTCAGACGGGAAAGGATTTGCACACACGTATAAAATAGCATCAATATTCCGTTAGAACAGAGCAGTCGTCCAGTGCCCTTTTTGTCCATTTGTCAGAGTTATCTCACTGTATTGATTGGAATAATGCTTCAGTTTTATTTCATTCTAGCAACATTGTTAATAGAAATATTCTTGAGTCTGCCATTCTCCAACTTACAAATAACTTCAACATAAGCACAGGTCTTTTTCAACTCGATCCTGTTGTTTTCAATTCCTTCAGAGCAGATTTAGATAAGAAGGGTAGAACGCTAAAACTTTGGTAAACTTGTACGCTACTCTAATAACTTTTATTTTTCAATTTATTTTTATTTATATCGAACTTAAACAAGAAGGTCAGAGTGCTAAAACCTGGGCAGATTTCCAGTATAAATTTGTATTATTTTTTTTTATCTATAACATTGGTTGGAAATAATTCATTCGATCTTGTGCTAAAAATCGGTAGTTTTTCCTTACAAATTTGTATGCTCCTCCCACAATCCTTTGATGTTTAATTTTTATTTTTACTTCTCCGTTTATTGTGTATATATATATATATATATTTTTTTTTCTGTAACGTATATATAGGCTGTAACTCTTTAGACATAGATATAATACCTTTTGATAATGGTAATATTTTGGATAATATTGTCGTTAGTGAAGGGGAAGTAATGCGCTATATTGATAAAATGAAAACGCGTAAATCACCGGGGCCGAATTCCATATATCCCATACAACTAAAAGAATTAAAAGATAGCATTGTTGTGCCGCTAACAAAGATTTTGAATGCGTCTATTTCTGAGGGGTGCGTAACAGATATTTTCAAGTTAGCAAACGTAACACCTATCTTTAAGAAAGGCGATAAAGGTGCGGCGGGAAATTATAGGCCAATCAGTTTAACGTCTGTTGTAGGTAAGCTACTGGAATCAATAATTAGGGATCGTATAGTCGAACACTTAGAATTCGATAAGCTAATTAGAAATACGCAGCACGGATTTAGGCGAAACAAATCTTGCTTAACTAATCTTTTAGAATTTTTCCAAAGCGTGGTTGACGTTTAGGATAGACATCGGGCGGTTGATGTAGTGTATTTAGATTTTCAAAAAGCGTTTGACACCGTGCCGCACAAAAGACTCATTGAAAAAACTAAGGCTCATGGAATCAGGGGTGTAGTAATAAATTTGCTGGAAGATTGGTTGCGAGGTAGGAAACAGAGGGTGGTCGTTGATGGAGCGGAGTCGTCTTGGGCTAATGTAGCGAGTGGCGTTCCTCAGGGTTCTGTATTGGGCCCCTTGCTTTTTCTTATATATATTAACGATTTAGATGTCGGCCTAGTCAGTACAGTCTCAAAGTTTGCGGATGACACGAAACTGGGTGGAAGGGCGATTAATGACGAAGATAGAGGTAAAATTCAGGAAGATCTGAATAAAATCGTTGATTGGTCAGTCACATGGCAAATGAGATTTAACGTGGATAAGTGCAAAATTTTGCATATAGGTTCGCGTAACGGTAATTTTGCGTATAGTATGTCAGAGAAAGATTTAACAAGCGTAGAGCGGGAAAAAGATTTAGGAGTTATAGTCGCTAGTGATTTAAAAGTAGCGAAACAAAGTACAGCAGCGAACAATAAGGCGAACAAAGTGTTAGGTTTTATAGCTCGAAATTTTGAGTACAAATCGCGCGATATTATAGTTCCTCTTTATAAATCATTAGTTAGACCCCATTTGGAGTACGCGGTCCAATTTTGGAATCCGCATATGCGCAAAGATATATACAAAATCGAAAGAGTACAAAGACGAGCAACTAAGATGATTCCGTCGCTTAGGTCAAAGTCGTACGAGGATAGGCTTTAGGAGTTAAAATTGACTACACTCGAGACTAGGAGGTTAAGGGGTGATCTAATCCAGGTTTTCAAAATTATGAATGGGTTCGATAACGTAGATGGAGATAGCTTTTTCGAAATATCTCAATATAATAGGACTAGAAATAACGGGTGTAAGTTGACAAGTAGAAGGTTCGAGACAGCAGTTGCCAAAAACTTTTTTACGCATAGAATAGTAAATAGCTGGAATAGTTTGACGGTAGAAGTAATTAGTAGCACGTCTATAAACATGTTTAAAAATCGATTAGACGCATATGTTGATAGATTGGGTATAGTTTAAGGTAGTAAAATTAAGGCTTTGTGGGGATAGATCCCACAGCTCAACACAAGTGTTGTGGGATATAGGGAGGCAGCGTCATGGGTTAGGGGATACTCTCTGTCCTTACACACCCCATTTAAAGAGATTCCTCTGCTGAGCGGTGCCCCCCCCATAGTACTGTGAGGTATTGAAAAACTCATGATCTTCACTTGCCCCACAAACACCTTTAAATGGGAGACCCAAGATGGGTGCACACACATTTCTACATTACTGTACAGTCTTTACAGCCACACCTACATTTTTCCTCCTAAGTGTATATATTGTAATGTATATGGTTGTAAATTTTGACTTCGTCCACAATCGATATGGACCGTGACTTATTTTTCGTGACAAGGTACTAGTATTGATGGATACCGTAATGAAATTGACTGGATTCTTTGGATCTGATATATTTGCATGTCGGTTATAAATAGATATAGAGTGTAACATAATTGTGAATAGTAGTCTATTATGACTTGATCCTCTGGATCCAGAGATTCTATCTTTAGTTTTAAATCGATAATTAATTAGTTTTGCTAAATTGGTCGTTGCCAATGTACAGGAAGTTGTTACACAAATTTCTTATGTTCTTGTGGTTCGGAACCCGCGTAAAATTGTAGGTCCCCTCCGCCAGCACGGAGGACATACACAATTACGAACACAGTTAGGTAGACCAGCCATGAGTGGATCCTAGGGTCTTTGTTGGTCTGAAACATTATAATATTATAACATTATGTACTTCAGTGTTCCTAAGGATGTCATTAGACGAAAGCGCTTGAGCACCATTTTGTGTTTCCTTTCCTTCGTGATTTTATTCATCATAAATATTTTTCATGTGTTCCTTTCGTGAAATAATTTTCATATACATATATATATATATATATATTTATATATATATATTATATATATATATATAGATACCTATAGATATATATATACCTATATACATACATACCTATATACATATACATATACATATATATATATATATATACATATATATATATATATATATATACATACACACACACACATATATATATATATATATATATATATATAACGTAAAGAACGACGCTTGTATAGAAGAACATCCCGCGCAAGATGAGGAGGGAGAATTACGAATTCTGATCGAGTGAGGCCCATGGTGTAGTGGTTATCATATCTGACCGGCAATCGTAAGATCCAGGGTTCGATTCCCGGGTGGTTACCTCATTTTTTTCATTTGTTCGTTTTCCCTCATCTTGCGCGGTATGTTCTCCTATACAAGCGTCGTTCTTTACGTTAATTATACTGTGTGTTGTTTCCAGTTGAAATGTATATATGTGCGGCATGCGGGAGGTGCCCCCTCGGGGCATTGGTTTCTGCGCGTATGTAGGAGAATTACGGCTTCTGATCGAATGAGGCCCATGGTGTAGTGGTTATCATATCTGACCGGCAATCGGAAGATCCCGGGTTCGATTCCCGGGTGGTTACCTCATTTTTTTAATTTGTTCGTTCTCCCTCCTCATCTTGAGCGGAATGTTCTTCTATACAAGCGTCGTTCTTTACGTTAATTATAATGTGTGTTGTTTGCAGTTGAAATGTATATATGTGCGGCATGCGAGAGGTGCCCCCTCGGGGCATTGGTTTCTGCGCGTATGTAGGAGAATTACGACTTCTGATCGAGTGAGGCCCATGGTGTAGTGGTTATCATATCTGACCCTTAATCGGAAGATTCCGGGTTCGATTCCCAAATGGTTACCTCATTTTTTAATTTGTTCGTTCTCCCTCCTCATCTTGCGCGGATTGTTCTTCTATACAAGCGTCGTTCTCTACGTTAATTATACTGTGTGTTTGTTTGCAGTTGAAATGTACACACACACACACACACATATATAATTATATATATATATATATATATAATATATATATATATATATATATATATATATACATTTTCATATATATATACATACCTATACCTATATATATATAGGTTTTATATGGAAGTGAAGTGAACAAACGTGTTTTATCGAGTGTCCAGTGTTATCAATTGAATAAGTGGTTTTCGTTGAAGTGTTTTGAAAAAAAATAGTGTTCGGTGCATTCATAACTAAATTACTTCGTGCTACTAATCATTCATTAACGAATATATTTCATTTATTGACGTTATTCAATACTATATTATTTGATCAATCCAAGGCTACTGCACGAGGCTTGCCTTGTTTGTTTTTCAAATCTATCAGAAAACGTGGAGACATAAGGTTCATTTTTCCTTCCTTCAAGAGGTCAGGTAGAGTGTCGTCACACACCGTGTGAAGAAAAGGAAAAAAGTCGGGTCGAATCGCGGACAGATGAGTGCTATAAATACTCTTCTTTTACAGATCTTTTGTCAGTTGCTTAATTCTATATTCATTTAGTATAAATTTGTGTTACAAGAACCTGTTTCTGCGTTTCAAAAACGCGGTCGACCTACGTTGTAATTTATTAATTTCCAAACGCTCGTTTTTTTTTTTTTTTTTTTTTTGTTCTTTAACTAATTAAAAGCATGGCACCCCCGTCAAGTACTTGCAGTCGCTGTGAAGGGAAATTTGCCGCTTACGCGTTTACAATGGCTAATAATAATGAAGAGTTAGTCTGCATTTGCAGGTGGTGCTCAAACTTGGAAGTGCTGAGGAACGAGTTAGAACGTGAGAAGGAGGCCAGAGTAAGGCTTGAAGAATGGGTGATGTTCCTGACGGCAAAATTAGAATCCCTTGAGACTCCAGTTACGACCCCTCCTGCTTCAGTTTCTACTAATAATATAAAGAGTATTAATAGCCCTCTCTTCTCCTAGTTCCCAACCCTTCGTTCGAGTGCGTAATGGAACCCCATTGAGAAAACCTAAGACATATCTACCAGTAATAACAAACAATAAGTTTTCTGTTTTAGGTTTCGATGATGCTGATGAACCGGAAATACGACTCGTTGGCGATTCCATTGTTCGAGGGCAGCTCGAGGAATTCTGTGGGAGAAACCCTCTTCGTAGGCGCCGTTACTGCTAACCTGATGCAAGGGTGGAGGATATAACTAATAGTTTTGTCCATTTTACAGACGGTATCTCCGAGGACACAACGTATGTTATTCATGTCGGTACTAATAACGTTTTAAATTCTAGATCGGAAGAACTGCTGGCTAGGTACAGGGACTTACTAGAGCGATTAAAGGAAAAAACTAATAAGATTGTTTTAACAGGCATACTTCCTCGAATTATCCATCGTAACGATTTCTACAGCAAGGCGACCTATATTAACAATAACCTAAAGTCTCTTTACCAACAGGAAGGAGTGCATTTTGCGGATTTATGTAACAGTTTCTACGGCAGGAGGGACTTGTTCCTCGGAGATGGACTTCATCTTAATGACGTTGGAGCTGCGTGTTTAGGAAGACTATTTCATAATACTGTCTCTTCTTTTCAGGCTGCCGTAACTCGAACGGTCCCAGCGTAAATTCCATAAATTTCCACTGCGCTCGCGAAGGTGTCGCAATTACAAACAATTTGAAGGTTCTATCCTTAAATGCTCGTAGCCTACGAAATAAAAGGAACGATTTTTTTTCTTTAATTGCTTGTAAAGACTATGATATAATTGCGATAAATGAATCGTAGCTTAGCACTGAAATTTCGTGACTTTGTAGGGGAGTATCAAATTAAAGGTTATAGACATTTTGTTAAAAACAGAATAGGTAGGCGAGGAGGCGGTGTTATGTTGTATATCAAAGATAATATAGCGAACGTTATAGAAGTAAAGCACACAATTCCAGAACCGATAGATTCGACTATAGCAGAACTTATAGCCCCGTAATCAAACAGCTGATACGGACGAAGCGTTATATCGTGAACTAAAGAGAATAATCGGTAATGAGCAGGCTTTAGTTATGGGTGACTTTAATTGCGCTAACGTAAATTACGATACAATGCAGACAGATGCGGTAGGTAATCGTTTAGTTAATTTTCTCGAGGATAGCTTTCTTATTCAAAAGGTTGGGGAACCTACGAGGTTGGACAGAATTTTAGATTTAGTAATAACTATAGATGATAGGCTAATTACTGATCTTCAAGTAATAGAACCGTTAAGCAATAGCGATCACAATATGGTCGAGTTTGTCCTCTCAGTAAGTCACTCGAAACCAGCTAACTCGACTAAAATTCCTAACATCCAGCACGCAGACTTTAGTATATTTCGAAATAAATTGTCACACGTCAATTGGGAAAACGTAATGGGGAACTCCAACACAAAACTAATGTGGGAATCGTTCGAAAGAGTACTGAGGACTATAAATGAGGAATGTGTACCGTACAAAATTAAGCTGCGAAAGTAAACAACAAGCCCTTGTGGTTTACTTCTAGAGTAGGAGACATTATAAAGAGTAGAGATAGGGCTTATAGGCTACATATCTCTAAGGCGTGAAGCGAAAAGTGTAATAAAGAAGTCCGAATAAGTAATGGTAAATGACAAATACTCAGGGGACCATTCTGAGTTCATTCCCATGTATTCAATCTGACGTGAAGGCAGCGAGTCTTTTGCTTATATTGAGGTTCTAAATGTGGCAGGGCTAGGCTGCTTTAAACCCTAGATCCATGTCCCAAAGCTGGATCCTGTCTGCTTTGCAGATAGCTGGTGAGGGAAGCTATATTATGGGACCTCTTTGCGAGTGACCCGTTGCCCACGTCGGGCTAGCATCATGAAAAAAAATCTATGGTATTTGTCATTTACCATTACTTATTCGAACTATACTAGATTTAATTATCCCAGAAGAGTTCCTTGTTCCAGGCACGGTCTGTGTGTATCATAAAAAACTCAAGGGACCATTCTGAGTTCATTCCCATATACATATATATATACACACCAACATATATATATATATATATATATATATATATATATATTATATATACATACATACATTATATATATATATATATATATATATATATATATATATATATAGATATATATATATATATATACATACATATATACATACATATATATAATACATATATATATATATATATATATATATATATATATATATATATACATATATATATATACATATATACATACATATATATATATATATATATATATATATATATATAGACATATATACATACATATAACATATACACATACATACATACATATATACCTATCCATACATACATACATACATACATAT